>BLKM01000550.1:4918483-5518483 GCA_013340265.1 Coptotermes formosanus | reverse complement strand
AATTCCCTGGCCACTGTCATAAGTGACCCTGACCTATACATGCTTCTCGCATTCCATGTTCCAAAACTCATATCCTTTTTCCGTAGCTGGGGTCGTACCAAAGAATCGGTCCAGGTCCGAGGCATTGTGTAATGGTTCGTAACATCATAATTTTTTACGGTAAGGAGTTGTTAGCACCTCGCCCAACCCCCAAGCTGGAGGACCACCCCTTGTCGGCTGTCCGCGACTGCTTATTCAATGTATTCGCAGCTACCCTCCATAACTGGAGGCCGTTCCTCCATCCGCAACCTGAGGACGCGCCATGCCATGGTGACAGGGAAACATGAGTATTATTTGAACATAAAAGATAAAATTATGAAATAAACAGCACTTCGTGGAAAATAAAACAGAGATTATGCAGCATGTCTTAAGAATGCAGTAAATTTTCTTGTTGCAGTAATGTATAAAATACATTTCTAGGGGTGATTTTTTTACTTGCATTCACATACATAAACACAGGTCATTCAAAGGTTAATGTGGCAGTGGCACTACTATTGTAAACTAGGTTGTGGAGGAATCGGATTTAACTTAGGATCCAGTAGCAGGCTTTTCTAATAATGGTGATGGTTCCTACAGATTGGTGACGCAGGGTTTCCACAAACCAGGCCATCACCAGCGCTCGTCTTACGGGTCTAGTGAATCAAGCTTTGTTCCACGCCTGTTGCCACGTATCCCTGTGAGTTCACAGTTTCTTCTGGAGTTGCTTCATGCTGTGTACTTTGCAATGTTTAACGACTTCAGCTACATTGCCACACAAGCTCTTGAGGATATATATGGCCGTGCTTGTTACGAGGCGTATGCTGAGGTGGTGTTGGTTACCAGAGCCATCCGAAATTCCTTGCAAGTGAACCCATCAGGTATTGTACAGTATGTCAGTTGTTGTGTAATTACTGGGGACTGAAATAAGTTAGCATTAAATTTATGGTCTTCTGGGATGTGATGCTGTGTAGTTTGCTAGATGGACACCAATGCTTGGGAGGAACCCACTACCTCCACCTTCCAAGGTGGAAGTAGAGTCCGTGGAAATAATTGTATCCATCTACCATAAGACATGACATTCTGTCACAGAAGGTAATAATGTGGAACAAATTTTCAGTTGTAGTAATGAAATCTAGGGAGTATGGTGGTTTAGATGTGTATTTTTACAGGAAATGCATATAGAATTTGGTGTGGGAACCTGTTAGTAAAATGACAGCTTGATGACTGTGGTGCCAATAAGAAGTGATGTTTGGTTCAAGTTAAGTTGCAGAAATTAGCATTTGTTCTAGTGGTTGGCTTTTGTTACAGTGTTGAAATGCAGGGTTGATGAATATTATGGCTTTCTTGACAGATAAGTGATAAGGCTTTTGTAATTCATTTTGAGACTTACTTCGGTATAATCTGCACCAAGAATTGCATATTGTTGTTATGTGTTCTTTATTTAATCTCCGAAACCACTGTATGAAAATTGATGTTAGGGTGTTATATTAAAAAGCCGTGACTACCTCCTCATCCTGAATTGAGAAATGAATAGCTTGTCATTGTCTCTCAAATTTATCCTTCTTTAGAAAATCTCTGTGATTAGTTCAGAATGTTATCAAAATTTATACTCTTGTGGAACACTGGAGGAGTCATGTCACATGATATACAAAAACTTAGTATTTGTTATCGTAGAAAATTCAGGATTAACTCAGAGTTGTTGGTTGCATTTGTTGTAAGTGTGAGAGTAGAAAACAATATTACCACCACAGTAAGCCACACAGTAACACTGTACACATGCACGCATTTTATATTGTCCATACAGGCACTCATGTTTTAGCATTCTTAAGAACTGGTCACCACAGTATATTTCTTACTCCCGTCAAGAAATCCTTATCTGTACATTCAGAATTAAGTACATATTTATAAATTGCGTACTATAACCGCACATTTTGATTACTGTTTATGTGGCTGTCAGAGAGGAATTGTTTACAGTTGGAAGAGGAAAGTGATGCTATGGGTAAACCCCATGCATGGGCTGTGTGCTGACCTGCCTCACATTTCAAAGTGACTGAAATCTGTCCCCAACTCTTTTGCGCTCATGGAGGTTGGACTTAAGGACTGAATTCAAGAAGCAGGAATTTGAGCTCTGTCAGAAGTGACCAACAGTATGAAGGCATGACTGTTTTCAGTTTTAGAGGCACAGGGAGGTTAAGGGTGTCTTCTTGACAAGTTTCAAAACTGGTGTCTTGTAGTATTTTCACTACCACAGGAAAAAAATATTTTATGGACTAGTTTAGTTTAGGTTAGTTTAGTTTAGTTTAGTTTAGTTTAGTTTAGTTTAGTTTAGTTTAGTTTGTATTTCATCCTAAAAATCATTACAGAATGATGTTGGATACGTCCAGAAATTAATTACAATCAAGTACCATAATTACAGTAAAACCAGCAAACGTGTGAAATTGAAATAACGATGTACATAAACAGAACCAACACAAGACACTAAACAAGCACCAAACATAAAACACAAAAACGCTAATTAACAAAGTAAAGAAGGTACAAGCAATTACAGTCTGGAAATACATAATTAACCCTACATAATTCCTGCAAATTAAAAGTCAACCATAATAAATTTTCCACCAAATAAAAACTTTTCTCAAGAAGGAAGCTGCTAAGTAACTTCTTGAATTTTCTTATTGACTGAACACTTGATTTCACTTGGTAGTGTGTTGTAAATAAGAACACCATTGTAGGCAATACTCTGTTCAAATAGTTGTGTGTTGTGACTTGTAATAAAGAAATCTGCCTTATTTCTTGTATCATGTGAGTGAAACATAGAATTTGTTTTAAATTTACTTAAGGACCCTTTAGTATGTGTAGGAATTTCCAAAATGTATATACAAGGCGGAGTCATAATCTTTAATTTTTTTAAATATGGTTTGCAACTTGAAGTGTTGAAAATTTTAGCTATTAGTCTTATTGCCATTTTTTTATTTTAAAAACTTTCTGAATATTTCTAGCATTTCCCCAGAATAAAATACCATACTTCAAAAATGAATGCATGTATGTCAAATACATTGTTTTAACAAGATTTTTATTTACAAATGATTTGATTGTTTTAATTGCATAACAAAGTCGTCTTAGTCTGATTACTAATTTTTTCACATGCAAATCCCAATTTAAATTGTGGTCTAACCAGGCTCCCAAAAATTTTGTTTTGGATGCATAAGTAATTTGTCTGTCTTTCAGTATTATGTCAGGAAATACTATGTGTTTATTTAATTTGTGATGAAAGCCTAGTGCCAATGATTTATCTTTATTTATAATCAACCTAGTATTTTCAAACCAGCGTAAAATACTTTTAATAGTTTTATCCAAATTTAAAGTTAAATTCTGCATGTCTTTACCAGTTATTAATATGCTAGTATCATCCACAAAATGTGTTAGTTTGACGCCAGTGTCATTGATGATATTTGTATCTAGGTAAATTGTTTTTATAGGCCAGCTGTGGCTAGCAGGTTGTATGTTATATTTGCCTGCATTTGAACTTCAGCTGGTGTGTGCTAACTTTTAAGCCTGCCATTAGTAATAATTTTTGTGCAGGCCAGCCAAGCGATGGGCCTATGGGGATCAGTGTAGCCTTGTCGCCTGCAACCACTACTGTCACCACAGTTTCAAAGTCAATGATTACCAATGCTTCATTCCGTACCAAGAAGCTTCCAGGTAGGAAATGGTCCTTACCTTTGAGTAGTGACAAGAAAGCTCTTGTACTGTCATAGTTGTCTTTTGCAATGTGCCTGTAGTCAGCATGTGCAGGATATATTTTTGCAGTTCTACTAATCCAATGATGGAAGCTTTTGGCCTGAAAGGCTTGAAATTTGGTTATGGTAGTGATACTGTTCTGTTTCATGACAAAGTTGTTGTTATAGATTTTATTAATATCATTCTGGTTGTGTGTTTTGTGTGAATACAGTAAAACCTTGATTTTATGTTTCCATATCTTGCATTTTCCATGATTTGCACACTTTTTACACATTCCTGGCCAAGTAATACCACTTTTATAATACTTAAAGAAGACTGAGTTTTTTCTGTAAATAAATATGGTCTTGATCCATTTGTTACTCACACATTGCTGTACTATACTGTTTTGCTTCAGAGTACTTCCCAGTAATTGTTCTGCCATTCTTCATATTATTAACATCATTTATGCAAATCACAGAAGTTCTGTAGTGTCTGGACTTTCCTTTTACGTGTTCTTTGCATGGATGGATTGTGTCTACATCTTTTATTTCTCAAAGTAAATGGATTTGAATTGATTTTAGTAATGGGCTCTACACTGAAGTCATCAAGTGAACGTAATTTTTATTTATAATGGTCCATTGTAACCCCTACTTTACAGGAAGCTCAAACTGAGCTTTGTTAATTGTCTAATGAATACTTATCGATGAATCTGTAGTGCAAGATAAAATATAAATACTATATTATTAAGATAACAACCTTTATATGAAATACTTTTCAGTGTGGGAAATATTTAATGAAGTATAAGGACAAATAGTGTCAACAGGCTAATTAGCTTTGCAACAGTAGAATTGTATTTTAAGTAAAGGGGTGTCAGTATACATATTCCACTGGAGTACATATTTCATATTTCTTTAATTTGGATTTGGCAAAGATTTCTGAGGTCTGGTGTTGACACACTACTTCGAGGATTTTACAGAATGCATTCAGATTGATGTAAACTGAATTCTGTTGTGATATAGCACTTGTATCTGTTTATCGAGTAGTTATTTCACAACTTATCCTCTTGGTTTATGGTGATGCTGGCTGAAGTGCAGGGCATGAACTGTAACGTGAGGCAATTTGTTGTAGATGACATCCCCATCCAGGCACCTAAAGATGAGTCAGGAGGTGAGGGAAAGAGTCTGACATCCATATCAGAAGAGCAGGAGGAGGAACGGCTGACACCCAGGGGAAGCTCACTTAGAGGAGGTAAAGCTTTGCCAAAGCTACCAAATTTTCCAGGTTTGGGTAAGAAGGCAAAAGCTATGCCCGCAGGTGGCGGGGATAGAGGCGGGAAGAAGGTTCAACTAGGTACAAAGCCTTTAGTGATAAACGGGGACTCGGAGTCAGACAAGAAACCTGCAACAGCTGTAAGTACAGAGAATACAAATGGACCTCTTTTGCTGGATGGAAATGGAAGTGTAAATTCAGAGCAGGATAGAGCTGTTTCAGAATCACCAGCAACGACAAGTGACCTGAGCGGACCCTCTGACACGCAGTCTGTTTGTACAGCTGACTCAATTGACTTGGATGATGCTAGAACACATAAGAAAACTTTGGAAGTAGAGAATCGAGCTGCCCTTCAGGTTAGCTCTGTGTAATTGCTGCAGTATGGCTACCACACCAGTTCTGAAAAACTTAGTAATTTTAAGTGAAGTGTTGGTTACAGATTTTTGGGTTGTTACATGCAGGCCTACTATGGTGCATCCAGCATTAAGAATAGAGTCTGTTGTATTATGAGCTACTACTTCGCTCATACAAAATCGTCTTTTCTGCACATATTTTTCCATAGTGGGGTGCAGTGTAATTCCTGTTTCTCTAAAATTTGGTAGTGAAAGAATTTCATTGTTTGCTTCGAATCTTGTAACAATTATCATGTGTACCTTCCAGGGCTCTCTCTTAAGAGGTGTTTATTTCAGTATGATGCAGAAGATAACAAACAGTGAGCTGTTATGGTAAAAAGACTGTTGATAGACACAGACATGCAAGTGAACATGGCAGTTTTGTTGCCGTAAGAGTAATATTCTATTCCTAATGTCAGACTGACCATAGTTTTGCAGGTGAGTTGCATGATATTCTTTCCAGTAAAAATATTTTGTATTCAGTATTGGAGCCATTTGATAAAACCAGTATCAGTTACTGTAGGGTATGTTCCATATGTTTTGGTCATTGAAATTATGAATGTTGTAAGAATGGGGGAGATACCCCAGAATGGCCTGGGAAGCCAGAACACAGGGGAAGAGACCCAAAGGAAACCCCAACACACTTGGGAAGAAGGGATACAGATTTTGAAGGAAAGAGGAATTGAATGGAAAGCAGTAAGAACTATAGCTGGAGACCATGAGAGATGAAATGCTCATTGGAAACGGTCTACACCTAGTGGTAGAAGAGGTTCAACTAAGTGAAGTGAAGGGATTGCAAAAATAATATGCTGCTTGGGAGAACTGTTGAGGTATATTCAGGTTTAACTTTCTAGCTGCTTTTGTAGCCATTTGGTTTGTGGTCCTTTGTGTTACCTTGCTTGATCAGCATGGATCATTATATAGATTTAATTTGTCACTGAAATACAAAACATTATGTAAATACAAATTATGGCCGTTTGGGGGTTTTGCAGTATATAGGCAAAAGTTTGTTCTGATGAACATACTTCCTCCATCTGCGGGATGATAGAATGTGGTTCAAGTGGGTGCTGAAGTAATTTGGAGGATCCACCTGAACATGACTGTCCACATGAAAAAAGCTGTATGGTTCATGACTTAGCATTACTACTTACTACATGTATCCAGTCTGTGATCTTGATATTTTCATTTATAATTTAATTGTGTATATGACAAATATTATGGTGAAGGATGTAGCACAGTTCTGTGGGAAGGAAACCTTGTGTTATAGGTCTCTTGCATTTATGTTATGGTGCCCAAGAAATACTATGGAATGTGAACATTTCGGACACAGAAGTATAAGTTGACTGGAAATATCTCAGTCTTTATTTCCACATATGAGGTGCCAAACGAGTTTTTTGTGACATGTGAAGCACTCTCTTGATGCTAGTGTTCCTGGGGGATTCCTGTGCAGAGTTATTTGTAAAGGCTAACATATTAGTTTCACTTTTTTAACAAAATGTATCTGTAGATAACCTACATTTTAAGAATGATACTAAAGCCCTGATGATAGCCTTCTAAACAAAACTAGCTTCTGGCTATTGCTGTGATGGCAGATATTGCATCATATAGCAAGGTAATGCAAGCCAGCCAGGTGCAGTATCAACCACAATTAAGTGCATGACCAATAATGCAACTAAGTTTTTAAACAGGCATCTGTATTGTACATCACAGCAGTGAATATGAAGGTTACTGCCTTCTGGGAGGTGATACCATGTAGTCTGACAGAAATTTGTTGATGTTTTGGGGGACTCAGCTGCCTCCCTCTTCAGGTAGATTGTCGTTGTGAGATGGTAAATTTGCTCTTACATAAAGAGTTGCTAATATGTAACATATCTATACAATTGATTGCAGAGAATATGTTTTTGTAAAAGGCTGGATTCAGGGCAAAACAAATGAAGCCGTTGCTTCGGAAACTTTGCTGACAGCACAACACCAGCATATCCTGTTGTCTGGCAGTGGACGTTCTTATTACCACAAAAGTACAAAAGTACAACTGTTTACTCTGTTTTTAGTGGAGTGAACTGATCTTATGACAACTGGACAACAGATGGGTGAAAACAGATGCAAGTAAAAAGCAAGGCAGTGGCAGTGAAAGTGAGGACTACACTGTCAATGCCAATATGAAACTTTAATCAGTAAACTGTGACAAACTTCCAAGCCATATCATAAAGGAAATATAATTGCATCACAGCTGAGAATGAGAGAACAGATGGAAAATTAAGACAAGTGGCTGTGTTTGAAGCAAAGTTTCAAAAGGGAGCATATTGCTGATTGCACTGTACAAAATGTACAGTTTTTGCCTCAGCTTTTCGAATTTGTTTCAGTACATTCTCTTCTCATTGTAGGTGGTATAATCTTAATATCTGAATGTACAAAATTGTATTTCTTTCACTAGATATTGGTGAAGTATATTTGCAAGAGAGCTATTTTAATCAAGATGTACTTCATAAATCTGTAAGTGTCTCATTATTAATGTGTGTTTAGCATTCTGGGGGTTTAAAGAGCGTACTGCTGCTCTGTGGCCTCTGCATACAGTAATGCCTGTTCCCAGTATTTAGAGCTGCCACCCTATGAGAGATGTAACACTGTCAGTTGTAAATAGGTTAAAATTGTGCAGATACACACTATAACTATTATCAGATATACATACTATTTATTGCAGCTGTTGTCTAGTACCTGCAAAAGTACTCTTTGGAGTGTACCATATTTTTTATCCAGGTTACCTTCATACCACCAGTTGTTATATCTTGAATAAATGTATATGACAGAGTTGTTACACCTGATTTGATGTCTGTAAACTCAGCAGGTGATAACAGGATTGTTAATTACTGCTGCATTGCTTTAGTCAAAGGTTTTAGAGAACTTGAATTTGACTGAACATGGCAGGTGAGATTAGCATTCCTGCTTCATATCTGGGAGGTCATGGGTCTGATTCTTAACCTACAATCATCAGATGTATTACAAGAGACATGCCTGGGGTGGAGGGGCTGCCAGGCTTGAACCTCACAAAGAACTTTCGTAAAGTGAAAAAAATAGCCCTTTGTTTGAATACTACATATGTTTATTGATTTTTTTGGTAATATTGCAACCATTAATGTCAAGATTATGTGATGGTTGAAAAACAGTGTTCTGTTATGCCTACACTGAAACATTTCTGTAGCAATCCTGATACTGACCTCCCTTCTCCTCCCACCCCACCTAAGGAAAAGCCCAGGTGCATGTCCACTTCTAATTGACATGGTTACAGTTTTCTACAGTCCTTCCATGCAAGTCCTATGACAGTACCTTCAAACAGGTCACAACCACTTCCTTATCCTACCATAGCCTTTGCAGTTGAAAAGTGTCATTAAAACACCGTATGTCAATAAACCATAGTTAAAATACCTCTGTATTATTAGACTTTTCTAAAAATACTCTTGAGGATGGTTGCTCTGTTGTTCACTATAGCAATACTCCAACTGTATATAGCAAAATGTACTTCTTATGTTAAGTATGTATATAGGGAACAATACTTGTTAACTGTTTGAGCTGCTGATGTTGGAACAGCGTGAATGTACTTGTAAATGTATTGTTGACAGAATAATAAATTATAATAGAACATCATACGTGCTTTCACTCTTGTGCTTGTTTTTAAGTACAGGTTTTTGAGGTGGTTGGCAACCTTGACTTCAGTTTGCTACTAATATGAAAACTCAAAACAGAACCTAGGTGTGTTATATTTTTGTGTATTGGCAACATGAAGAATTGCAAGCATGTCAGTCTCAGATGGGAAATAAGTGCATCCTCTGATGTTGATGAAATAAGATCTGTAAAACATTGCATCTCAGAAAGTAAGTCTTCATTCTTATTCTGTAGTTATGGACATTAAATGGGGTAAAGTCATTAAGAAACTATTCTCTTACACCGACATGTTTCCAATAGGCCCCAAAACTCACCATCCAGCATATGATTGGTTGATTAAAATTTTGCTGCATTTTTGCTGTCAGTAGGCATAATTGGTGTAGTAAGGTATGGACTGGTTAACCAAGACATTGTTGCCCAATTGCCAGTTTTCTTTTTGACCAGGGGTAAAGCATGTGTGGCATGAAGCTGACAATAGATCTCCACCTAGTGCTAAGGTTAAGAATGAGTGCAGCTGTATCCTCACTCCCCTGCATGCCTTACTGTTGCCTGTAGGGTAAGGCTAGTCAGTTAATTTTCTAAGTGGGCCACTTAGGAAAGTTGGTGCAATTTGATGATTTGATTATGGCTAAATACATTAACTTTTTGAAGTAACACATGCAAAATGCTGGGTTGTTGGGGGCAACACAAATTAAGATTTTTAAGAAACAAAACTGATATTCATTACATAAAATATTATTAATAAACATGTGGGAACTATAAACAGTGCTCTGATTTCCGTATCAGTTAAAACATCCGTGGTTTAAGTACAATGTGTGTGTTGGGGAGACGTACAGGTTCATGCACGGCGCTTCCGTGCAGCCAAACGCACACGGACTCGATGGTCACGTGGTACGAACCAGTCGAAGGTTCGTAGGTTTGTAGGTGTCGTTGGGTGTCGAGCAGTATGGTGTGGGTCAACCGTCGATGTGAAGTGGTTTTTGTGGATGGTACAGGTCCTGTTCGTACTGCCGGGGTGTTGTTGTCGCTGCCTTCGGGTGATAGGGTTGTACGGCGTTGAAAGGTGGTGAGTATAACAGAGGTGTTTAGTTATAATGGTGACTAGTAAAACTTAAATTTTCTTGCTAGTGCGGTATATGAAAAATGTTACGGTGAGCAACAAGTACAGGTAAATTGATTTAATGGTAATTACTAGGTTTCACCCATACCATTGTGCTTTTACGTTCACGTCAACAGAGCTATAAAACACGGGATCAAGTTCACCTAACCATAATCTTTTAGGTTTGTAGATTTTCAGAGCTGGTATTCGGATATTAGTCGCTTGAAGGATGTATTATTCGGCCCAGAAGTTTGTCTTCCCGTTAATCCAGAAACGGTGATTAAAGTTTGCAGGGTTGTGTATGCAAGGCCTTAAGGTTAAAACTCTTCCACAAGGAAGATTTTGTGTAGTAGCCAAGGTTATGGTTTGGGTTTCTGTGTGTGTTCGTGTATGTGTGTGTGTGTGTGTGTGGACTAACAAGGTGAGGTTTTAAGGTTGGAGTATTATGTTTGTGTGTATAATGCATTTTATGTGAGGCCTTAAGATTGGGGTGTGGCTTTGTGCCTGTATAACCTCTTGGAAATGAACCTGTCAAGATTCCTAAAGAACTGACAGACTGCAATGTTTAGGCTGAGTGTTTGTGTGTGTTAGGTTCGCAGCATTGAACTTTGGTGACCATTACTGCACTTACTGTGACAATCTGTTTGAATAACTTACTTCCAAGACAGTTTTCATAAAGGACTTTTGAACTGAAGAGCAGCCATGAACATACATCTTATCATTCTGTTGGTATTTTACTCTTTAATACTGCTTTTCGTACACATGTGTTTGCCCTTTAAGGTGTCTGTGAGTAAAGTGTTGTGAATGGTTTGGTAATAACAGTGCAATAGTGTGCTAAAGTACTGTACTTGAAAGTGTTTGTGAGTAAAAGTATTGTTAATGGTTTTGTAATAATAGCGAAATTGTGTGCTGAAGTACTGTACTTTAGTGTTTGGCATTTACATTCTGTCAGTCTTGTAGATGGCTGCAGCACGTGCCTCAGAAGTTTTGGCATCAGCCAGTGGATCTCTATAGTGTCCAGATGCAGAAGACTTATCTGAAACATAACCTTATTACACTAAGCACAAGTGAAAAGGTGGAAATAGAAAAATCTTTTCCTTCCTGCCTACAATAATAATGGCAGTTACCTATTAGAGTACATTTCCAGTCAAAACCAGGGATATTTAAATCAGTAGGCATAAAGCACATGAAATGATTGAAGATGTTGCATATAATCATAATATGTGCACCTTACTTTATGTTTTGCAATTAATGGTGGATGTAATGGAAACCAAATTGAATGTAGTTTGCCGGCATAAACTGCAACTCTGATGTTTGCCAAGGTATGGAAAATATTTATCCAGGAAGCTTAGATGTAGTAAACCCATATAGTGTCTTTTAATCCATTCTCTAATGCTGTAATGTTTGTTATTTTGTTATAATTTGTGTTTTGTATGTATGTTGGCAGCAATGGACCAAGTTTCTGTCAGTAAAAGTGAATGTCAAGACACCAAAGCCTAATCCTGGTGAAGTCTATGTTCAGAACCGTTTTACAGTGGGGGTGTGACTTTATGTGTACTTCATAACTGTTTATAACTGTATATTCATCAGAAATTTGAAAGACTGATTTACTGTTCAGCCAAAGCAGCTTTTGTGCCTGAATGTGGTATTTTAACAGTAATGCATGTATCATATGTGTCCTTTCTTGGGGTGTGGATGTGGAACATTATTAGTTTTTCCCATCAGAGTTGCAAATATCAATGGCAACTGTAACATGTGGCAGTTGTGAGTGTAAGCAGCTGATGTTTCCAAGAAGTTCATGCTGTGTTCCTTGAATGTTCACTGCTGTGCCATGGGAGTGATCCACAACAAGAATGTATGGCTCCTTCTTTGCTTGTACTTTTGTAAACTGAAATCCTGAAGCATGAGCTGCTAAAATTAAAGCTGAAGGTCTATCCTTGGATTAAAATATTTTTCAAAATTGTTTTATCATATCTGTCAATGGAAGTTCTCCCAGTGGAGATTAGGAGGTTTGAAAGGATTATGTACAATATTTTATTGCATACAGGGTTGAATAGGTGTACTGCATGAGAAACACTTGCCATGAAAATAAATGAGAAGAATCTTGCTGCATTTGCTTCTTCAGCAACACCTGTAGATCGAGAAGGTTGGCTTGTAAAGCGAGGCGAAGTCAACAAAGGGTACCAGAAAAGGTGGTTTGTCTTGAAGGGCAACCTTCTGTTCTACTTTGAGAAACGTGGAGATAAAGAGCCTGTTGGCGTAGTAGTACTGGAAGGTTGTACAATTGGTAAGTGTATTGACTGTACTGTTGTAAACTTTGAATCATTTCAGTCCATCATGTGGCTGCCTGACAGATTTTTGTTGTTTTCAGTTTTAAGGAAGTACAGGCATTGTAGCAAAAAATGATCAATTGATTTTCTGTCATTGGCATTGTGATCCTAATATGTGTAGGAACTGGGAGTTCAAATATTGTGATCAGTAGATAAGATTTGAGAGTACAGGAATACAAATAGAATGAGTGATGGTTAATAAGTAAAGGATGTAAGCAATTAAAGTATGATTTAATTGGGAATTACGGTGTTTGATTGCTAACAAACACAGCAGGGATCAATTGTTCACACCCATTATTGTACACAGCAAGCACCAATTGAATATCACAGCATTTATGTCCAAAAATTTGGACATGTTATTTTCATCCTGTGATCCACAAACATGGAAATCCATTTAGGACTTCAAATGACTTAAAGTAAAGTTGTGGTTGTGATTGGCCAAATAATTTTAGACTTTTCTGGGATTTCTCAATATAAAATATGAAAATTCCACTGAGACATGCATAGCTATCCCATGGCACAGGGAGTGTTTTTGAATTGCTGACTTTGCTCCATAGGCACGTGCTTCTTGTTAGCCTCTTCCATAGCTTGACTTGTGGGCACAGAGAGAGAGCTAATGAGCCAAATGACAGGTCTGAGTTGACCTTTTACAGGTTGTCTTACTGTTGTAACCATCTATCCAGGTTCCAGGAGGGTGTGAAGTACATAAATGGTTAATGATGTAGAACTAACCCATTCATTTAAATGCTGTGGGGTGTATGTTGAAAAATTTGTGGTTGCTCAGCTCATTATAGAAATTGTCCACTTTTTTATGAATACTAGAAGTTTATTACAGTCTTACTGTTGTAACCATCTATCCAGGTTCCAGGAGGATGTGAAGTACGTAAATCGTTAATGATGTAGAACTAACCCATTCAGTTAAATGCTGTAGAATCTGTGCTGAAAAATGTATAGTTGCTCAGCTCATTATAGAAGTTGTCCACTTTTTATGAAAACTAGAAGTTTATTACTATGTTCGTAACAGTCCAGCAATGGATCCTGTCATGGGCCAGTTTAATCCATGCATGTTTGCTTATGTGCACATTCAAACATGCTGCCCCTTTCTGTAAGACCCACTTTAGCCACTGAATGTAGTACAGAATGTCACTGGCAGGAGAATGAAAATGGACTTCACTGGAAGCAAGTATCTTTTTCTTGTCTGTGCTTTATTTTATGATGCTGAGCACATCTCAGATTATATTGTGTGGATTGTAGGATGATTGATGAATTGGCAGTGATTTGGAAGGAGGCAGTTATGACTTAATAGAGGTACTATCCTGACGTTTGCTTAGAGGACTGAGGAAAACTATGGAAAATCTCAGTATGGGTAGCTGTTGTCCCAGCTGAGATTTGAGCTGGGCACCTCAAGTATAAGCGTAGAACATTACTACACCAACTTCCATGGTAAGTTTCTGATATGCGTGTGAAGGTATTACTGGTATAGTGCTTGTTGTTTTGTATGGGTGTGAAACTTGATCTGTCACATTAAGGGAAGAACATCGACTGAGGATAAGAAAGAGTATTTGGTCCTAAGAGGAAGGAAGTAACAGGAGGCGTAATAATATTGTATCATGAAGAACTTCATAATATGTACTGCTTGCCAACATCAGATGATCAAATTAAGAATCACATGGGCAGGGCATGGGAGAGAACAGAAATGTGTACCAGGTTTTGGTAGAAAATCCCGAAGGAATGAGACCATTTGGAAGACCAAGTCATAGAGGAGTTAATATGCTGGATTTTAAACACTGGGATGGAAAGATGTGGAATGGACTTATTTGGCTGAGGATAGGACAGGTGGCAGTCTTTTGTGTACATGGTAATGAATCTTCTGCTTCCATAAAATTTCAGGGATTTTCTTGACTGGCTGAGCAACTGATAATTTCTCAACAGGGACTGTGCTGTGTGGAAGTGGTTGTTGCTGGTGTACTGTGTTTGCTTGTGCGCGTACTTCATTTTTTTCTCAGTTGGAAGGTCATGACCCCTCAAAGCCTGTTATAGGATAATGTAGGGTGTTGAAATTACCCCTGAGCTTGTATTTTCTAGTGTCATAATTCTGTTTTGTGTTCTCTGAGGAAAAGGTGGGTAGTGGAAAAGGTTGAGAAACACTCTATTGCCACTTGTTGTAAATTGATTTTACAAACATGCTTGTATGAGATTGACGTTTGGTTCTTTAGGTCCTAGAATCATACCAAGATTTGGGAATATGGTGAAAGTCCATTATTACAAATATGGCTTATTACATTGTACTGACACTTTAATACTGCACCATAACTAACATATGTTACACATAACTAAAGTTATTCAGTAACAGCAAATTCCAGTCAACTCTTCTGTTATTATGAGTGATTTGGAGAGCCTTGTACTCTGTAACCACTGTTGGTGTGGGCTCACGCTGGCTGCTGCTTTCATAGTGAAGAGAAAATAGTGGAAGGCAAGGCTAATGCCTAACTTCTAGAACTACAGTAGACACAGTCACAATAAATATAATGTGCAACATCCTTATGACCACCATGTTTTTCCAGTTGTGTAAAAATACGATGCCATGTTAGGACTATTCGTTCTATCATTTTTTTTTTATGTATCGTATAAGAATATTGTCAGACCTGTTCAGTGTTATTTGTTGGTGTATTAAGTTCTGATTTACCAATATGATTCACAGTTTCGGTCTTAACTCATAATTTCTTTATAAGTCTTCCTTGGTGTCGCTAGTATAATGAGATCTCTTCTGGATGCGGCATTTATTTTGTGACATGCAAATCTGGCTATAACATATATTAGATATAGGGACAGTTTTAATGCTGTTACAGACTCATGTTATCTTGTACTTTCATGGTCTTTACATGTATAGCTACATAATCCATCCACTGTAATACAGGTGTTCTATTATTGCAGAACTAGCTGAAGATGAAGAACAGTTTGGGTTCAAAATTGTATTTCATGGGACAGGTAACCGTAGTTATACCCTTGGAGCTGAGTCCCAAGAAAGTATGGAACAATGGATGAAAGCCCTTGCGTGTGCAAGTTATGATTATATGAAGCTCATGGTAGCAGAGCTTCAGAGACAGCTTGATGAAATGGAAGGTGAGAGAATGTCATGTGGTTTTGTAGTAATCCATGTTATGTCATAACTTCAGGATTATATTCCTGAACTAATACTGAGTCAAAAATGCCATATCAACATGGGTCCAATTTGCAACTGTTACATAGCTACAGGACTTTGAGATGTGAATGAATAAGGACAGGTGGGCACAAAAGTACGCATAAGTTAGTGGAAGATGTGGTGTGTTTGCTTCAAATGACGTTACAAGGTTACAGTATGTTCACAACAAGTGTTTAAAATGACCACCTTCATTTCATAACTTAGTGACCACCTTCAGCTGTATGCATCAGCCATGCAGCTTGCTGAGGAGAAGCGTAAAGTTCAGAGGTCAAAGTTAAAACTAGCCTTTGAATTTGAATGTATTTGCATTCTATAGATCCAAAAGAGGTGTGCCTTTGTTGTGTGCATCTGTTGTGCAGCATGCTGAAGGTTACTGGCAAGTGCAAAGTACAGAGTACAAAGTTCAAACCAGCCTTTGTTGTATGCATCTGCCATGCAGCGTGCTTGAGGCTGCCAGAAAGCATGAAGTTCAAAATTCAGACCAGCCCTTGTTGTATGCATCTGCCATTCAGTGTACTGTAGGTCACCAGTAAGTGGAAAGTTCAAAGTTAGAAGTCCTGTAGCTTTGTAATGGTTGCAACTAGGACCCATATAGCTATGACATTTTTGACTCAGTATGACATCATGAATCTCACCTGAAATTATGATGTAAAGTCACCTTGTCTTGTGCCTATTCACACACACATACACACACACACACACACACACACACACACACACACACACACACACACACACACACACACACACTTGTCATGTTTATTTTAAAGGGGTTTTGGCTGTCAGTGCAGTAATGTCATAATTTTGAGGTCTGAAGATTGATTTACTGTTTTTTAGAAGCTGGTATCTTTTATCTCTAGAAGTTGGTATTTGACATTTACAGTGTGTGCAGCCTAAATAGAATGACTTCATGCACTGTGGTAGAGATCAACCATGTCCAGTGCACTCATCAGAATGGGGTTTGTGGTATTACCTTTACATGATGATGGAAGCACATCCAGCTTCATACAACAGACTGTGTCCCACTCAGTATTCTTGTGTAAACCAACCATGGCCACAAAACTTCAGAGGAGCATGATATTGCTGTTCAGAATTTTATTCAGGCTTGAACATGTTCATTTTCATTCTTCAGCTTTCAAATAAGTTTAACACTTTTTGAGTCCTGGGGGTTTATATGTTCAAAATTGTCTTGCCAAATGAACTGTTTGAATTTCATTACATGGCGCTTTTTCTAAAAATATATGAACTTTTTTTAACTTTTGTGTCATTAGAGTATGAAGCAATGGCCACAACTAAGAATGAAACTTTCAACCAAAGTTCTGCCACCTTGACTGGACATATCGAGTCAGTGGAAGTAAGATCTGGAAATTCGCCAATGCCTCCACCACGCCAGAGGCATAATCCTTTCAACAAAGTACAACAAGCGGCTAGTTTGGATGGCCAGATGCCGCCTGGAGGACATAATTACCGTTCTTACAGATACAGTTCTTCATCTGGCAGGCCTGATGTGTCTTCAAGGCTGACAGAAAATGTTCCACGAACCAAAGTGACATTCAGGGAATTACACACTGCTTATGGGAGACGTATTCTTAGTGACTTCAATGCTTGGAGACATGCTAAGAGACAAGAACAGGATAAAAATCGTGGATCTGTTGCCACACAGGAATTGTTGATAACTTTGTGAAATGTATGATCATAGCAGGTGCTGAAAATTGGGTTATGAGAATGCATGATGCAAGTTTCTGTAACTTTTAAGAAACAGAGATTCTCTGATTCCCTCTTTAATTAATCACTGGGAGGAATGGCTTTTCATGCACTAAATTGAAGTCTTTGCTAAACGGGTTATGAAAAGCTGTTTGTCATTTTGAGAGACCTTATATATAATAGTGATAAAATTATTTATTTATGTAAGTAGTAACTACTACTGTGCAAAAAAAAAGTACACTTACTGAACTAATAATATAAAATTAACTTATGAAATAATTAATAGCAGGAAATGAAACAACCTGATCTTGGAATTGAAGTAACTGTGATGCCACAAGCAGTGTGACTTTGGTGTTTGTGCAGTATGTGACGAAACATTTTAAACATTATAGTTTTGTGGTAACAGTTTCTGGTTAGAGATGTGCAGATCAGGTTGTGTAAGTGGTCAGCCCATTGTTAACAGATCACTGTAGTGATCCATTCATTATGGATGATTGTTGTGTGCTGATGATCTTGGCTACTGAAAGAAATACAAAAATGATAACAAATAAGGATAACGATCAATGGGTTTTGTATTCTGAATTGTGGGAAATCTCTTCCTTGTATGTCCCTCAAAGCAAAGCAGGCAAGTATGACTATCTCTGATTCCAGTATAATTTTACAAGCTTTTCTCCTTAGAAAGTGACATTCTACCTTCCTGTGTCCACTATCCGAAGATACGCAGTATTTTAAATTTTAAGTTTTCCTTAACATTTTCTTCGCTTTTATTCATGAAAATTCTTATAACTCTCTCCCAATACAGTGAGCTCATTTCTGTATTAGTTTAAAGTTCTTAATGTAAAGACTAATACTTTCGACACAACTATTTAATGATGTTCTTTATTAGTTTTTATTTTGTGGCAACATATTTTGATTAACTTGATCATCTTCAGGCCTTTATCAAAATTAAAAATTGTGGATATAAAATAGCAGTGTATTAATAATTTTACATCATTTTTGTGGTAAATGTTGCTTGTCAGTTCTTGTTTATTTAACTAGTGTTAATATGATTTACTATATTGTACATGTATGCCTCATTCTGGTATGTTGTGAAACTCTGTGTTCCTGGTATAGTCACTCTGCACTCTATCACTTTCAGGAAGGGACTTGAATTTTGATAAAGACCTGAATATGATAAAGGTTGATCAAAACATATTGCCAAGGAATAAAAGCTAATAAAGAATGTCTCTACATAGTTGTGTCGATGGTATTAAATCTTTACATTATCATGTAACACAATGGGATGTCTAATGTAAAGCTTGAATGTTCTTGAGTGGGGCTGTAATTTTTATTGCCCTTGTAATATTATAGTTTCTTTTCCATATCAGATGTGATAATTTCAGTACCTTTTTGGAAAGCATCATTTTGGGAAATGGCAGTGACAAATTCTTAGCCTAATATTTGTGTATGATGATTTTCTTTCTCCCAAAAAGTGGCGCCTCAGTGGTTGAGAAGTTACGTTAATTACCTTGAAGGTAATTCTGATTTTAACACTGAACACCATGTTCTGCATTGGACTGGAGGAAGTTATGTGAAACACACATTATCATAAGGATATACCTGAACTGTTGCCTTCCCATATGAAGCCATAGAAGGAAAGCTTAACCTGACAATAGGATAAATACAATCAAACCTGTCCTAAACAGAACCTGGGTATAATGGAAACCTGTCTGTAGTGGAAAACTTTTAGTCCCAAGGGTCCAACTTCAAGTACCCATATTAAACGGCACCTGCCTGTGACAGTAAAAAGATTTGTTTCCTTGCTGTTTCATTATAGGCCATACTTGATTGTACTATATTAAAGAGCACCTTCAAGAAGGTACCAAATTAAGAAACTTGGAAGAAATCAGTGACATGCAGTTTCCTAGTCCTCTTTCAGACTTGAAACTGGTTGGCAGAAGGGGAAGCATGAATGGATATAATCATAACTACTGTTTGATGAGATGAAGAGGATGTGTCAAGTACTTGTACTGGATGTTGCAGCTTTTTTCAAAATCACCTTGTGTGAAAATGGCAATAACAAATTAGCAAGTCTTTCTCCAGCCACAGTACAGACATCAGACAGATTGCCACTGACAGTAACTACTCCTATGCAGTTATTTCCAGTTATAACATTAAACCTTTTTCTGACTGTATTTTGTTACGATTAAAAGGTTTTGAAAAGCAGTTGCACAGTTTTAATTGTAACCACATTATTATTTTAGGGAACTCTGTGACATTTTAAAACAAATACTAAGTTAATGTATTTGAGTTCAACATATGAGTTTTGGTAGCGGGCTTAGCATTTTGAATGCATTTGCTGACATTCTGTAGAACTACTTGAATTGTTAATGGTGCTCCTAGAGTTCCTGAGAAACAGTGAAAGAACTGTGCCACAAGTTGAGAGAACTCTATCTAATGTTTGCAGTTATGATACCTGCTCACACTGTTAACATGAGCACCTAAATTGCAGTTCTACATCGACTGGTATCACTACTTCAATTGAAGGTGCTTAGTCTCTTAATGAATGCTATGAGGTACTTTGAGCAAGACATCTTTCATGTGTTATGACTTTAGCTTCCTTGTTGTGCCGCACCCTTGATTCTTCTGTGCTGTCAGTCTGCCCTTCCTTTGTGTTGACTGCTAGGGACACATGGGAGGATGATACTGAAATGGATCTTAAGTAAATAAAATCTGAGGGCTAGCGGCAAATGGTGGGGCGATGTGAGCAGGATACTGAACCGTCAGGTTTCATAAAGTGTAATTCCCCGACTACTTGCGGAAGTATTAGCCTTTCACGAGCTATTATTGGGGTTTGGTAGTTAGCTTCGTGTATGTTGGGTGGTTCTGCGGAGGGGGTGGCTTTCACTCGTTCTGCTGTTTGTTTTGGTTTGTATACGTGGGAAAGTGGGGCCCGTGTGAGAACATACCTTTGCGTTTTCTAAAATCTAATACATGGAGTTTCCTTTATGTTTTTGCTCGTTTTTGTGCCTTTGGCAGCGTTGCAGTTTAGATTTCTGTTCTTCTTGGATGGCGCGCCGTGTCACTGAGTGGTTGGTGCCGACGTATCAAAGACACCGCGGAACGTTCCGAAAAATGGAGCCCTCAAAACACGCTTTTACCAAAATATTTGCTGCCACTATTTTGCAGGGTATATAGTTTGTTTATTTTATTATTATGACATGTTTCATATCCTGCAGTCAATAGGCTGATGCAAGATCTCTGCAATTTAATTAGGTGTGTTGCTACGACGCATCATTGCTGATATTCCCAGTGTCCCACCGACGCAGATGTTGTTCTCATTCCATGCACAGATGTCAGAGAAGTCGTGGATTGCCAGCCAATAGGATCATTCTGTGGACGAGAGAACCACGACGTGTCGTGTGGTTTTGTCTTCATGTACACCTCGGCCGCCATTATTTGTGAACAAAAGTGTGCAATACTCGTATTATAGCGTAGCATTTACGACGGGTGTGTTTATTTCGTGTTAAACTTGTCGTGGGTGTTATACCATGGGTAGAAAAAAGAAGAAGCAGTCGAAGCCGTGGTGCTGGTATCCTTTAATAAGCAAAAAGAAGGTGGAGAATTCCTTGACTGTGACGTCCTTTAAGAAGGAAGGTCTAAATTGTTTATTTTTGCTGTAATACAGATGTGTATGTATATTAATGTTACTGTATCGCGAATACCGTAAAGGAAGTAGCTTGGGATATTTTCTGTGGTATGTGGCTCATAGCCGTTGTTTTTGCAGCGACTAAGTGTAATTCGCGCAGTCTTAAACTATATATTTAATTTAATGACAAGTTCGATTTATTTTCTGAGATGTGCGGAACTCGAGAAACATGACTTCGTAAATTTATAAGCATGAATTTTCTTAAACAACAGCTGAAGCCGTAGTAAGTGCCTGAAAAGTAAAGTCTCGTCAGGATGTAACGAAGTGTGAGTCAAATAAGGCCTGCTGAATTCTAATTAGTGAAACTGTGAGTTACGTATACCAGTTCGTTAGTTACTGAGACTGCCCATTCACCAAGTCCGTGTATAAGAAACTGGCCAAGACAGATATATCAAGTTGTATGAGAATTTAGGTTCTCATGGCCACAACTATGAATAATGTCATCTTGGATGTGATACTGTGTAATCTGGTAGAAATTTAGGAACTGCTTGGAAGAATTCTGGAACTGGAGATGGAGGCAGCAGGTTCTTCCAAAATGTTCAATTTCTCTCCGACTATACAGTGTCATTTTCTGACGACAATATTGTTGTGTTGAATTAGGCTATAGCAGGGTTCCACAAACTTCCCAAAAATCTAGGAATCGCTTCAAAATTGTAGGCGCCAGTATGGTGACATGGAGCATGTTCTTTAGTGAGGACCCACAAATATTAGGCACCACTGTAGACAACTGAGTTGCCCAGGCAAGCAGGTGCCTGGAATTTTTGCATCCATGGGCATCGCCTACTCTTTCTTTTGTATATTAAGTAGTATAACACAGGAGACAAGAGTCTTTACATCTTTGTCTTTGCTGATGCTAATGATCACTGAACTGGACGAAAACTAGGCTGTAACATGACTGCAGTGGTAAGTTACTGGTCAGTCACCGTGCAGGCCTGGGTTTGATGCAGCCTATATTATGGGACTTGTGGTGGACAGAGTGGCACTGAGACAGGTTTTTCTCCAAGTACTTCAGTTTTTGTGTCTCAATACCATTCCACTAATGCCCCATGCTCATGTTTTGTTCATCTTCCATCAGTGCTTTTAACAGCTGACAACTGTCAATTGAAGCACCTCTCTCACTCTGTCTGTTGATGAACACCATTGTACAAAACTATCAGAGGACATCTTTATGGTGTTGTTTTCAGAGTTGACTAAACAAAACCAACAAATTTTATATTAAATTTTATATTACTCACCCCTTGCATTGTTACTGATCAAACGCACAATACTCAACAGCAAATGCACTCATTATTATTTAATTTTAGATATCATAAATTGCAATCATTGTAGGATGGGATCAAAACATGTTAGACTAATCTATAATTATTGTGATTTATGATATCTAAAATAAAATAAAAGAGCAGATTTGTTGGTGAAATTTTGTATTACTCATACCATGCATAGTCTTACAATTAATACATTAACTAACAAATGCACTTAATAAATTACTAAGTGCATTTGTTGGTTGATGCATTAGTAATTAGAAGTCAACAGAGTTTGTAACTATTATGCCTATAAGCTGTTGTGATCAGGATGTACCAGAAGGAATAACAATTTGTTGTTTTACAAATTGGCAAGTACTTTTGTTGGAAGGATTTTATTCTACTTATGTTCATCTCAGAATTTGTTACTGGAAGGTCCCTCATATTTTTATCGAGAAACAAGTTGCTGGAAGTTTTGTACTATATTTTTATGCTGTTATGCTGTGTAATGACAATACAGGTAACTTTTTTGACAGCAAGAGAATATTCTTCTTGTAAAAATACATTTTAGAACAGTGCAGGCACTGTGCATGTGGCATGTTGGCAAGGCTTGGACCAGTTTCTGTAGCACAGCCAGGTGACCCCACTGTGCATAATGTTATGATGCAAAAACATATTCATTGCATGCATAGATCACACATTTGTTTTGGATGGCAGGAAGGTTAGAGTTTGGTGTAAGCTGTGTGTTGAAACAGGTTATGAGTAAATTTCATTTTTTGTGTGTTGGTGGCTCAGTTGCTGTTGTGTGTGGATTTTGTTGACTGCAGTATTCTGCGATAGTTGTTTTGATGTTATGTGGTGTGGTTAACTGGCTGTAATTAAGTCTTTAATTGTAGATTCTAGTATACTGCTCTTTGTATTTAATTATAAGCTGTGGGGTGTCATGTTGTGGTGTTGATCTTTTGTAAGTGAGCTGTGGTTTGGTTTTCACGTAGTGTGTGAATCTGTAGATCTACATGGACAGCGTGTACATGTATTAGAGTTAGGATCTGTTGTGCTATGTCTTGTTAGAATACTTGCTGTTAGGCATGTTCTGTCTTAGGTGCTTTCTACGTGTGATGTATTGTCTGTGTGTCTACGTATGTTTTGACAGTGTGTGCAGAAAAAAAAATTGCAAGGGTTTGGAATGTGCTTCACTGTGGAATGATTAGTGGGAATAGTACTCAGGGCTGTGGAATTGGTACACGAAACCTCGGACTCCGACTTCTCAATTTTGAAATCTCCAACTGTGACTTTTTCATAAACGCTCAATATGTATTAATAATGGTAAACCTACTGAAATGGTAAATGGTGTCATAAGACGTTTCATCACCACCACTGGAGTCATCAGGCTACTTTTTAGACTTATAACGTACATTTAAGTATAAGGCTAATGGTTGTTGCAGTTAATGTCTATTTCAGATTTTATATTGAGTTTGGAGTCGGAGTTGGTACATTCTTACCGACTCGGGCTTCACCAAAATTCCTTCCGACGTTGACTCTGACCCCGACTCCTCAGTCCTAGTTGTACTAAATGATATAGGAATGTCTGAAGTGTGCAGCGATATAAATAGGGTGCATCAATTTGTGCCATGTAATAGATGAGTAGTTGGCACTATCTGCACATGATTCACATGCAGTACTGTGTGTAGTGACGGGATAAATCATGTTTGCAAAATGGAATAATGAAACAAAAATACGAAACAGTGCATACACAGGTCTTAGAACAGAACTGTGTATATAGTTACACTCTATAAGTAAGTACAAGTACATAAACAGCACAATTTCTGAAAGGAAACCAGAAACCAATTGTACTGCACAAGACAGTGAAGTCAGCACAGGGGCTTATTGGACTGATTTTTCTGGAAGGTAGCTTAAGAATCCAATGGAACCTGCAGCAATTGCTGGATTAGGGCATTCTTGTTGTGTAGGAAACGGGGCATGGGGACGTGATATATTTTCAGCAGGATAGTATACACCCTCATATAGTGATTTTTGTCTTGGATATCCTGCATGATGTGTTTGGTGCTTGTATTACGATAAATTTATTTGCAGAGAGTGTTGGGTGTGGGTGGTCTTGGGCACCATGTTCTCTGGGCATGGACTGCCGCTGTTCTTTGGGACTACGGATTGTGTGTGTGACACCAGTCGACATACTGTTTAGGAGTTGCATGCAGAAACTGAAATTGCTGTTGAAGAGTTTACAGGTCATGTTGTGTGTCACAAACTGTGTGTAACCAGGCATTCGTTTCCATATTATGTGCTTCTGTACCAGGGCTGTGGAGTCACAGTTGGAAGGAATTTGGTTGAGTCAGAGTTGGAGTCAGTAAAAATGTACCGACTCTGACTCCAGCCTTGATCTAAAATCGTAAAGAGATATTAGCTACAATAACTATTAGACTTATACTTAAATATAGGTTATAAGCCTAGACAGTAGCCTGATGAGTCATGTGGCAGTGGTGAAATGTCTTATGATACCGTTTACCATTTTAGTGGGTTTACCATTATTAATATATATTGAGCTTTTATGAAGGAGTCAGAGTCGGAGACTCAAAAATTGAGGAGTCTGAGTTGGAGGTTTTGTGTACCGACTCCACAGCCCTGGTCTGTACACTGGAAAATTATGAATATACTATACACTGAAACTGGAGTGTGATTTACTGTGTGTGCACCCGTGCGTGCGTGCATGCGTGAATATCAGCATGTGTGCGCCCATCTAATACATGTGTGCACCTATATGTCCTGCCCACCCATTTCTTTACCTACTTGTGTTTCTGTCCTATCATGTCGAAGGTAATACAGGTGTTTAGTAAAGGCAATTCTTGTTTACACTAGCCGCATGTAAGGGATAAATATTTTGACTACATATTTTATATTAAAATCTATACAGAACAGTAGGGGTATGTTGATTGTGGTTGCAATGTATAGGAGTGTGATGTAGTTGGCAGTTGCTGGTGGAATATTGCGATAGGCTATAAATATCACATAAAATTTAAGTTTGAGGTAGTGATGTGACGGGTCATTGTACTATCACCCATGTGTTTTGAAAACACGTCGGTGATAGTAGCATCAAATCTAATAAGAGTATCATGTATTGTCCTTAATATGAACAAGGTATTGCAATCGTGAATTTGATGATGAAAAGATTCTAATTCAACACCAGAAAGCCAAACACTTCAAGTGTCATATATGTCACAAGAAATTATATACTGGCCCCGGTTTGTCAATACATTGTATGCAGGTAGGTATTTTGTAATTCTTTCATTTTGTTTACAGTATTTATTTGAAACAGGAGAGGATAAGTGGTCAATAATTGACCTCCTTGATGACCTGTTTTTAATTGTCAGCTTGCTTGCCTTTGCAGCTACATGTAAGTGGTAACAAGTCACAGATGGCACAGTGTTGTCATGTTTTGTGTATATTGGTGGGTACAGTACACTTGTTGTAAAATGAAACATCACTGAAAAGCCTATAGCTGCCATGCACTGATATCAGGTCACAATGTTAGCGGTCTTAAGTCTGAACTACAGAACATCTCAGTGACATGGTATGGCTGATTGGCCAGAGCGGCCAACCGCATCTTTTAGGTGGCGTTATTCATCAGTGGATTAGGGAATAAAGTTGAAACATTGCTGCTGTAAATGTTAAGTAAAGAAGTGAACAAATTACTCAATTTAGAAGCAAATATTTGTACATCTTGTGTAGAGATTGTTGTTTAAATTGATGGTAAAAGGTGTAAATGCAACTTATATTCAGAAACTCAGAACACCACATTATGTAACTGACTTACATCTTCTTTCACAGGTACACAAAGAAACTATTGACAAAGTTCCCAATTCACTACCAAATCGCTCCAACATTGAAATTGAGATATATGGAATGGAGGGGATTCCACCAGAAGATATCAAGGAACATGAGCGCCAGAAGCAAGGAAAGCAAATGCAAGGTAGTAAAAAGAATGGTAGAGTTCATTGAATCAAAACATGTTCATTTGACATAATCAGTGACCGAAGTAGTACCTTTAACCCTGGATCCTTCCCAGATAGTGGTCTCTACTGCTAAAGTTTTCTCTACTTCACATCCCATTTCATAAATCAAGTTAATTATATGTTCTGAACAGCACAACTTCAAGAAAAGTTTTTGTTCTAATTTTACACTGCGACAGGTTTCTGCGGATTTTCTGGCAATCATCAGGTAGCTGATTTACAATTGCATAAAAGGAACTTTTAGGTATAGGCCTGTCCTTCACATCCAACATATACAATATCATAAGTGTTCTAGATGTGCATACTACAACATCAGGCAGGGCAGATTGCAGTTTTAAAAGGAAATATATTCTGTTTTATTGATGAGGAAAGAGCTGGAGTAGTTGGAGTCAGTATAATAACTAGGGTACAGGCTGGACAGCTGATGAATCTGGGTTTGATTTTTCACAGGGAGAGAATTTTTTTTCTCTGCACTGTGCAGACCACGTGAGGGGCTCACTGAACCTCCTGTCCAGTGGTTACTGGGTGGGGGATTTTTCATGAGAATAAAACATCAGGGGCATGAAGTTGACCACTCACCTGCACTGCTGAGGTTAAGAATGTGTTCAACTATATCTCCACTCTGTCGTATGCCTTCATGGCATGCATAAGGACATCATTACTTTTACTGCATTTGAGTACACGTTTCTGCTTCTGTTTGATTGCTGATGTAAATGTATGTTACTTGTCTCTAGGTGGTAGGCCCGGCTCACCTAGCAGTGGTGAGGATGAGCCAGCGCCTAAGAAAACGAAACCAGATGCTTTGCTTGGCAATGGTCCTGGTACCCTACCTGGTCCAGGGGGGATGATGCAAGGAATGATGCCTCCACAGGGTCCAATGCATCCTCATTCTATGGCACCAATGGGCCAGTTTGGTCCTCCTATGGGCCATCCTATGATGGGCCCTATGGGACCTCCTATGGGACCACCTTTTATGGGACCTGGGTAAGTGATCATTTCATGGTTCATGTTTTGTGCTGTGTTACATATTTGTACATTTTTACAAAATGTTGAAGTTGCTTGTGTCTCTGTGTGCATATTTCTGCTGCAAAGTTACTGTATGGAGTTTCGCGAAATTAGGTATTGAGGTCTGTGCTAACCTTTGATAGGTGAACTTGCTTGTGCACTGAACATTGTCTATTGGAATTGTTGTGGTTATAGAAACAGTATTTCAGGAATTGGTTCTCTCTTCTTCATCAGGAGATGGTGGGGATTAGCTCCATCTATTGGGCTGATCGAAGTATGTTTTCACTTAATGTTGCAGACAGAACCAGTTTCTCAAACTCTGTTTGTGTAACCAGAGGGAGATGAATATTGTCCAGGAAATGTGTCAATTTAAAAACAGGCCTTCATAAAATGTCTTTTGGCTCAAGATTGTTGGGTTGATGTAGTTCTGATTTATAACAGTCCCATATATGCTTGACTCTTGCTTTTTATAAACTTTAAAACAGAATTTTAGTGCTTTTTAGAAATGAAGCTGTCATAAAGACTGGCACATTACAAAGTATTAATTTCATTACGATCTGGAAGTTTTATGATTTAATAGTATGTGCATTGTTTGATCTGTATCATGATCTGCTGTGCAATGTTAGGTTTCAGTCTCTGCATTAATATGGTGAGGTTTTTTGAGTGTCTTATAAATGTTTGGAGCCCCATAGTGTGAAGATTTATGAGATTGAGCCCCAGGAGATTCATGCTGTTGGTGGAACCAACAGATCTACAGCCTAAACATGTTACATGTAAAATTACCAATATTACAGTAGATCCTGAAAATTGTGTGTTCTGCATACAGCACCACTGTGAAAGGTTTTTACTCGTATTCATTCACAGAAGTTTTTGTGAAGTAGAGTAAACTTTGCTGTCAGGTATTATTGTTTTCAGTTGTATGATTAATCAATAGTTTGTATGGATTCCCATAAATAAAAGACACAGGTTAAAGTTCAGGTGAGTGCTGGCAATGAACCACCACTATTAATAATGTTGTTACCAAACACTTCCATCAGAACATCAATGCATGCTGGCATTTTGCATCTGCTTGTCACTGCAGAGTTTGGTTGAGTGTCTGTTTCACCAGTCTTTCATAGTTAATTGTGTCCCTGAAGGAAACTGCAGTTATTCAGTCTGTATTACACATCATACACCATTTTTAAATTGATGTTATAGGAGGTCGTGTATTAATATTGGATTTTATGAACAAACAGTAATATTCCTGTGAGTTTGTTTTGCCTCATTAGTGTATTTACTACTAGGACAACCTTTGCATTCCTGTTCTTTTGAGGGTTCCTTCTTTTCAAATCCTTTGCAAGTCTTTGTGTACTGTCTGTTGCTTTAGTCATGAACATGGGCTGTCATCATAAGTGCTATTGACGAACTTCGTGTGAATATTGTGTCGATGTCACAGGGGTGGCTACACACATTGCTGTTGAAGAACCAGGCTAGGTCTGCATTGTTGGTTCTGCAGTTTGTTATGGTGATAAATCTTTACAAGATACTGTGGTGTTTATTTTACAAATAGAATGTGAGATCAGTAATGATTGTGTGGTGATGATGTGCCAGAATAAATTGTATGATGTATACATGGTCAGAACTTTTCTGATATAAGTATATTGTCCAAGTTTCCAGGTTGGCTTGAAAAGCGGGAAGAAAATAACGCAAGGTACAGCATGGTAGCCAGAGTATAATATGTGCATGTATTGCAAATCAGGTCACAGGTTAATGTTGCAATTTCAGTTGAAGACTACAACAAATACAGCTTTTGTTAGAGTAATTTAGAAGGAAACTGGAAAATAATATGGCCATCACATCAAGTGTTTTTGTTTGATGTAACGTGACGTATAGAATTCTAAGGGTGATATGTTATAAATTTTGGATTTATTATGAAACCTATTTTATGTCTTGTCTTGCTCATTTGTTGTGTATGGAACATTATCACATGTAAAGGAACAGATGTGTCTTCAAGGTAGAATTAATTTTTTGGAGCCAAATGTAGAGTAGTTGACATGTGGCTTGCTGCTGGAAACCCCAAAGGTTGGCTAAAGCTGATGTCAAGAAAATGCCAGTTGTGGGACTTTCTTTTAGAGCCCTGTGGTATATGTACAACATTGTAGTTTGTGTCCTGTGTCCACCTGCATGAAAGGGGAGTTTGTTTAGTTAGTGTGTTTTCTGTTTAATTTCAGTGGCATGGGGCTAAATGGTAACATCTAATTTTATGTAATGCACTGCAGAGAGTAGGTACACATTTCTTCTTTTTGAAGTTGAGAAAGAGAAAGCTCCTCAATTTGATGGTCTCTTGAATTTAGACAGTGAATGGAACAGACGATGACCACATCATAGAGCCTGTTTAACTTCAACTGGTGTGATATGCTACACACTATTTGTTGCGTGTTATGGCACATAGAATGATGGGCTCTTACCTACCAAAGGATTGTAACACATATTGGAAATGATTACCTTAGTTTTATTTTTGGTCTGATTTGTTTCAGAATGCCCATGATGGGTCCGATGGGGAATATGGGTGGCCCTCCACAAATGAACTTGGGTATGAGTCCTGGCAGTAACCAACCCCAGCAGAATAAACCATTGTTCCCTAGCGCAGCAGGGGTTTGTATACACTCATTTGATATGATTTGGCTAGAACTGAATACATCTTACTCAGAATATAAATATGGTGGTATTGAGTAGTTATAATATTACTGCAAAGAAGTTTTAGCAGTCTTGTGTTTGTGTGACTGATTGTTGGACTCTACCCTAACATCAGGTTAACCTTTCAAGCAGCATGGACATACACTGTTGTCAAAGAGAGAGCTGATGAGAGAGAGTGGCCATTTATGTCTTGCTGTGACCATATGTTTATAGGAAGACTGACGTGATTTTGTAGGTGTTGTGTGTAATTAAGGATCACTCTGCATGCTTCTGTTCTAGGCTGCCACAACAACAGCCTCCGCTCCTGTGGGTGCTGACTTCAAACCTATCACTTCCACTGTCAATGCACCAATTGGACCAGTGAAACCCACATTTCCTGCGTATAGGTACAGTTTTTTATGTCATATAATGCAGTGATATGTACTGCCTGAGTGAGAATGCAGTGTCTTCTGTGTAGAGATGTATAACTGTGTTATGGAGAATATTTGTTTTCTTTAGATTAATAATTGTTGTGTTTGTTGTATGAACCTACAGCTTACAGATAAAGTGATTTCAGGCACTCTAAATGTGTGAGTTTGGGAAATCGGTACATTTTTCCACGTGGTATAACAAGAAGATGTAGGTGTGTTAGTGCCATATAAGTTCATTTCCAATTTTCTTACAAAGTGAGGTTTTGACTGCCTCAGCATGACTTTACGGGTACAGTGTCTGACGTACCTACCTGCTGCTGAATGTGGCATACAACTGAAGAAGAGGATGGGACGTGTGTTACACCATACACCAAATGCAGTGAAAAGGAATTTAGTCATGATACGTGATTGTTGAGAAAGACGTTCAAAATTGAAAATTCTTTTTGTAGGGCATCTCATTTTCTTGGATGCTAATTTTAGGAGAGCTGTGCATGTGGTATTTGAGTACATTATTGAAATTGTAGTATGTATGTTTAATCTTAAATTCTTGGAAAATAACATACCAGCATTTTGAGGGTTGCTAAAACATAATTCCAATGAATATTTGTCTTTTAGCAAGTGCTACAGCTACCTAAGCCTTAATATTTTGTTCAGAAAAGGTATTTAACTCTTTGGCTCCTGGTGTCAGATATGCTCGTCGTGTAGTGTGATGCTTAAAATTGCAAATGCAAGGTTAAGGCGGTGGCATTTAGTGGCCTTTTTATGCAGATCTCATTTAAATTATGGTCTTCAGCAGCATCCAACTGGGTATTTAATTCCCATGCAAAAGAATTAATGTTTGTAACATCTTGTGTGTCTTATGGTATGCATTTTGTATTCTATATCTCAGTGGCACAAGCTCCACAAGCAGCCAGAGTTCAACACCAACAGCTTCCAGCAGTGACACGTCTCAGAAAGTGGCACTTATAAATACAACAGGTGCATCCAGTAAAATAATTCATCCTCAGGAGGATATCTCATTGGTAAGAGGAATAACAGTTTTAATTATTGAACCTTGAGGAGGCAGATTTAAGTGCCAGTTGTATCTGTTGATGGCCTGAATTTTTGTTGCGTAGCATCAGCATTTGAACTGCTGCCAAGCAAAGACACGGAGACCAATATATGGCATGCTAGGCCATTTGACAGTGCATTTTGGAGACCAGCATATGGTCACATATGATGATACAGGTTAAAATATGAAAACATTGTGTGTTTTCTCTTACCTTTAAAGCATGTAAGTCATAGTGTCTGCCGTCTGTGTTTTTGGGATCCATTTTAATAAAGTATGATTGGCCTGGTTATGCTTCATATGGTGTTTTGTGTGTCTTGTGACCAACATCCTCTGTGCATTTCACATCTGCTTATGATCCAACCATCTCACCATCCTTTATAAAATATGTAATGTATTGTGTTCATGCAGGAGGAAGTGCGTGCCAAGCTACTGAAATATCAGCGCCAGACACCAGTGAAGACTGTTGATTCCTCCACTTCAACTCCCCAGCCTCAAGTTGAAGTATGTATTAACCCAAGTTTACAGTCTTCTGGGATATGACACCATGGTGATGGGTGATTTACTGATATTTCAGAGGAGCTTGGTGCCCCTCATCCTCAGGAGTGTCATAGAATAAGTTGCTGGGAGACGGAAGAGCGGTTTAAGTGGTAGTCGGAACAAGCCAATAGGAGGGGGCTACAGCTGTGATCTAACCTGCCCTCCTCCTATATAATGCAACCATTGCACCTAGCAACTTATCTTCTTTGACTGCCGTGATGATGGAGGCAGCAAGCTCCTCTGAAGTGTTGGTTGAAAACCACCAATTAATGTGGCATGATATCCAAGAAGAAATGTCTTCATCAGAAACACCATGAACATCCCAAGTCACATATTTATTAACCCTTAGAACATGAATTTCATCTAAAATACATTTACAAATGTTTCTATATCACAGAAAACACTGTGTGTCCATTTAAAAAATCCAGGTGTTTGGCGGATGGAATTATGCATTGTTTTACATAGTGCATCAGTCATATCACCTGTGAACCACAAGAGGTATACTTTGGATTGATATGCTTTGACAAAGTGTTTTGATATTCCGACTTTCACTTTGTTGAAAGTAACAACCCAGCATTGCTTTTTCAGCAGCATGTTTTCATATACTTTGCATGAACGTTATTTTCATTTTGTCACTATACGTGAAAGGTCATAACATGCAATGAACTCTGCAACATTCATAACTACATAATGCCACTGACCTGACCATGAAAAAGCCATGCATCCCATATTTTAGGGTTACTCTGAAAAAATGTTTGCTGGGTGTTCAAGAAAATATGGTAGTAAAGAAATACTAACTGCATTGCAGGAAGAGCGACGTGCGGTAATGCCCCGCTATCAGCCCCGCCCTGCTATGGCTGTTGCAGCAGTACCTGTTTCAGTGGCTACCATTGCCCCACCTGTGAGCAGTGTGGCCATCATGTCACCCATGGCTGGCCCCCCTATTATGAGGCATACTATGCATTTGGGCCCCCCAGCTGCCATGCTAGGAGGTAACATGAACATGATGCGACCACCCCCAGTGGGGCTTCCTCCAGGTAAGTCCACTGACCACATGATATACCATGTCACGCCATGCCGCAGGGAGTGGCGACACTCACTCACTCTTGCTTGCAAGGACAGGTTGGTTCTTGGGTAATCATATGTTACACAAAGTTAGGAAGTTGAGTGCATGACATGAGTACCAAATAGGCATGCATATTTTCAGGATATACGTGAAGTGCATCATTTGGAATGTAGTGGATCTACTGTAAACGTATGGCACTTCAGAAGAAATGGAAAGGATGGAGCTAACACAGTTGGTGTTTGGTGGAGATTGAACTTTTTAAATGGACAGTATATTTTAAGTATATTGCCTTCTTGTCTTCTTCAGACTTAGAGTCGCATTTGTATGCATCTGAAGAAGCCATTATATAGCATAAAATGTAATGTCCATATTGTTTCATTTGTGCTGAAGATCTCGATGAAGTACAGTTATACCTCATGTAATGCCGCTTTGTACAGCATTTTTAAATTGCTGAGAAATTGATACCATCTTTTGCACAATGGTGCTGGTGTTGCAACTTTATGCTGTTGAACAAATAGAATATGTGATGTGATGTGATGTGATGTGAAACTTTTTCCTCAGAATATTTAATGGCAAGGCCAACATAAGCCAGTTGTTTCATTTAGGTTTTAACATTTGTCTCTGTTTTTTAATTTAGAATAAAATACATAAGACTTCACTCTTTTTAGAACCTGTTTTCTCATATTATTTCTTGGCAATAGGAATGCATCCCCACCTGTTAATTATTATGGAGAAAACTGCTTTGCTGTGTGTTCCAGTGTTAATGAAACATGGCCATAGCGTTAAATGAGGTATAGCTGTATATGAAAGAAATGGCTTGTTTTTTTGATCATACAGGAAATGACAAGTGGTTGAGGCTTATACACCATTTTGTTCTAAACACTGTTCATTTCTGAACACGTATGTGTAATAGTATTTGGCAGTTTTAAGACCATTTGAATGGTTTCACCTTACCAAGTCACAGAAATTTATTAAAATTCCGAAGTCCTGTTCATTTTTTCAGCCAAAATTTACAATTTTTGGGATTTTTTTACCCATCAGTTGAGGTCATTCAAGGGACTGAAATAAGAACAGTGTAAATAAGTGGCAGGTTGTAGAGTATGTTATGTTTGACGTGGATAGACAGGAAGTTGTTCGTGGAATGTGTCTGGAACAACATGCAAGTGAAAATGTGTAGTGCGGGATGTATTGTGCCTGACATGTGAAGGGCCAAGGCGATGCAAAAGCTATTTTAAAGACAAACACTATTTTTATATTAGGTTAAGTCATGCATGACTTATTTTAATGCATTTTCTTACAATATGCCTTGTACATGGAAAGAGTTATTATAATGTATATAGTAAAATCCTTAATATGGAGATATAAGTTTGTGTACTGCTTAAACTGAGCAAAAGCTTAAGTAGAGGTCATGGGAAACTTGATCAGAAATGACGATTTAGGTTTCTTAAATCAACAACTGAGCACAAAAACTGGGTGTATTGAGCAAAATATATAGCAGCACGAATTATATGTGCAAGAAACACAGTGGTATCTGATTTCACTGTACTAGAGATCAAAATAGAGTATTATGTAATGTGAATTTCCAAATATGGTACGTAATAGAATGTTATGTTGAGCAAGATGTCTCGAGTGATAGTACTTCTGACTTGTAGTTGGGAGGTTTCAATCTCAGATTAAATAGTGACTAACCTGATAGTTTTTTTTATAGTTTTCCTCCTACCTTCAGACAGATTCTAGGATTGTACCTCAAACTGGGCTATAATGTCTTCTTTCTGGATTATTGTTACCTGTTCTTCCTGCCATTTGACAGTATACACTCTGAGTTATGACTGTGTTATTAAGTAAACCTTACATACATAAATTGTGCCATGTTGTGGATATGTATATTACAGCAAAACTTGAGACTCCATACCATATGCCATTACAGTAAAATGTAAATCACACAGAAGGGTCTGCAGTTCAGTCTGGAAAGATAAAAGGAACTTAAAAACGCTGAAGACATATTGAATTAAATTCATAAACAGACCAGATATTGGGACATAGGAGCATGACTAGGTTAAATTCTGGCTTTTCCAGTATGTCAGCATTTTAATATAAATCAATCTGAGAGTGTGAGCTTCATTTTTAGTGTTAATTTTGTAATTGGAATAGGAGATCTACACTTCATTATACTTAAGTCTTGACTAGAAATTGGTTAAGTTGAAGATCCATATTTATTGTGTTTTTGCAGTTGCGATTTTTACAGTTTAGTCCAAGAAACAGTTTTTTCCCTGGAGTAAACCAACCATGCATATAAGGTACTTAGCTCTTCTTGTTCTTGGAATCCCACATACTAAACACACATCACTACAATCAAGTCCTGGAACAGGCCATTGCTTGTTGCCACTTGTGTCTGGTCTGCTGACTGGTGGCATTAATTGCAACAGCTTCTGTGGACAAGGTTGTTCTGTGTTGTACCAGCATGTTCTTCACAAGCCATGGATGATATTCACTGTATAAATTGGTTTTAATCACAAGCAGTTAAGAGGAGTATAAAAATGTTCCAAATTGTCAGATCTAACCTGAAAGAGAGTTCGGTTGGGTGACCTAGTTCTCTAATGCAGGAGCAGGGCCAGTTTCCAGAACATAGGGTTTACAAAACGTAGGTGGACGTTGTCTAATAGAACAGTCAGACTATACAATGCTGTCTCACAAGTCTTTAAACTTTCCTCATTTTTGAAATTAATTTTTATTTGTATGTAGTATGGCACGAGTGGTCTGTGTGTCATTCTGTGTAGTCTGTCACATTTCCAGGTATCATTTATGTTTATTTCACGCTGCTGATATGGGATCACATGTTCATTTTTTGAAATTTATTCAGTTGTAAAATATGAAGTATTTTGTATCAATAGTGGGTGTTATTAGTATTTTGGGTGTCCATTGTATCTTAAAGTAATTACATTTTGTGTTCATAATGTTATCCTTGATGTAGTTTTCATGTTCCTTGTCCTTGTTACATGTAAGTTCACCTGTGATACAACTTTTTTTTAATGCCAAAAGAAGAAATATTTTTTGAAACATGATGTTTACACTTGATCTACTTTGTACTTGTATGCCACTGATTTCTTGGGGTTCGGAATTGAAAATTTTTGTGTTAACAGTGGATTGTGGTAAAATGGGTGTATATTAGACAGGTGTTTTTTTCTACTGTTTGAAATCTTGTAAGCATATTTCTGAAGATAAGATTATATTGTTTGAAGTATATTTGTTGCCTCATAACAGAAATCTTCATTCTTGGCTTTGAATAAGAATTAGTGTTGTTCCATAAGAATGCTGGTGTAAGGGATATCTCTGAGCACGAGGGTACATCCCCTGAGTATTAACTTGCTGACTGCTAAAATGTGTGAAACAGTGGACTCAGAAGCATGGAAATGTTACGGACAATAAGAAAACTGGGTGATATGTGTCTGAAATAAGAGGACAACTCTTTGTCAGTCACTTGTTTGCATTCCCAAAATTACAGTTGAGTGTGTACGTTAAACAAATGTGTGCAGAGTGTTTACAGCGCATATTGTTTGTTTCTTGGTAGTGTTTTCTTATCAGAATTGGTACTTTGTGCTTTGCAATATGTCCTTATCCACATACTTGAATAGGATAGGCTGTGTCGTAGCTGAAGCACTAGTCATCTTCTTATCATGGATGCCTAGGTTAGTGCCAGGGGTAGCGTGTGTGGAATTTGTTGTGGAGAAAGTGACGCTTGGGTTGATTCCTCTGTTAATGGGTTGATTTCTCCTCTGCTGTTATCTACCAATGCTTCGTGTTCAGTATATGGTGCTGGTACACTGGGCCATTGGAACACGTTACTAATCTCACTCTACTGCTGATGCTGCTGCTGCACATGCTTGATTGTTGTAGGAATGAAATTATAATAGGGGTGGGGTGGTTATCTGTTCTGAATAGGAAATATGTATTCTGTAAGTATAATTTATTAAATAAAATCCCTTGTAGTAAAATAAACCCGATACTAATAGTGAAATAAGATTTCAAACATCAGTTGTTTGCTTCGTGTTTTATGTTTTGTATGAATCTGCATTGATATCTAAATTTTTGATATAACACTCAAAACAGTATTAAGTTGTTCCACAAATTTCAGTTTTTTAAACCTTTCATCTTAAGATGTAATATCTACAGCAGTCAGTTTCATTGCATGTACATTTTGTACTAATCTGGTGCACTCAGAATTGTTTAAAGAACAGTGAGAGACTCTGATACTAGCGCCCATGATGGTTAAAGTGAGGACAGTGTTACCTGAGGTGAAAGCAGAAAGGACGTTTGGCTCTCAGGCTTTCTGTTGTTATATGAATGTGTAAATGACACACTTCTACTTCTCTAGTAAAATATGCCTTCTTGCTTATTGTAAATGCTTGGAAGGTTTAGTACAATTGTGCTCCCACAGGGGTAGCAGAGTTCTTGTTTTTGTTTTGCTTGCACAGTTGACCATAACTGAAAATTCAGTGTATATGAGCACTGCCTTGTCATTGTATTGGACATTTTTAGTGTTCACATGTTGGAGGAGTTTACGTAACAGGTTGAGGATTGGTGGTGCATAAGTGCAGCCTGTCTGTACTCTTGCCATCATGATTGCCAGTTCTGAAGATGTGTTCTTGTAAGTGAGAGCTTTCTGTAACTTCTAATATTATCGTCAGCAGTGTTTAAGCTTTTATTAATTGGCGGAGGTGTGGATGCAATGCACTCTTGGCATTTCCGATGATTCGTGTCTGATGGCATGTAAGGACAGAAATACAGTATACAAATTGAAGTGAACCCAAGCCAAGATGGATGATTACTAATGCACATGTGGAAGAAAAGGAGGAATTGCCTACAGACAGTCATTCCAGTCAAGATAAACATAATTGTGATGGAAGTTGTGAGGAGTGTATCATAGCTATGTTTGGATTTGTGAGTGTTTTGTTAATAGACCTGGTTGCAAACCATGTGCAAAAAATGGTTATGTTTTAGTATCAGAGCTGACAGTCTGTTGTGTGTGTGTGTGTGTGTGTGCATTCTTAAGTAGTGTAATTGAAAGTACTGTAGTACTGATGTTCTTTGGGAGTTACTTCATTCATTGACAGTTACTCACATATGTGGATTAAATAAACAGTTGTGTGTGGAGTAGAAAAGCGATTTTTCTTAGAAGGTGTGGGGAAGGAAATGGTGGCACTGCAGTAGCTGTCCACTTGAAGTATTAAGAGAGATGTCTGAAACATAACTTTCACTTATTCTGCTGTGACTCCTATGTGTATTTTTTAATCTGTTCCTCTTGGAAAGCTTTTTTATTGCTGGTATATTACATTCTGTTGTAATGTAATATTCGCAAAGGCATTGGTGTTACAAATGTACACCTGCTGGCTGGCTGTAGCTCTGACAGTCACTTGTGCAGTAACTACACCTGTGCGACTAGCATTCGTTATTTTACCCCTCTTATCATGTTACATGTATTGCGTGCATACCATATTTTTGTTGTGTGACAGTATTATGCAAAATTTTCGTAAATTGTTAATGAAAGTAGTTGTGTTACAGATACTGTTTGATTAGTAACAGGAAATATGTCTTGTCAGCTGACATTGTATTTCAGTGTCATGTTTTGCGGCTGAAAGAAAGTAGAATTGGGTTTATACTGAGGCATCAACATTGATACGGTGTAGGTGAAGTCTGTGCAATTTAGTACCATACAGATGAGTTTAGTGTTTCTTGTTTGTAGGTATTTGCTGTACATTTCTACCTCGTGATTAGTGCTTCAGACATAAACTGTATTGAGATTCAATATTACTGTGTTTTTGAGCCTCTTCCAATAGCCAGTGTTCCAAACAGAAAGTGGATCTGTTTTTGTCATCAGGAGAAAGGGATCGGAGAAATTTACTCCTATGCATCCATTATAAAGTAGGTGCATCCCTTGGCACTTGAAGATGGGAACAGTGAATTTCTGAAATATTGTGTTGTGTTCAGAATATTTGATGATGGACAAGCTCTGAAAACCCAGTAATACTACTTGTAATATACCAGTGTCACAGTGCTGTAGATTTGATGCATATTCACATTACTTAATTCATTACAAGTGCTATTAAATGCTTTTTCACCTTTGACTGGGGGGGGAGGTGTGTAAATATTTCATTCCCTCTAGTGTTGAAAGATGTCGTTTCTGTGTAAAGTGTTAATGTGAAGGAATAGCACAGCTAAGTTAGTGAATGAATAAAACTAGAAGAATGTGATTTTGGCACTGCTGTACTGCTACTTTCCTAGTGACCTATGACGTATGTGTATTTCGAGGTTTGAACTTGCTATCTTTAGTTCCTTCTCAGTGGGGGCATGCCAAGAATTAGTAAGTCAGTGTGTAGCTTACAAGCTGAAGTGATGAAACAGTATACAGTCCATAAAATATAAATACCATCCAACGGAAGATTCATATTGGTCTACAACAACAGGACTTAACTTTGCTGCTCATTTGGTTCAAATTATAACAGGCAATTCCAAGACAAGCTTTCCTGTGATTTGGAAAGTTCTTTGTCACCGTGAGTTACTTTAAATTTGTCTGTGATGTTTACAATTGTAAACACAAATTAGAGCAATAGATCCATGCCTTTAATGAAAGGGTAGTACGTGTTATACAGACTAGTCCATACTGTGGAATACAACTTTACTTGTGTGTTGTAAATGGAGATGTGTTAATGTGTTTTGCCCTCAGTTGTATTGAACTCAGGGTTTTTTAACCTAGTCAGAGAATAATAGGGACACAAAAGTAAACTTCACAGGTAGTTTCCATATATAAGCGTAATACACCACAGTCTGAAATAAGATGGCCATAGCAGCTGCATTACCAGCCATCTGTATACATTACTTGACACATCGACGTGACTCGTATTGTAGTAAACTACATCGTAAAAAATTAATTTGGGCTGAATTTGTTACTCTTGCATTTTTGGTTCAGAAACATCAGTATTTATCTTGAATTTCCATAAGAGCGAATGTGTTCCTGGCATTGTGAACTTTATGGTCATGTTTTATAATTTCAGTTGAGGCAAATTTTCATTACCAAATGCCTGTAACACAGGTATACTGTATTAGGTGTCACTGCTGTAGTATGAGGGGTAGTTGTTCTGATTTAGAGTGACTGAACATCTAGATGCTTGGCCACCATCATGGGGAATTCATTTCAGATGTTTTGGCACATTGTGGTAACACCAGCAGGCCATGAATGGACATTATACATTATAAAACTCCATTCTAAAGTAGTGTTGAAAACATACCAGAATAGCTAAACAGTTTTATTTTGAATATCTGCTGGTAGGCTGCATTATAAAATGTATATTGTGCAAAATATAACAAAAACAACTATGTTTGAGATTTGATATTGTTGGGTGGAAGGTGCTGACATGACGTGTTTTTGAGGTGTGATGCTGTGAGGTTTGGTAGATGGAGAGTAACCTCCTGCCCCAAGCATCTTCCGTGTAGATGGAGGCAGTATGGTCCACCATCTTCTGTGCTGATGATGGGTATAGTTGGTTTCTCTAAAATGTTACCTGTGTACCAAACTACCAAGTACGACATTCTATAAAACCATATTCCTATTATATTTTCCTTGTACAGACATTCTTTGGTTTGTATTGGGGAGTGTGTATTTTAGCATAATACTGTATATACAAACATTTTTACTAAATGTTCTGGTCAGGTACAGCTAGTACATAGTTGTTACTTTATGCCACATACTAGTTGTATTTGTGATCTTTGCTCTTCTGGGATGTTATGCAGCACTGACAGGTAGTCTGTCACTGATGTTTCAAGGCAGCATAGCAGTCCTGTCTTCAAGGGTCAAGCAGTCCAACATCCTAGACGAGCTAAGATATCAGATCATGGCAGAAGCCTAAAGTCATGCATAGTTGTATTTGACTGGAACATTTAAGTAGAGAAGTTTATAGTGGGTTGTGCATGTTGAGATGGCAGTGAATGTGGGAATGGCATAAGTGAAAGCCACTGAACTCTTGGCTGCACTTACTGTCCAAAATAGTGTTAACATGAAACAAATGATGATAATCTCCTCACTGTGGTGAGTGAGTGTACTCAGTTCTGGCCATTTCATTCCTTGATGTGATTTCATTTTCATGCTTTTCATTCCATTTTTGCTGTGATTTCAGTTTCATCCATATATTTTTTTTTCTCCATTCTTGCTGTGATTGAGTAGAGTTCGTGCAGACTTTGTGGTCTGATTACATAGACTGAATTTGCTTCATGCTTATCTGAACTTTTCTTTAAGTTTGTGCCATATTTTGTCCACACAGTAACACATAAATAATTTATATGCATTGTCTTGTTTCCATTAACCTTTTCCTTGCATTGTGATGTCCATGGTACATAAGTAACTTTATTTAAGGAAGGGTATTTTTAAAGTCCTTGAGGAAATTGATTCATATCTTACCTTTAGTGACTGTAATGGTAACTCTGAAGGTACACATGTGATTCCTGCACACATGAAACATATGAAGAACATAATTCAGCATGGGAAAGGCACCACACAGATTATTAATATAGCCCTGAAGAGGAGAAATGAAATTGATTTCTCCATTAGTTGCCTGTTTCAGTGTCTCTGTGCAAATGTTTGTGTCTTGGCATAGGTGCTCAATGAGGTCATCATAAAGTCCTTGTTTCTGTAATGTTTTAAAAATTTCTTGCTCTTTGCCTAGACTCTTGAGAATGATAAAATGAATGCTGTGTCTTGGAACTGCTGATGAAGTGCAACTGAATCAGTACAACTCAATCAGTTCAGAAAACTTACGTTGTGCTTTTGTTTAATAATGTCAAAATACCCGATCTAACAGGGTCACTTCTTCATATAAATGTTCTACTCTGCAAGGGTACATGGTGTTACAGCAAAACAACACTAATCTCAGCGACTATTTCTACTGCATATCATTGCTGCCCTACCATGGATGTTCAGTGTGAGTTTAGTTCACTTCGACAGAATAGTACCACAGTTCACTTGTAAGTCACAGTTTCTATTTGTGTGTTGGCAGTAGCATGTATATTGAAGCACATCATCCCACTGGTTGATACATTTGTTACTTGCTGCATACTGAGTTTAAGTTACCAAAACAAGAGAACTGAGATAATACTGAGTTACACGGTAAAATCTTTTAACAAGTTTTATAATAAAGGGGTTAGGAAATGTATGCATAGTGTAACAATTCTGGTGCATTCACTTCCTTTTGTCAGCCTACTTTCCTTCTTAAATAGGAGAAAAAGTCGGCTTTTGATGTCACCATGCTGTGCGTGTGTGTGTGTGTTTTTTCCCCCACTTCAATTTGTGAACAAGCTGACCAGTTTTCAAGAAACTTCATCTGACTACAGTGCTCTTCAAAAATACCCCAAAGGGCTATACTACAAAATTTCATACAGTCAGTAATAACATGACACATGCAAACTTGTGAGGTGGGAGTGATGTTAGTGCCTCTTGCTTTTAGGTTCTGAAATGACAAATGGTAATATATTTGGGAAACGTGCAGCTTTTGTTAATATAATATTTTTGTAAAATGTAAGCTCACAATGTGGTTCCTGTGCAGACATTTTCCATAGCTTTTGATTTGAAGGTGATAACTAACAAACTGGTGGAACTGGACATCTGAAATTTGTCAGTCATAAACATACTAAGTTTATCACAAAAATAAAGTGAAACAATAATGAAACCAGTAGGTATATAGAACTATAAATCTCTGCAATATGGAAGTGGGCCTTGATTTTTGGTGAGAAGTCCTTGTAATTATCTTAGAAATCGTAGGACTTGCAGGAAGGTGCATTGGCCATAAGGTGTATGTTTCATTTTTCTGTATATCTTTTATTCCAGACATTAAATATATAGTAAGCTGCATGTGAATAAAGCCAAAGATGTGCTCAGAAACATGTGTAGGTCTTCATTTAAAGTGTATGTTATTGTTTGATGTTAACCACATTTGGAATGTATTGACACTTCTAGTTAAACTCACTATCACATTTCATGAAGATCCACTCTGCAGACGTGAAGTTGTTTCATGCATACAGACAGACAAAGAGAGTGGTTTTAATACACTCTACAGAGCTGTGAACACACCTAAAAGTAACTCATTGGCATGCACACCCAAGTTTCTATGTTTTGAGGGCTTTTATTTGTGCTGGCATGAATGAAGGCTTAAATAAATGTTACAAATGTAGAATTTTAATTCATCAAGGTTTTTGAAGTGAAATGATACTTTTGGAGTTGTGAGGCATGATTGATCTGAAGTTATTAGTGATTTCATCTTTGTAGTTGTCTTTACAAGATATGCATGCAACCCTTCAAAATTAAATGGGTAATTAGTACCGGTATTAGCCTGCTTTCCTTATTCTGCGGCGTGGAATGAAATGTACACACAAACTGTCCATAGGGTGATTCCTTGTTAAAAGTAAGTCAGATGTTACACAACACACATTTCAACGCATTTGGTTTTTAAGATACCTGTTACCATTGGACAGGGTAACACACTTCTTTTCTAGTGTTGTTTGGTGTCTGGTGTATCTAAGACAGTGTACGGCAGGACTCAGTTGTAATGTAAAGAATACACATGCAGCTGATACTGTGATGTGATGTTAACCCTTGGTGCCTATAATAGTAGAGCTGGTACCAATGCACAGGAATACGCTCTGTGTTATCCTGGTTGACAGGCGCTGATGTGTTTTGATGGTTGTAACAATGTCTCTGAGACAAAGTGGCATACCTCTGGCACTTGTGACGGCAGGTGCCAGCCAATGAAGATGTCATAATTGTCAGTGTGGAATGAGCTGTGGAGAAAATCCATATCATACATGAATCAGGACTATCCCAGCCGAGTGTTCTGAAAGTAATTTGTCATGATTAGTTGTGTCCACACCACTACTCACTGAGTGCAGTCTGTTTCTAGGTGATTGTCCTCTGTGGTTGCAAGTGTGTGAGTGGCTACATATGGTCTGTCTTTTTTTAAGAAAAGATTCTGTGTGTAGGTGAAGCATCTTCTATGTATGAGAGTGTGTTCAACAACCACACCAGTAATCTGTGTGCATGGAATAATCCTCATGATATCTGTGAATGAGGGTATCAGGTCCACGTCATAATGAACATTTTGGCTGGTGTTGTCAGGCATATTGTTGCAGGCATTCATTTGTGATGTGGTTGAACAAAACATACCCAGGAATGTGTATTGTACTTGGAGGGCCAGTTACTTGACCCCCTCGGTTTCCAGATCTAATTCCAGTGGAATTTGTCATGTGGTGACACCTGAAGTGTCATGTTTGCACCGTCCGTGCCAAGATTATTGATCTCATGGCAACACTTGATAGAGATGTGACAGTGATTGATGTGAATGTATTTTAGTGTGTGTGAGAGAATACCATGTGACACACTGCTGTCTGCCATGAAGCAGACAAGGGCTGTTTTGAACACCTGTTGTAACTATAAGGTACGCATGTCTTGATCGTGCAGTATCTTGTTTCCTGTGACATTGATGTGTCTCCTGAAAACTGAACGTCTCAGGATGTATGTTAGATAATATTTTTAAGAAAGAATCGCACCATGGAGGGCTTGTGCTCAGGTTTTGTTTCACCTTGTACAAGGAAGTCATGCTACTATCAGGTCTGCATGTCTGCTTTCTCCCACATAACTTTTGTATGAGTTCATGTATTTTAATGACACTTCGTCTAGTGTATGTTCTCATGAAACACCACACGCCCATATTTTTTAATTTCTTTCCATCAGTAATATCAGCATGATGCCCATGTGAGTATATGAAGTACTTAATCTGGCATCACTTTTTTTTTATTGGACTGTATATCACTTTGTCTGTGTGGTGCGTGCATGCGCGTGCGCGCATGTTTGTATGTGTTACAGCTGACCCAGTGTTAAATTTTTATTATGCTGGTGCTGTTACCGCTTATTTGATATTTGGCCTCAGCCCAATAGTGCTGGGACGATTTAATGTCTCCTCTTTTCAGACAGAAATGAGAAATTCTGTTCCATAACACACTATAACAAAATAAACAACGTTTGCTGTCTTTTAAAGAAAAATAGGTGATTCTAGTAAATGAGCTAAATTGGATCAGAGCTTGAAAATTTTGTATCAACCCCACTTCTTCAACAGGAACAAAATAGAAGATTAATGCATGAATCATGTTTTATTGTAATGAGTAATGTAAGAAATTAAATACAAAATGCTTCTGCTTTTTCTTTTGTAACTGATATCTGCAGTTTCCCTGATCAACATCCAGTAATAGTTGCTTAACACATTAGAATTTTGTTGGTAGCACTTTCCTTTATGAAATATCTCTTCAGGAAATCTTCCACCATTATTTATCATTGGCTGTTCTGGATTTCATGGAGGAAAATTTAAATGTGAGTGCAGAAAAATGTGTCTTAAGAGGGTAGTATACTGAGTTTTTGAGGTATCCATAGTCTCTAGCAAAGTCACCATTATTTTCTGCTCTAACATTGCGTAGGAAATTGACAGTGTCATGGATATGGTCCATCTCACCCAGTTCTTCAGTTTCATGTGGCTTCAAATGTGGTGCATTGCTTAACATTTCCCATTTGTGGGATGACAAAAATCATACCAACAGATTTTCGCTGTCCCTGTTCTTTGGAAACTGTCCTTAAGTACAAAAATTCATCACTATCCTTAAATCCTGGCTTTTATAAATTTCCTCTATTTAACCTAATGAAATATGGAGAGAAGGCAAAAGATCTTATTCCTGGTTTTTGAGAGGCCATTGCAACACAGGAATTCTGTATGGAATATTTGTTTCTGAATGAAGAATTATGGACATGGAAATAGAGTTTAATTTTGACGTTGTATCCCACAGCAGACAAAGTCTGTTCTGAATTAATAATTTGATTTCTGTATTTGAGCACCCTCTGGTAGCTGAAGCCTGTAACAGGTAACCACATAAAACACATAATTACAAAATGGACAAAAACGTACATTGGATAAGAAGAAAAATCATGATTAAATAATTATGGCAAACTGAAATTAGAATTATAAAGAGGAAAGGTGTCCTCTGGGGGAAGTGTCCCTTCTGAAAACATGAAGGAATGTACGGTAATAATTGCCATGTTGGAAAATCTAGTTGAAGAATTGAACCTTCCGTTATTGCCCACAGTAAAGTAGAAAAGTCCGTAGTGTATGTAGAGGGTTTCAGTTTATTTTGTGACACACCTAAAGTCATGTGTTCAGTATTTCCTTGATCTTATCTTTAAGAGCGGTGTAATAAACATACGGATAGTTTTGCACAATGTGTGTTGACCGTACAGTATTTTGTATGTGCTGAGTAAACAGACGTATTTCACTTTCAAAGTAGGAGACAGTACGTGATGTACAGTCGTATACATACAGATGTTCAGTGAATCTCAGTTTTTGGCTTGGTTCATGTGAGGATTTTCTTCTCCAGCTCCACTTGAAATTGCCGTTAACACCTGGTGGAACTGTGAAGAGTTGTGACCTCTGACATAGCAGTGTCATATGAAGCACTGGTCAAGAAAATGTTGTGCCAACCTGGACCAACAAAAAATTATCCAAGGTTATGGTCTTCAGGAATGTGATGACTTGTAGTAATGTCATTGTTTTGGGGGAAACTGCTGCCTCTATCTTCAGGGTAGAAGGTGGTGTCAAAGCAAAGAAGACTGTTGTTGATATAACTTTGAGAACCTCAGAGATTAGAAGCAGAAATTTATTCAAGATAATTAGTCATTACTGTGTTAGTAAATAAGTTAACTGATTATATACTGGAAAAACACAATTCTCAGTTACCCTTTCCCCCACTTCAAGTAACATGTCATTCCTTGTTCTTTAGCTTTATTCATTCTTTAAATTCAAAAGTGGCAATGTGTATTTAATCCACTATATGTGTGTGTTCATAATAGTGGTCACAAACCTGTGTTCCAAGGGTTGCATGCATCTCCAGGATTATTTTTTGTGGCTCCCAACCTGTTGAATTATGGTGTGTGGAAGATATGATTAGAATGGTAAAATTTGGTAAATAGGACGTGAAATTGTAACTAAAGTAGCAGTTTTATGTTTTATTTTCATTTGTCTTGATCGTATTTTTGTTGTCCGTTTTTCTTACCTGTTTTTTTTTAGTAAGTAGTAAATTACAGGTTCATTGAACTGTGTTACATTTCTTTTCACATTGGTTAAAATTGACTGCATTTATGATTAATTCTGAATGTTTCTGATGATGGTGTGCTACATGTTGGGTTACTGGGTTTGTGGACTTCTCAGTTTTTTAGTATTATGAAAAGAACAAAAAATTTCTGAAACTGGGTCTGTTTCAATCAGGTGAAAGTGTGGGGAGGTGCATAGGCTACTTAGTTGGCTCCAGTAGAAAGAGATAATCCCATTAACTGGATTGGGGGCACCTTTTAATGGTTCCAAATAAGTTGCTGCCTTCTCTTCATTTTACATGTGAAGATGGAAATGGATCTGATTTCCAAAACATCATGTTCTGTTCAGAATACTAGGTGGTGTGCAAAGAAACCCAGGGGTTCTGATAGTTGTCATTATTAGTATAATATTTTTAAGCTGATTAATTTTCTTTATTATATTAAATCACATTTTTAATGTTGCATGAAGATAAAAGAAAAGTAAGGTTATATGTACATGTTTCTCATTTTTTTGCCCTCATTTTGAAGTTTGGTCCACTTAGGAAGTTTGGGGAACCACTGGTTTACATGATACTGTGACTAGTTAAAATGCGTGATTAACTTCAGATCAGTTGTTCCTCCAGCTGTCCCATACAAGAAGAAGAAGAATTGTGTTATTCATATGAAATACATTGTTTCAGGGTTGATTGGCGCATTGCCACCTGGTGCTGTGCATCCTTATGCTGCCCCACCTATGGCGTTTCCTGGCCCCCCCATGCTGACACCTATGATGCACCCACGCTTCAGATGATCAGGTTTGTTGGGGGGGCTCTGGCTGCTGTGGTCTGGTTGCCCCTAGATTGGCAACTTCTTCCCTGTGCACCGTTATACTCACGGTCAGTCGCCCTGCATCTTTCTTCTAGCTGAATTCTCCAATATTGCCACATGTGGCCAGCCACTGTAAGAAATATGTATTGCTTTTTTTTTTAAGTTTCTCTGTGAACATTTCTAAGCATGGATCTCGTCGATTTGTTCCTGGACCTGCTTGGATTGGGATCAGATGTGGCTAGACTGTACTAGGTTTTTACTTTTGTGCAGAGGTTAAAATAACAGTTCAGCATAGTTTCACCAAGGTGTATGGAATTGAGGAAGGAGAACCAGCATCTTTACTCTATACAAAGTAAATTATAATCATTAGTACACATTGCTTTTCTTGGTTTATTTCTTGAAAATAATCTTTTAATTTCTACGTAGTTGATGGTAAAATTTTGGGCAATAAAATGTAGCATGTAGGCAGTCACATAATGATGTCTGGGCAAATGATATTTATGACAGTACAAATGTTTTGGTGTAACCACTTCAGTGACTGTTGTTCACCACAATTAAGCAAAAATGCCATTAAGACATGGAGAGGGCACAGATGTATAGCTGTACCACTTCTTTAACCTTGGCACTAGATGGGTGTGGGTGGTCAGTGCTATGCCTCGGCCACTTTACCCCTGGGAAAAAGTCCCAGTATCTTTTGTACAGGAGGCTGGGTGGGCCTTAAGGCTGATCGAGACGTGTGTGGAAAATCCCACCTCTGCTGGCGTATGAACCCAGAACCATCAGGCCAACAGGGAATCCCTATACTGATTGAGCTATACCAAGAGATGAAGAACACAGAAGAATGTAAAATAAGTAATGTGTAGATAGTAGCTAAGGAGATGATCTGCACCCCAGGGGGTGGGGTGCCTGGGGGATTGTTGTTGGTAACAGTGACAGACAGTGCTGCTACTACTGCAGCACACAGGCTGAAGACATCAAGCATTTAAAGTGGTGTGCAGTGAGTGATCACACTGTGTATTGTTGGAATGAATGCTTTAAGGATGGGTACTAGCAACTTGTCATTTGCCATGAAATCTTGTGCGTGCGCTTCTGTCTCATTTCTAGCAGGGATCATGTCCTTGGTTGTGGACTGTAGGTCTGTTTCCAGTTTTTGTTTGATCATTCATGGTTAAATTCAGTGCCGTTATTTAAAAGAGTGTTATACTGGATCGTGTGATCTTTTGAACACACACTCACACCACACCACAGACACACAGAGTAATTTTATCCGGATAATGTAAAAGAATTTAGAAAGAAATTTTTATCAGCTGTTGCCATAGGTGTACAGGATTATAGTTTTCAGTTTGGCCTATAATGGAATAAGTATTTTCAACATAAAATCGGTGCTCCCCCTTGAGGATAAAGAATAGCTGAAGTGCAGATGATTTTGCTTTTGCTTTTTCTGTATGAATAGCTCTGAATGTGTTACATTCAAATAAGAGAAGTCCCCCACCCCACAGATTTGAAGTTCCTGCAGCAGTGGTGTGAAGATTTACGCCTTGACACATGTTGGAGGGTGACACCATAGACTTTGTAGATGCTGACATTTCAGAGTAGTTTGCTGTCTTGGACTACACTGGAGATGAAGGTATCAAGCCCCTTGGAAATGTTGGTAGCTACTTACTGACCTATGTGTTGATCATGATCCACAAGGTGGATATATTCACAAGTTCTGTTAATAATTGTGGAATATGTTTTATTTCTTATTGTGCATAGGGTAAGTTGCTGGTTCTTTCATCCAGTAATATACTTTGTCATTTTAACTTATTTGCTTCATGACGTGTCAGTTTGTAAGACACACAGTTTTCCATCTGCCAGCCTACACAAGATAGTTAGGTGTTGGGCAGGAGTTGCTTGAATGAAAACTGAATACCATTGTGACTAAATGATTGGTAAGATGACATAGCTTTTTTGCAATGGTCTCCATTTTCTTACATTAACCTTTCAAGGGACAGAAACTTGCAAAACTTTTAAGTTACTAATAGTCATAGATAGCCTTGCTGGCTAAAGTGTCATATTGTAGTTGGTTGATGGTAATGATATGCCATATTCCAGGCTATGCACAGGTCAGGGAAATAGTGAACAAAGGGTGGGAGTCAAAGTCATTTGCCTGGTTACCACTGTGTGTGTGCCTGCGCACACGCACTCCCCCCCCCCCCCCCCCCACACACACACACACACACACACACACACAAAAGAATACAAGCCGTGGCAACAGGTTGGAGCGGGAGAAGTTGTAACGATGGGAGGTAGCTTCTGTGCAGATGGGTGATGGAGAATTTGTGTTTATTCTTTCCCTGACGGAGGAGTAGGTTAGTAGTTCATATCATATGTAGTTTGGACTGTGGCAGTAAATATGTGTGCCCGTGTTGGTTCTCGGTGTGCTCATTATAGTATGTTGAAGGCTGCCCACCACTAACATGCAGTTGATCACGTCTGTTACCACAGCAAGCATATGCTCTGTATAGTGTTGATGTGTGATGATGAACACAGATTTGTGTGTCTTGTGGCAAAGCTATCGGCATGTACCGTTCATTATTGAGGGCCTAGTGCATCGTACGCATCACCCGCCTCTGCAGGTAAAGCAGACACTTTATATTATAGGGTTGTCAATCGATGAATGTTGTAATACTTTAAGTTGACTTGGATATGATAGACATGCAAAATTTATGTACTGATCGATACACCTAATTCTATGATTTGCTCTGTTTTCTGTTGGTTTGATTTGCTTCTGTTTCATGCCCTGATTTGGAATTTCATGTCTATCGATAGACAACTCTGTTCTTTAATCTAAACTGCAGTCATCATGTAGCATCATCCTATTGTGGCATACAACTCCAGGTTAGTGTGGCAAGCCTTACTATACTACAGCTATACAATAGCAATAACAGTAAGGCTTGCTTTGAAGAATAATACATGTTGGGACAAAATCCAATCTTAATAGTGTGGCATAATGAACAAAGTTGACAGTATGATTGTGTACACTTTATTTCTCAGTGGAATGGTTGATGTAAATTTGCAGCAGAATTTGGGCTTTTTCTGTCATCAAGTTACATTCTGGATGCTTACTGAGATTTTTTTGTTAGGTGTTTTAATTTGTTCCAGTAAGGATAGATAGATCTGAACAGAAAACTGTGACTGATTATTCTTTTAAATTAAAAGTCACACCTGTTAATCACGCTTGTCTTCACAGTAGTCTGCGTTCAATTGAATGGAATTCTTGCATTGGTTGTGCCACTTGTTAAAAGAGTACTGATACGCTTCTTGCAGGACATCGTTCCACTTCAGATGTCCTGAAATTTCTTCCCATTCAAGGCATTTCACTGTTTCAGGAACAGAGAAGCTCATTGAGTAACTGATAGGTAGTGAGGACATGGATTGTCTTGGATGGAAATTGTGTCCTTCAGTTGAGCACCTACTGTTCACATGTTTTAGTTCAGTTAGAGTTTTCTTCTCCAGACGGAGATTTCAGCATTTTGTCATTTTTCCAACTTCCATGCAGAATTTTAGCCACATACGTTATTCTGTAATGTCACCTGTTTCACAATGTGGTGACAGTTGTGAACATGTACACGGCAGTGTTTCATTTATTGACTCTGCTGTTTACTCCTTAATTACTTCCATGCACATAACTTTTGTCAGCTGGGGTGAAATCAGGAACAGTTGCCAACATCGTGAGAATTTTATGATCAGCCCACATGAATATTCTTTCTTAAATGAGGCCTGTACATTTACTTCTCCGCGTTGTTTACTGTAGAGCTTCGCATACCTTTTTAACTGTCCTCCATTTTTCATGCAGTAAATCCGTTTTTTTTTTTAGTTGCAAGACTCTTACTCTGAAATTAATTGCACTTACATTTGCGTCATCTTGCAGGATCTTTATAAGTCAAAATTTGAAGTAGACATTTTGTCAATTATAAATGATTACATCGTATGATATGTTTCCAGAGCTGTTCACTTGTGTTGGTCCACATAATAACAGCATGTCGTGTATTCCATATAAACAGATAGCAAGACCTTCTTCGTAGTACCAGCCTGATTAACTGATGTAGAAGTGATTGTTTTGTTTTAATTCTGCCGTTATCAGACCAGACATTTGTTACATTTGAACAACGTTCGGAAGTCTTGAAACATGCATCCACATTAATGGCCTCTTCTGTATTACGATTTTATTCTAATAGTTTATTGTTGCTGAAAATTACATGCGGCTGTTTCTTGAGTGTATTTAAGTTGTGAATTTGCAGGGCACATTTGTGATATTTCCATTTGGTTTATAATACAAAGCATTTAATTTAATAGCATAGTGGTTTCTGTAAGCTCTTGGAGCCAACTTACAGTAGCAGCACACCCAGTGCTAAGCTTGCTGTAATGGCGTATGAAAACCATTGGACTGTTGTTAAGTTAGATGCCTTGTATGTGGGTAATAAATTTTGCTTGTCAGAGTTGTATTTTATGTTTGAAAGTTACAAAACTCTGTGTACATCCTTGGAACAGTGAGAGTCAGAATTGTGGTCATAAGGTTTTACTCTAATAGAGACTAGTAGTGTGATTTCTGGTAACAGAGTTATTTGTGTGGTGTTAGTAATTTATGAAGTAATTCAATAAGGTAAGTTTCATTAGCCACATGAAAGGCCAGAAATTTTATTCCTTTGACGGAGTGTGTTCACCAGATTACTCTCAGTTCTCCTGAATGCTAGCATACCCTCGTGATGTGATGTGCTGTACTATGTTGTGGTGTCAGGACTTCCATACAGCTGTTGAGCAGATATTAGGGTATAAGGTTCCAGGTTTTCATGGTGGTGATTGTTCTGATTAAGGTTTCAGGGTTTTGACTCTGTGTAGTCATGTAGTTACATATTGACATTTCAGAGGAATGTACTGCCTGCATCATTAGTATTGAAGGCTTGGGTTCAGGTCTGGCACATAAATGATTAGGGTGAGGATGTGGTTTGGTTATATATATATGACTTGCCAGGAAGATGGCCAGTCAGAACTGCAGGAGGGGCATCAAGGCATGGAGCCCAGTTCTTAAGCTCCTTGCAGGTCTGAGAATGAGAAAGTTTGTCTGTGAAGATAAGATAGGCTTGTCCCCCTGAAGCAGCATCTTTTTATTTTTGCCCACGGAAATGGAGTGTGTCTCTTATAACTTGCCATTTTTGAGAGTGATGTAAAGGGCTGTATATGCACATTTCTTTCTCTCATTCATGGCTGTCATACCTGTGGTTCTGTATCCAGTTTTCTCACATTTCCCATTGTACACTTCCTGTTGGTCTAGACCAGGGCGTCCCATATAACCCCTCTTATTGTTCTGATCGTCACCTTCGTTGCTTTGTGCGTGTACAGCTCAGCCATGTCCACACCCTCATCACTTTGGCATGACTTGGATGTAATCCTTCATTCCTGAAGACAGAGGCAGCATGTCTTGCCAAAACGTTAGTATCCACTTACAAGACATAATGGCATAATTTGCGGAATTTTGTGTATGGTTGGCGTTTAAATGAATGTTGTGGATGAACATGGTATAGTCTTGGGTTTAACAGATTTTCCAAAAATCTAGGAGCCACCTTAAAATTCTAGGTGTCACCATACAAAATTTAGTTACCTGGCAACCAGGATTTTTGCACTCCTGGTGTATTCTAATGTCATGTTTCACATAACATTCAACTGCTACCATATAAAGAAACATAAAATAACTTTGTTGGTGTGGTGTGCTTGAACCTGGGATTGCCTTTTTTGTTCTGCTAGCCTAAAATTCACAAAACTCGTAGCTTGTTATGTATTTTTTTAACATTGTCAGGAAGGAGTTGATCTTCGCAGTCAGTCTGTAAGACTGATGTGATTGGGCTTGTGTACTGTTGATGAGCATACGCTGTGTTAAATGTAGTCACAATTATTGAAATGATGTCAAGGGTTTTGTTATTTTGTACTGCATCTATCATATTCTTAATAAAAGGATCCATTAAGACTATGTGGGTTGTAGAACTAAACATGTAGGAAAGCTGATGAATATTTGAATGACTTAGACTTTTGTACCCGATGTGTACTTCTCATTTAAAATCTTCGTAATTGCCAGTGTTAGGTTATATGTACATTGCCTGTCTTGTTAACGTAGTTTTTTTTTTTTGTTGAAAAGCAGTGTTTGAGAAGGAATTAGTTAAAACAAAGATTGATTTCACTGCTGAATTATAAGCTTTCTAATGTTGATATTGAAAAGACACGTTTGTTAGTTCTGTAGATCATGATGTTGCACACAAACCTTCCTGTATTAATATATATATATGATATGATATGATTTATTCCTTGTATTTAATCAGAAGACATGGAGTTACATGTAGAAAATAGTCATCTCAAACAACAGTCTCATGGAATATTACACCATACAGGATCATAAGTTTTTTCTCACATTCTGGAGGAACCTTGGAACAGACTTACAGGCTTGTGATTGGCATGATAACCCAGAAGATAATTTTTCAACAGAATCCACCATGAAAGCCTGAAAACTTATAGGAAATAGCCATGTCTGTAGGACCTGCAGTTTAGTGTTAGTTCCCTCTGTTTCTTATAAACACACTCTGTACTTGTATTACAGGTTAATTGAAATTTTCTAGAAAGGTAATGCCACATGGATTAATTTTAAAGTATTTGGCATGTCACTTGTGTATGATTACATGTTGGGACCTTAAGAGTAATTCAGAAGGGGATAGGACAATTACAGAAAGCAGTTTTGCATTATTCATTCTGTTGTAATTACATACCCAAAGGTGAATATTTAAAATTGTTTTAAATTTTTTTCATAGAATACTCAAAGAATACAATTTTAATTCTGACAGATGAAATTGAATTGTAATGAATTTATCATTGTTATCTTCTTTCTTATTGCTTGCTAGGTGAAATGAAGCAGAAGTACTGTAAGCTTGTATCATGTCTCATGAAAGAGACTGATGTCCTATTCCCTCTTAAGGCCCTTGATTTGGTCAGCTGTCTTCAGTATATTCATAATTACTCTGCTGGCAAATTGTCTTATAACATTTGGTGTAAGGTTATGTTATTTATGACATGAATCATATTTCATTATTACTGAGCTGACTAAATCAGGTTGTGTGGGGTAGCATGACTGTCAGGTGGTGGCAATGACCAACCAACCAGCAACAATCTGGAGCAAGTCCCAAGGTAGTACCAACAATCACAGCTAGAGGCAGCTGTTGGACACCTGTCCCCTGTCTTCTTGACAGGCGATTGTATTTTTTATCTCTCACTCACTTACTCACTTATGTCAACCAATCACAGCACATTGCTGTTGGACTGTTGTCAGTCCCCTGTCTTCTGACAGGCGATTGTATTTCTTGCGACAACCAATCACAGCATAAGCTGTTGGACTGTCTTTAGTCCCCTGTCTCGAAGGCAGGCGATTGTTTTTCTCCACAAGCGATCAATCACAGCACCAGCTGCTGTTGGACTGCCGTACCAGTCCCCTGTCATCATTGACAGGCGATTGTTTTAATTATTCGTCCAGTCACAGCTTGATGCTGTTGGACTTCTGAGTCCCCTGTCTCTGTTTACAGGTGATTGTTTTTTTTTTTAATTGTGTCTCCTGCTTTTCCACTCTGTCAGTTAGAAGTTAATATACATATGGAATTTCACTCCTGTTGCAAATAACATTGAAGAAGTCAAGTAAGTTGAAATGTTTGTCTTTTGTTACTGCAGATTGTTTGGTTCTTTGCATTTGCACAGTTAATTTCACTGTTGTGTATCCTTTACTGTAGAAACTTCAGGAAAAATAAAATAATTTGGAAAATGTATTCTTGCTTATTTTTAAGTACTGTGACGCAGTTCATGGAAGTGCCTCATGCATTGTTTGTGATCGATGGGCTAATGGAATGTCCTGTTGTTCACTTGGAAAGTCATATCAAGTGTACAGCAGTCACTAAAATCAAAATTGTAGGTATAGTGCAAAGAGTATTTTCATGTTTGGCTCTTTCAAATGAACTGCATGTTGATGTTCCACATCATCCTTTCTAGCCAAATGAGTGTGTTTTTGTAATCACTGCATGCTGAAACTTTACTGTTACTGGAGTTGCCACCTCAGGGGCTTTCCATGTCTGGAGATTTTCCTGTAAGGCTTTTACAGACTAAGGTAATTTTATGCACACATACTTCATGTAAAAGCATGGTGAAATTTCATTGCTGTGAAGTTCTACATACAGGAAGTATTGTTCAGAAGTCAGTAGTAAGAACTTTTTATGTGGTTAACCTTGCATGTCATAGTATGGATTTGTGATGGGCAAATCCGTCTGCACTTTCTGGGGCATACCTGTGTAATCTAAATAATATTTATAATTGTTCCTTCTCCTGTAGCATTTTAAAGTACTAGCATGTAGAACTACCAGCCCAATTTTTTCAGGTGCTTAAATTTTAAATTATATTGTAGTAAGAAGGGTTGGGACCCTTGTAATTTTACCATGTTAGGAGGAACAAAGTTTCCACTGCAGGGTAAATTTTAATGCATATGTAACCTAAAATTGTGTGGTCTCAGAAACTTGAGGTACATAGGACTCTAAACATCCTCTGTATCTGACCAGAGTGTGGAGACAGCACTCAGTTTCTGGAATCTCCAGTCCTAAAATACATTAGTGGCAACCCTGCATACTGCCCTTGTGTTACCATGAACACTAATGCTTTACTGTGCTGAACTTTGACTTTTCATTTCCACTTTACTGTGCTAGTAGTTCCGGTACTCTAGGTATGAAGAGGATGTATGCAGGATGTGTCAGAAGAAACTGTGCAGTGGAATGAGACATTATTATTATAAGAAACATAAATTTCACCCTATAACAGGCCCAGAGTGGGGAGTACAGGTATAGCTCTACTCCTTAACCTCAGTGCTAGGTGGGGGTGGGTGATCAATGCCATGTCCTCGCCACTTTACCTCCCAGAACAAGACCCAGTACCCAGTGCACAGGAGGCTGGGTGGGTCTGGAGGGGTACAGAAAATCTGACCTCCACCTCTTTATTATTGTAAAAACCTAAAATAATCTGAAACCAAATGTAAAATTATGCCCTCTCTTAAACATTTCTCATTGTGCTGTGTCATACTCTCGAAAATGTTTGTAGCTGTTCTTGCTCACGATATTGTTGTATGATTATTACATGCAAAAATGGTGTAACTGGTCCTACCAAGAGGCTGTTTGAAATGTTCCTTTCATTTCCAGGTATGTTGATCAGAATTATATGTTGTCTGAAAACAGTAAAGGTCTTTGTTTCAGCAACACAAAATCTGCTGGTAATTGAGACAGCAGTTCTTGTGTGTCTCCCTGTCAGGAAAACTCGTGGTAAGCTGGAAAAACTTGTGCCATCAAGAGATACAATTGGCATTTAAGTCCACCTTCTAAAGGTTAATTTTTACCTTGAATGTAGCCTAATATTGATCTGTTCCTGTCATTTCCAAATATATAATTGTCCCTCACTTTCAAATGATTTATTGGCTATTTTTACAGTAAGATGAGTAAATATGTTGCAATATGAGATATGATTCAGGTGTCATTTATGATCTGTCCACACATCACCTATCTTTGGAGCATGTGCTGATTTCTCACGCCATAAACTTACATGAATCCAGTGCCTTGTTCAAAGAAGAGCAATGTCATATGCCGTGTTAGTATATTTTTTCATCTTTTTATAGTTAATAAGACTGAAAAAATATTCACTCGAGTGCAGCATATGTGTTATTGAAATGAGTATGTTGTGATTGTCTGCCTGATTTGCTTCTTTATTCATTTATTTCAGGATGTAGATTTATTGTGAAGCTAATCACACTACAGTTACCATGCACAACAGATCCAAAATATATTTTATTCCTATTTCATATACATTTACTCACTGAAAAATATTTGAAATAAATTTGTGGATCATAATGAGATATATATTTTACGCATTGTTCAGTTTGAGCTTAATGTGAAGTATGAGTCATGGGTTAATGCAGGTTAATGCAGACTGAAATTAAGACCTTCTCGATGGTTTTTGGTATAGATTAGATATACCAGTCCATGGAAATTCATTCATTATGTCGAGAAATATAGAATGTGTATTTAGGTGCTGCCTCCTGTACTGTGTCTGTGTCATGCAAAGAATTCATAACACCTTACATACAGGGGCTATCAGGCATTGGTGCAGTTCACCATTATATAAAAATAACTGCATGCTTGACACTTCACAAGAGAAATGATTTGTGCCCACGCCATTGTAATTGCCCCATGCTAGCCTTCCTAGCATCACAGAACATACAAAATATGCCATACTGTCCTGTTATGTATACAAGATATTTTCTTTTCACCATATGTGGATAAATAGAGTGGGAGAGTATATTAATTCCAGTGAATATGTTCAAGGATTTTTACACCTATCGACTTTGATTCTTCACTTTCCATGGATGACTTGTCAAATGGGTTAGTTGGACACTGATATGCAAAATTTTGCACAAGCCTTCACGTATGTCCAGATTCCATTTATTTTATGAAATGTGTTAAAAGCTGGGCATGTGTATGAGTATGTATGCCCAAAAAGATGTTGTGGAGAAGGGCATCATTGAAATTTTATTCCATGGAAAAGGAAGTTCACCTTCTTTGATCACCCACCAACCATCATGGTAGAGGCCGGTGTAGCTATTGCTGGTTCCCTACAGCTGTCTGAATACTGTAAATTAGTGTCTAGTCTTGATGTATGGACACTGTCAGTGTCTATAAGCAGTATTGTAACATTCATACATGGGTAGAGGTGGAAGATCTCTCCAGCTGTCTTCACCCTAGGAATGAGTCCCATAACCCATTTGAAAGCCATGCTGCAAGTTGTGTGGAACAATTTGTAATTCATGTTGTAATCTGGGTTGACATCATAGAGTCTGGTAGGTATGTAACAGCATGTCAGAAAACCGTACTCCATCCACATTCAGGGTATAGTCACACTTTGAAGATGGAGGTAGTGTGTTTCTGCAGAATGTTTGTAGGTGGCAAACACACCGTGTGGTGTTATAACCCAAAAGACCACAATATGAATTGTCAATGCCATGCAAACAAATTTTTGTATAAAATCATACCTTCACTTCCCTGGTCAGCTGTTACACTTTTGTAAGGACACTTCTGTAGCCAAATGTTTAAAAATTGTAGTTGGTAGAATAATGTTCACATCGGCTTTCAATTTCTGTCTTCACCCTCTCTCAAACGCCCTCATTCTGTGCCATTCTCATAGGGTGAGGAACCAAGTTTCACATCCATGTAAAGTGTTAGGTATAGTGACTTTATATTTTATGCTCAGGTTTTTAGATGGTTGAGAGACAAGCTTCTGAACTTCACTGTCTGTCTTTGTGTACATGAGCGAGTGATGGATGAGTGCACATTATTATGAGATTAGCTGCCTGAGCCAGTTTACAAAAGTCTTATGTCAATTAAATTACCCTGTGGCAAGTCAGGCAAAAGGAAACACTTCCTCGACACAGTTGCTTTACTGTATGAATGGAGAATGCTAAAAAGAAGGGACCATGGTAAAGGAAACCATCAGTAGGAAACAGAGATTGTAGTATGGTTTTGTAAGCTTATGGATTGAAAATAAATATCTGTTACTCCTCAAGTGAGATCAGTGGGAGTGCTTGTGCTAAAACCATAAGGCCTAGATTTGTTTTCAGATGAGTTAATGGGATCTGTTACTAGCACAGGTTCTGGCTAGCATGTGTGCTGTCAACTGATGAAACATGTAATTAAATGATGAACATTTTTGCAACCGCCAGGTTCCGACAGTATTTTGTCACCCCAAAACCCAGCTATTCACATTAACTGGGCATTATATTGCGACTGACGTCAGTCTGACTATGGCAGTAGTGCATGTGGCTTTTATTCAATAGAGATTTGTTTGAATCTCTGCTGGAAAATCATCACTCCGTACATGTTTTCAGTGGGTTTCCAAAGTTGCATCTGGCAGATTTTGGGATACTACCTCAAATTCAGCCATGGCTACATCGTTTCCAATGTATTGTTCACTGTTACCTGGTCATTCATCCCTACATAACAGTCTGAGATTCTGGCAGCAGTGGGTCCATGTTGCACAGTAACTACTGAGGAAATGGATGGGATAACAGTAATTTTTTGATGAATTCAACATGCTGGTAAGTAATGCTGGATGAACCATTTTAATGACAGTGGTTGCTGTCTTCCACCACCTGCTTGTGCGCGCATGCACACACACACACACACACACAAGACAACAGTTTACCCAGTGAGTGTATTTCTGAAACACCCTTAACCCGCTGATCATTTTAATACAGCAGCACTGTTTGCTGCAAAGTAAACACTAAATTTGCATATACTAGCAGTGTCCATTAAAGTTAAATGGAGAATCAGAATCCTAAGTATACAGTTTAATTTAGGTTGCCTTTCTGAATTATTTACTTCATGATAGGCAAAGTTATTTAATAGTAATTAGTATGTATACAATGTCATGCATCAATTAAGAAGTCATAAAATGTACAGAGTAACCAGTAACTGTGTACACCATTTAATGGACTGACTTGTTTTGTTTTCAATAGTAAGATGCTGTTGGATGCATATGTTATATTTTGCTTCTTAACAATTCCTTGGCAAAATATTGGCAGTTATTTGTACCCAGTATGGTCATATTTTTGTGTGAATGTGTGAACCAGACTTAAACACAAATATTTACTGTTTTTCAAGCACCTTAGATAAAGTAGATTTTTTAACTGTTTCATTGTGTTTGCTATCCAAAAATATAAAGATTAAAATATACAGAAGTATAATTTTGCATCTTTGTGTGGTTGTGAAATGTGGGGTCTCTCACATTGAGGGAGGAACATTGACTGAGGGTGTTTGAGAATAGGGTGCCAAGGAAGATACTGGGGCTTAGGAGGGTTGAGGTAACAGGGGACTGGAGAAGACTTGCATAATGAGAAGTTTTTTGATTGTACTACTCACTAAATATTATTCAGGTAATAAAGTTAAGAAGAATGATATGGCTGGCACATGTAGCTCTATGGGTTGCAGGAGAAATTTACGAAGGATTTTGTGGCGAAACCTCGGGGGAAAGAGGCCACTTGGAACACCCGGGCATAGATGGGAAGATAAGATTAAAATGGATCTTCAAGACGTGGGATGATGGGCAAGGACTGGCTTGATGTGGCTCAGGATAGGGACAGGTGGGCTGTTGCCAATGCGGTGATGAATCCCCGGGTTCCACAAAATGGGGGCAATTTCTCACCTAGCTGAGGACCTGTCAGTTAATCAGGAAGGACTCTGCTGCATGTAGTTAGTGTGATCTGAGAGAGAAGGTAACGTTTCATCGACTACGTTCTTCGAACTTCATGGCGTCTTCCTAAATGGTGTCGAATGAATTGCGCATGTTTTCTGTCGTTAGCTGCTATGCACGGCCTGTTGTACGGAACGGCTTCAGACTTTGGAAGTAAATCCTAAAAAAAACGTTGTGAAACCGGCCGGCAAATTCAGGTGTTTGCCGTTATTTCCAACCACTGTGGGGATCCCGCCAGGGAAACTGGCAGATTTTGCGTAGCGTTTCATTTTGGAGGAAACAGATTCCTTCGTACTCTGCTTTGCACGCTTCAGAGACGCGGACCTCGGAAAGGGATGCGAATATTTCTCTTTGTTCCGTACTACGTATATACACGGCACTGCGGGAAAATGTATGTTTAACACGCCATATGACATGACAGATCAAAGGAGTGTCTACAACGCTGTGGCTTCCACTTTGAGCACGTCGCATAAATGCCATCAGTTGTCACTAGAGTTCACAAATCTGTTCTGAGACCCATATTTATTTCGGGCTTCCTTATGCTGAGCCATATTAAAATTTTTGCATTTCCGTACGGAGAGACAAGGAAAGACTAGGCGTCTGTCTGAACACCCGAGGTGTGGTCAAGACTCGCACGTTCGAGTGTGAAGTAAAAGTTTCGAGTTCTCTTCGATGATTTGTTTGTTGTCGGAGGCACTGGAGGTGTTACGCAGCTGACGGCCATAAACCAGCTGAATGATAAGGCGGTTTCGCAACAGCGGTGCATGAAATGAGACCCTAGTGGAAGGAGTGTGAACAGCCATGTGTAGCGCGGACTGGTGAATCTGTAGCAGTCTTTCTGCCAGCATGCTTAGGTTCGCCACGGCTGTCAATTGTGCCTTCCTCACGGGTCTTTGGCAAAAATACGGAAGTCGTGTCAGGAAGTTCGTCCGGTTTTCCGTGCTCCTGGCATGCACCGTGGTCGTAATTATACAGGTGGGATGAGGGCATGAAATGCTCTTACAGTATAGTTGTATCAGATACATTACACGCTCACTGCAGGAGTGGGTGGTCATGGCAGTACAGTCATTCTGGAGTGCGATAAAAGGAATGCATAGAATTAGACATCACAGTTTATGAAAAAAAAAATTGGCGGACGATTGGTTTCTCTTGGCCCAAAGTCACATGAACTAATTTTACAAGAAGCTTGATTCAAACTTAAATCATCGTATTCCTCACTCCCTCCAGCACCCCCCCCCCCCGCCCCACCAAAAAAAAAGCTGATGGCACCGAAGTTAGTAACAAAATGCAGATATAAATAAGCCCCTCAAATCCACACAGTTCTTTTGGTATGGTGAAAGTAAAGTAAAACTGGACCCGTTCGCAATTACACACTATACCACAAAAACATATGGGTGAATGCATGAGTGCACATACAGAATATCCTGAATGTTGCCTGACCGAGATTATATTTGCATTTCAGTAAAGCCCTAATTTATTTCCAGCCAGCCATCAGCAGACAGGGAAAGTGAGGAGCTACAGAAATTGTTCAAATTGTTGGCCACCATATTCAGCACATTAAAAGATTATCAATTATAGGCTAACAAACACACAGACAGACATACAGAACGTAACTTTTGTTTGTTAGAAGGTGTATTCTTAATCACTTTTATCAAGTTTCAGTTATATGTGCATATTCAACGTGATTGCATTGTGCATTAAAGTGTGTGGTGTTAGTGGCCTCTTGCCAACATTGTGTCTGTTCAACACTGTCACTTTCTGTGGCAGTTGCATGTCTACATTTGTCAGCATCTTGTGGAGTTTGTGACTGCTGTTCATTTATGTGACCCCTCATTTCTGCTGTTACGTTCTGCATTCCATCTTGTGATACTGGCAAGAGACTCCTGACTTTGCCAATGCATCCATCTTTTAATTGCTGTGGTTAAATGTGTTTTCCTGTCTTCCACAGTTTTTTGTCACCAGTTAACTACTTTTTTGAGTGACTCATTTTGTTCAGTTCCCGTTTATCCATTTCAGTCTTCGACTGTGAAAATGTTAATGCTTTCTTTGCATACATTAACTTACACATTTACGTAACCTGACTTTACCAATAATATTGCCCTGATATTATGTTTAACCTTTTGATTTACATTTGCAGTCAGTATGTCATCACAATATTATCTGATATTTTCTGGTTAATACAACAGAGAGTCTGGGGATAATAGTGGAAATAAAGAAAATGCCCTATTATAATCATGGAAGCTGAACCAGAAAACGTTGGAGCATTGTACACAGAAAGAATTCGGCTTTTATATCTAAGACATTTTTTGTGAGAGAGAAAGCTCTTTTGGCAGTCAGACACTAAGATAATATTCAAAGAACCAGAATGTGCATGCATCTGTTAAGATACCAGGCCCTGAATTCAATCCTTCTTGAAAAAGCAGTAACCACTCAGCTGGTCAGTAAATTCTCAACCTTGTATGGAACCTGAAAGTTAATTACTGTCTTCACAACAGCCCACTACTGGTCCCTGTCCTAAGGCAGGTGAATCCAATATGCGTCCTTAAATCGTGTTTCCTTGAGATTCATTGTAATATTATCCTCCCAGTTATGTCTGCATATCTTAAGTGCTCTTTTCTCACTAAGTTTTGAAACTACAATTTTATATGTTCTGTTCACCTCTCTGATGCATTTTGTGTGCCCTGCCCAGACTGTTTGTTATTTATTATTATAGCTGAGTGAATGTTTCTCCAAACTGTTCTCACCACCAGTATCTTCACATCTCCGTGTTGTGGTGAATCAGAGCATGACATATCCAGCGATCACCTTCTGCCGTTATCCATCATACAAACCTGCTGTTCTCCAGGTAAGTTACAATACATTGCCTGAATATAGGTCTGCTTGTGTTCTGGTCTTGAGTTTTGGCTTCTGTTGTGTGACATCGTGAGAGACAGAGGCAGACCTTTATGTTTATTTCAAAGGAACTTGCCAAAGAATCTTTTATAGATATAAGATGTTCATCTGTTCTGGTTGTATTAGCTGTAATTGTCATCAACAACCAGTGGAAGTCAAAATAGTTTAACTGTTGAACGGTGTAAGTTTCGTGACGTCTTTGAGACACATAATTTTAAAATCATTTAATGAATTATGCTATACAGGAACCATTTTGTGTAGACAAACAGACAGTAGCCATTGTTTCTGGTCTTGGCAATGCTTGTCACAAAGCTCTCTAAGTCTTTTATCACATATCTAGAGTTACTCACTCTTGTAATAAAAATTTCTAAACTGCATAATGCTGTCTGTGGTAATGGTAATGTCCATCATATTAACCCTTTAAAGACGAAGCGTGTCTGTTTTATATAAGGACTCAGTGCGTACCGCGCTGTAAACACTCTCCACTTCGGTTATAAAAACCAGTCTCTTAATGTTTAAAAGGCAAACGTTGCAGTGTGTTCTGAGATCCGTACAAAACACATAAACGCAATGTAGGCACCACGTAGAATTTTTTAATATTAAACCTGGTGGTATGTAAAGTTACCGCTAGGCTTTAAAAGGTTAATGTGTATCAAAATTTGCGTTTCAGAAATATAACTTACAGAATATCCGCACTACAAGCGAGTGGGATCGTTTTCCATATGACGAAGTAACATTGGATAAATTCTGGAATGAATCCACATACACAAGGGCAGAAGGTTACTTTCTTTCTGCTCTCAGTGGAGACCTACCTAGTAAGTACTACTGTTGCTTCAATATTAAAGTAAGTTGTGGTTAACAATAAAGTAATCGCTTGTTGAATGTTGGGGCTGTGTTCCTTGAAAATACCACCATAGGCAAAATTGCATGTGGAAGATAATATCAGGGGTACTGATTTGGCTCCTTTAGCAAAAAGAATACACCAAAAATATTTAGATAATAAATTTATTAACATGGTTTTGTTATCTTTATACCTCAACACAACATAATAACACTCTTTTAGAGTTGCTAATTAATGTAGATAGCTGGTCCAAGTGCACACCCAGTTTTTCCTTTGTCGGGGGGGGGGGGATCTGGCCGGGGAAAGGGGGGGAGGGGGGAGTGGGAAGACAGACACAGTATTTTTCACATTTTCAGAGTTTTATCTTTGACTGAGGTGAAGGTGTCAGTCTGTGAACAGAAGACGCTGCGCACAGATGTGACTGGGATTGAACTTAGAACCCTCTGAATTAAAGTCCGGTGTCATACCGTGACATCACCAGGTGTCATCATTGCACTCATATGTTGTCATGTACAGTATGTTATAAAAAGTAAGTACAGCTGTTGACCTCATGCATAAGCACCAGCCCACGTGGAACTACATACGTAGATCTCTTAACCTTCTCAGTAGATGACCTTGAGAAGTCAACTGCATGCTTGAGCTGCTTGACTTCACCATTCCTAGGGAAAAAATCTCCCTTTACTGAAATATATCATACTATTATTCAGTCATCACAGTACATAAAATGTTTAATTTATTTATTACACATTAGTGGTTGGGACAGCACACTCATTGTGATTAGACTACATGCTGGATGAAGTGGCAGTGATATTTGATTCCCAGCAAGTGCGGAGACTTCTGTCCTCCATATTTTCTGGACTGGCTGTGTGTCCATCCAGCTGCCTATTCACTGGTAATGGGGGCTCTTTAACTAGCCAGGGTGTGAAGCTCACCATGTACTTCCATCTAGTGCTAAGGTTAAGAATGTATGAAACCGTAGCTCCTTTCCATTATATGTTTTTTTGGCATGGCACGTAATTAAGCACAGGGACATCTATACTTTTATTATAAATCATCTTCCACTTGATTATCATATTTCATTATCATTCTGTAAATGGAAGCAATCAATGGTAAAAATACTGCATGTGCATATTGTCATTTATAGTAGAATTGTGTAATTTGTAACTTATAATGCTGTGTTAAAATTATATGCAGTAAATTTAATGGACTGTATAAGCTACTGCTTTTATTTGAGGTGTGAATAAAGAAGCTGGAAATTTCTTGACACTTGGAGTCAATATCAACTTGCCAAGATAAGCCCTGCACTATGCAGTTTTTGAATGTAATGTGTAAGTGCATGGTTTAAGATTTCTCATTCTTCCCTTCCAGATGTAGAAAATAAGAGTGCGTACTATTTTATATGGGGTCAGTGCCACACAATTTTGCCTCTCATCCAAACCACATCATCAGGTAAAGATGTTGGCTACTCTGTGATGCTTTATCATAAAGAGACACTGTACAACCGGACTGAGAATGATCCAGAGGAAGGCTGGCACATTTTTGTACATCCTGCCACTGATCCCTGGATAGGTAAGAAGAACAACAATGAAATTATTGACTTGTGCCCTTTGTTTGTCTGTACAATTTCTGCAGTGCCATTTTGTATTAGCTGTTGGTAATGTAATTTTCTTTGTACCCAGAATAGCTAGCATGTCCCATAAAGCTGTTAAACATAGTGAAAAGGCAGTTAAGATTTATGTCTTCTGGACATGATGCCATGTGGAAATTTATCCTGAAGACAGAAGTGGCAGGTTACTCCAAGGTGCTGTGTTGTATTTTGTTGTATTGTATTGTGTTGTACTTTTCATTCATCCTTCTTGACAAAATCTCTGTATATACAATTGTTCATATGAATCATCATGCTTGTTACTAACATATCATATTACAAGGATTCAGCATATTAACAGTTTCAGAGATTTACAAAGTTTATATTTCTTTACAGTAAGTCCTGATATCGTATGCCATTACATTTTCCGTGATAAAAGTTCATAAGACAAATATTTGTGTACAGTATGGAAGGTCTATTGCAATAAAACGATTTTAGTTTCTTTAAAAGAAAGTTGCATATTTTTTAAATTCTGCAAATAACTCAATAAATTATTATATAGTTTTATCCCCGTGTTATTTGCACTTTTTTAAAAATATCCGTGCTACAAAACTGAGGCTGAAGATCTGATTTTTCATGTGTATTATAATCATGCTTAAACTGAGTTTTGTTCCAACCTGTGTAAGTTTGATTTTATGTAGTATGTACACAGTTTCTGTTACATACATTCATGGCGCTGGCAGTATATTTAATGTTTTAAATCATTCCCTGTTGGAAGTAGCACTCCCTACATTGCTAATTAATCTCATAACTTTCATTTGTAGTTTAAAGAGTTTTTTATTTTCCCCAGAAAATTTACCAAGTACGTGCATCTCAAGATATTTACACTTGTTATACCTTTAAGGGATTGCATTACATAATAACTGTTACTCAACTTACAGCTTAAATTTTTGTATGAACATCCCATTTTATATCTTCTGTCAGACATAAACCCAAAAATGTTTTTTCATATTTACGCTTAATATCCATACCATTAAATTTGATTTGAGGTTTAAAAAACTTTTGTTCTGCCAAGTATGAAGTGACACTGCTTTAGTTTTATCAGTATTTATCACTAACCCATTTCCATGAAACCACATTAGCAACACTGTCATAATTGTATTTATTTTGTGTTTTAGAATATCTTCATTTACAGTCTTTATTAGAATATTTTTATCATTGGCAAACAGTACTGTGTGTGCCTCTTGTATATTTATTGGAAGATCGTTTAGGTGTAATAAAAATTAAATTGGGCCAACAACTGAACCTTGACATACACTATGTTCAATTACCTTTAAATCATAAATATATCTTCCTGATAACTTCTTGGTACTTTCCTTGAAATTTATTTCAACGCCCTTTCTCCGATTTGATAGGTATGATTTAAACTATAAATTTGCTACACCTCTGATTCCATAAGCATCTAATTTAGAAAGAAAATTCTATGGTTTAATATGTTACATGCTTTTGATAAATCAAAGAAAATCCCAATCAGATTTACGTGTTTCTTCTGTGGCTACTTAAATACTTGACGTAAATCATGAACTACTGTTTCAGTAGATTTTCCCTCTCTGAAACCATATTTGAGTTTCTGTTAAAACATACAATTTTTTTAATGAAGGCCATTAATAAGGTATTAATTTTTTGTAAAATTTTTGAAAAGACTGGTAGGAGAGATATGGGTCCATAATTTTGGATATTTTCTTTATCTCCTTTTCTGTGTAGAGGTTATAGTATCACAATTTTAATCTATCAGGAAAAGTGGCTGATTCTAATGCAGCTGTATTTATGTCAGTGAGGGGTTTACTGGTATACCAAACTGCACAGTGCCATGTCCCAGAAGACAGTAGAATTAATTTTCCCTGACATGGAAACCTCCAGTCTAGGTACAGTAATTAAACATACATTTGATTTGTATGAAGAAAATACTAAACTTTCAGTCTGCGTCACAATAAGACACAATTTATCCCAAAGGAGCAGTCTTTCATTCCAACACAGTCTCATCCCTGATACCATGACTCTGTGAAATCATAAAATTAAACATAACTTCTGTTGCAAAATAACATAAAGGCTATTCTGTCTATAAGAGAGCACACAGGAGCATAGTGGAGCAGAGGAGAGCCTGCTGCTGGCGGTGGGAGAGGAACTACATGTGAGGATTGGTGTTCAAGAGTACCGTCGTGTGGACAAAGCAGGTGATCGCTGTAATGCCAGTCTGGATCACAGTTATGAGGAGGGAAGTGAAGTTCTGATAGCCCAGCAAGTGAAAATTAATTTGCTAAATGAAACTTGTTTCTTCATTACAGATTTGATGAGAAATATAAAATATGACACACATATTTGAAATGCTCTGTAACAATAATTTTTATGAAAAGTATTTCATAAATAAGCTAACATGGAATAAGAAAATTGGACAGAAATTTCTTAAAAAGTCGCAAGTGCCATGCATGAAATAATTTGTCAGCTGTGCAGCACCCAGCCTGCAGATAAAAAATTTAGTAAAAACCAATGGAATTTTATGTTTATTCTGTTTTTAATGCTATGTATGGTTAATGATAGGTAGTATGTGACATACAAAACACTCAAACAGTTTTGCTGTTTTGGCTGCACTTGGGTGACACCCAACATTTTAATGGCTAACATCTAAAGAGTTAAACAATGTGGAAGAAGGTAGAGGTAAAGAGAAAAGGTGGAGTTCACACTATAACATTCCATGACAGCACAAACGGGAGTAGAGGTATAGCTCTACCCTTTCTTTAACCTCAGTGCTACTGAAGGGTAGGTGGTCAATGCCATGCACTGGCTGCTTTACCCTCAGGAAAGACCCAGTACCCATTGTACAGGAGGCTGGGTGGGCCCCAGGGCCATTCTGGAAGGTGTAGAAAATTTCACCCTCACTGGGGTTCAAACCTCAAACCGTCCAACCTGTAGTGAGTCACTATACCCACTAGGCTATCCTGGCCCATAATACAGAAGAAGACCAGTACTAAACAGAATCATGCAAGATGCATGCAGGCTTTTAATAAACCTCACCCAAGCACATCTTGCACGGCTTGTAGACTAGTGTGAAATTTAATTCCATTCCAGTGTCGGCAGCTGTGCAAGATGAGGCACCTAGTGAACGAGGTAGGATGCACAGGACCATGGATACCTGAAGTTGGTGCTGATGTTCCACTGTGTAATGAATATGAAACAATGAAGAATCTAATGAAAGGTTACCTCAACAAGTAAGCTGTAGACATATGTGGATGTTTTTGATTTGACGATTTTTGGCAGTGACTATGAAGAACATGCTGCCTTCATCTTCAGGGCACAAGATTCAGGCAGCGTGTTCCTCTAAAGTGTTACCAGCTGTCTACCAAACCACACAGTATCACATCTCAGACGACTACAGTCTTCAAATACACATCTAGATTACAGTCTTCTGGGATATGGCAATGTTAAGTTTGGTGAGATATGTACAAATGTTTCAGAGGCAGCAAGATTCCATTATAAACAGAATTTATTATAAGAAGTAATAACATTAAGCATGTCTCATGTTACAGCTTATATGTGCTTTGTGATAGTCTTTGTATGGGTACTGTAATATAATTTATCATCATCTTCATAATCTCCTCTGTGCAGGGTATTCACACTTATATACCGAAACAAATCATGTTTCTAGGGTATACAGTGTCGCAGCTATTCTGCATTTACTGTTAATGGTGCATATAACACTGTTTTCACTATCAAGCTCTTTTGTGCTTCTACATTAGTACTTTCCGAAGTATGTGTGCTGTGCCCAGTATTTATCATCATCACCATCACCATCATCATCATCATCATCTCCTTTATGCAGGGTATTCGCACTTATATACCTGAAACAAACCATGTTTCTAGGGTATACAGTGTCACAGCTATTCTGCGCATACTGTTAATGGTGCATATAACACCGTCTTCAATATTACACTCTACTACTACTACTACTACTACTACTACTACTGCAACAACAACAACAACTACTACTACTACTACTACTACTACTACTACTACCACCACCACCACCACCACCACCACCACCACCACTACTACTACTACTACTGTTATTACAATTATTACAAATTTTTGGTAACCTTACTTAAAGTTTAAACTTGCTTTGTAACATTCACAGTGATACGTGTGGGCAACCGTGCTGTAACTGCATTCGTCCGTGCCGTTCACTGCAGTTTGTTCCGTACATTGTGAAACGTCAACCTATGGAAACAACATCACCAAACCTTCGTTTCAGTCATATTTATTTGTTCTATAATTCCCGTATGGTTCAGGTAGCAGAGGAACGTTTGGCTTATGATTGGTCTCTGTTTTTATCAGATCTTGGTGGCTCACTTGGTTTCTTGCTAGGTCTGTCAGTACTTGGGATTATTGGAATTGTGGAGCGACTCATTGACTTGCTCTATGGCAATCTCCAACCTCCAGAAAGGAATATACATCAGATTAAGACAAATGCACCAAGACAGCTGGGCTTCAGTAGTAATAATGATTCAGTTGAGAAGGTAGACACCATTTGTTATGGAAAAGAGGAGAAGAATTATGTAATATGGAGACAGTGAAATATAAAAGGAAGCTTTCTCTCTAGCCCTGTGACACTAATTATTCCATGATTGTACCTGCATGTAACATAATGCACATAGCTGTGGTAACAGGGATTATAATTTAAAACATAATATATGCATTAAAATTGTGACAGTCAGAACACCAAATGCCTCCAAGTATTTAGCACTCCAGCTTAATATTGTTAAATTACTATTTTACTCTTGGTGTGGAAGTTGGTCATCCTGACAGATATTTTTTGCTCTACTCAGTCCTTTCATACATGTACTGGGATAGAAACTTCTTTTCTTATTTCATATTATGTAACTTACAGAGGTGAAGCAACTGTGTTAAAGAACCTAAAAATCAATCATCTGCTCACTACAGGTCAATTATTGAATATCTGTGGTAAGTACATCTTTAGTAAGAAGTCAGGAAGTACAGTATGTGCATAACATAAAACTTCTAGGAGCAAGTCTTGAAATATATGCATAATGCATCAATTTTAGCAGTAAGTCATGATGTGCATAATGTAACAATTTTTGTAACAACTCAAGGAGTATGGGCATAATTTTCACAATTTTGTGGGGTTCCATTATTTTTGTTTAGTTGTGTAAGAGACTGTAAGAATTGAAGATAAAGTGTACTGGGCATAAAATGTGTGCTTAATTTTTCTCTGTAGCCTTTGTGTGAAGAAAATTCAAGTGAAGTGTCTGTTAACTAAAACTGGAGTGAGCTGAGAAATTTCTGTTAACTCCCCAATATTATATTTCATAAAAATGCATACAGCCATTCGTAAGTTATTAAATGTTGTGAACAGTACACTCAGCCATAACAGAGCTAACCAGGAAAATTCTCGCAGCTATTTGTTGTGAATGCACCAATAAGAATGGAATAAACAGAAGTTTTGTTTATTGTATGAGTAAGAAATAAAATTGAAATATGCACTGATTTTGTTATGTCATCATTTAACATTTAATATTTAATGCTCAGGTTTTAAGTGTCTCTTATAAAAAATATCTGTATGCAGCAAACAATAACAGTAGGTGAAGGGATTTTGTTGTCAGTAGCAGATTGACTAAGCTCCCTTCTGCTCGTACAAGTAATGCTCAGTAAGATGGCCATATGTCTTGTTGCTTGTGTAATAGGTGAGAGACAGAAAGAAGACTAGATCAAAGATACACTTTCAGTATGTTGGGTACTGCTAGACCATTGCTTCACTACCTGCTGGACATGGCACAGTGCTGAAGGCTTTAAGTGGTGGCAAACATGTTTTATATTGATGAAATCTGTGTTCTTCTGGGATATTATGCAGCGTCGAATGGTAATCCTTTACCAGTGTTTCAGGACAACGTATCGGTCCCATCTTCAAGGGTCAAGGGTCAAGAAGTCCTCGAGCACTTCTTGACCCTTGAAGATGGGACTGACACATTGTCTCGAAACGTCGGAAAAGGATTACCATTCGACAATGCGTAATATCCCAGAAGAACGCAGATCTCATCAGCATCACGGCAGAAGCCTCAAATCACGGATGTTTTGTATTGATGATCACCCCTTACCGAACCTAAAGAGTACAGGCTACACAAGAACAACAGAAGGGCGAAATTTTGTATGAAATGACTAAAATAGTTGCATGTGATCACATTTACATCATCATTATTATTTATTTATTTAGTTGATTGATTGATTGATTGATTGATTGATTGATTCTATTGCAAACGCGGGCAATGGTGGATTAACTCATAATTTCGGGGGGGGGGGGGGATAAAAGGCAAGCTTTGTGTAACCTTTTGCATAACAAGTCGTCCGAGTCAGGACTTGCCACTGACAGGTATACCGACAAAACCGTACTCGCTACACTATCATATTTTGAGCATCAATAGATTAACTTATACACTGCAGAGCACAGACGCCTACGCTGGTGACTCGATGACGGCTGGGTGGTCACTGCCAGCGGTTACGGTGTGGCTTACTTAGGGGGGTGTCAAGGGTTAAAAGGCAGCTATTGCAGAATACCCGCAAATAGTTCGAGACTTAGATTGCTCGTGGCTGGGGTTACATTATTTTTTCCACTCATCACACTGTTACGGGAATTATTTAAACGTAAATCTTACTACAATATCTCGATTACGCTGCATTAGTAAACACAGCAATGGGACTATGAATACGCAACAATGATCCCATACGAGGGATGAGGATTAAGGTCTTCTGAGATGGAACGGTATGTCGGACTCCTTGACCGTGCAAGAACACGGCACGACGTCGTCTACAACCATTGGACATCACTAATCCAGCTACACATCATTACATCCCAGAAGACCTGAAGCCTTAATGAAACCGGTTTGGAAACCTCAAATCTCGCACGACAGGAGGGGCACTGTTCTGCTGTCACGATAGAGCGCATAAGTAATATTTTCATGCAAAACTGCCTATGCAGATTTGTTGTGGCACTGGAGAATTGGTATACGGAAGGGAAACCGCCTAATGATGAATTTTTCCGTTGAGGTGATTGGTTTTTCCTTGAATCATCAGTAATAATATCACTTTCGCATTTTGCTATGTCCGGCAGGTTACAAATGTTTCTTTTCCGCCACGCGGTGTGGGTTACTGAAATAATTGTCAAATTGACTGGGCATGAATAATCCATTTAATGCTCTTTTCCAAATTGTGTTTAGTGCAGTTGGTCTTACTGCAACCCAAACGTAAGTAGCTTAGTTTACCACGGATACCGAGCGTAGATTAACGGAATCGAAGCTATTGGTGATGTTGGTATTCTGTGTATACCGTTTTGTGCTCTAATCTGTGGCAGAGAGTGGTAGGGCGATCTGTGGTTAGGTCCGGTCGCGTAGTTTACGTTGCTTATTCATAGAGTATGCTGGAATGATGCCACGTATCGAATGGACGTGTTAAGTCACGAATGATTTTGCATTATGTATTAAAGTGCTAATATTATTTACATGCTGTTGCATCCATGTTTAAATAATGGGAGGTGCACATAGTGTTGAAATCCCTGGAGGAGGAACGGAAGGTTATCATGTCTTGCGCGTAAGTTGAAGTGGAATTTTTGTGTTGGTTGAGACAGAGATAAATATCCACTTTAATTGCAGTGTCTTTATTAACGTTTTTTTTTTTGTGCAGGTTCAGGATGGGTCACCGGGGCAGAAAGCTGGTCTTGAGGCTTTCTTTGATTTTATTGTTGCAATTGGAAACACACGGTTGGTAAGTTACAGTTTCCGTACATACTGCAATGTCAACAGTAGCTAGTGTTGTACTGTGTATCAGGTTGTGCAGAACATGTTATTGCAAGCAAACTAGTTGCGAGATGTTTATCAGTTCGGCATTTGTTGTCAACTTGTGCAGTTATGTGCCGTATGAGTTAACCAGTTCGTGGATAGATAATGCCGGGAAAGATACTACGTACAAACAAAATAGGAACCGGTTCAGAAGATTGCTTTGAATTTTTGTGTTGTATGTAACTTTGTACCATTCTACGTGCACAAGCACCGCTAAACGCTCGTGTGTTTGTAAGAGAGGCTACAGTAATGACTCAGAATGTTAACCTAACCAAATTATACTCGTGTATTGAATGGCAGGAAAGTATCACTGCAAGTTATGGAAGTCATAACCAAGAGGGTTGCATATACTGATAGTGTCTGTGACACGTGATGGTTCTGGACGTATGCAATGAAAGGGTCCTAGAGCCATAGGCTGTAAGACATGAATACTGAAAGCCCAGTGTTTGTCACAAACAAGAAATCCACAAAGCAGACATTTCTTGTGTTTGTTAGTAAAATTAAGCCTCAAACTCTAACCTTGGTGCTATGAATATTTTTGTTGGTTATGATTTTGTGTCAGCATGATAAAAACCTGCAAGCTAAAGTTTCTATCACTCAGATGAAAACTCAGGACCTCGTGTATGTGTGTTTCATACTTCAGAGCCTAACGTTGGTTGATAACCTTTCTTGCCTTTGACTTTGTTTGACATAAGGAAAACCTGAATGCCTAAACTCATTTACTAAAATGGAACCTGAAGGACTGACCTATGTGGGTTTCATACTTCAAAAGTCAGAGGTTGGTAGATTAGATATTTGTAGTTTTGATAGCATATCCAGTAGAAAGAAATGCATAACCATAGGCTTGCTGCTGTATATATCTTTGTATGTTGTAATTTGCTGTTTCCATGGTAATGTGTTGCCTTCCATAAATAAGCAATTTAAATGTATTTTTGGCATACAGATAGGGACTGGTTATATTTCTTCACAGAGTTAAGGTGTTTAATATTGTCATGTGCGATAGGATCAAGATAATGACACCCTGAAGGGACTGTTAAAGGCCAACATTGATAAAGAAGTAAGAATGACCATCTACAGTAGCAAATCACAGTCAGTACGAGAGGTGACAATCATACCCAGCACAACCTGGGGTGGCCAAGGACTTTTGGGCGTGAGCATTCGCTTCTGTTCTTTCGAAGGTGCCAATGAGAATGTGTGGCACATACTAGTAAGTGAAGAAAGGAAGTGTATGTAGTCTTTAAAATAAAATTCTTGTAGAGTAGAACATACCGTGCGTGATGTTTGGCGTTCTCACAGCAGTGTTGCTGAAGGTACAAGTCTGGGATGTCAGGAACTATTTGCCCAGTGACACAGTGTCACATCCTAGAAGACTTGCATCTTGAGATATGAAAGTGTGTATTACAGACTCTTTCAGACTGCCAGCTCTGTATGTGGGTGATTGCTGAAAATGACTTCACTGCACTTGGCTGCCATAAAAGTTTAATCTTACAGGAATTAAGTAATTGCAAGTGCACTTATTACTGTTAAAATACATTGTATGAAATGGATAAGGAACAGGGAGCTCATGCCAATGGGAAAATCTTAGTTTTTGAATCTGTAACTTCACATGAAGTAAATGGGAAGTGAATAACCACAAAAAGTATCATCTTTTTTTTTTTCTGTAATGTGTATTGAGTAAGGGTTTAAGTTGGAAAGTAATTATGTGGCTTGTGCAGTGAAGTTGTGTTGATTGAGCATCTGCATTAGTAGGAAATAAAAATTGTAATGATTTGGTAACGTCTGCCTCCGTTATCGGAGATAAATACGTGAGTTTCATTTGCGAGTAAAATGTATTGCCCTTGCAGTGAAATCTTGTTGGATGTTGAGCTGCATCAGTCCTTGTACCGTGTGGCACAAGCAGGGCAATAAAAAAGCTGTAAAAATAAATAGTTATACAGATCTTAATGCAACTCATATAAATTGAGTACAGAGTACCTAAGAATATACAAAAAAGATTAATTTTGTTCAATCAGATTGCTGCACAAAAACATTTTTCATTCTGAGTGTGAAAACTAGGCAGTTGTAGTTCAGGGGGGGGAAACAAGCAGACGAAGTGATTGAAACTGTTGCTGCGTGGCTCTGTATAGGCCCTGTTTCAGGACATGCCATGCAGTATGTCAGTGTTGAAGTGTTTGTATGTGTCCAAGTCTTAACTTCTGAACCTTATGACCTGTTTTCATGGAACCTGGAATGAGCATTATTCTTTCATTTGCAACTCAGTGCCATCATTTTTAACTTCCTATTCTTCGGTAATCACTCACACCTTCTTAAAGAAAGGGTAGAGCTGTACCTCTACCCCATTCAGGCCTTCATGGCCTGTTATAAGAAGAACTTTAGAGTATGCCAGAAGCACAAACTTGTGATATGGGAATGATGCTAGCAACACATGCTGTAGAGTTCTGAAGTGACGTATGGTAACAGAGGTGGGAAAAATGTGCATATTTTTATGGTAATACGTATATAATGTATGTAGCCTGTTAAATAAGGATGTGGTCGTTGTACAAAAAATTTCCTTGCCTTTTGGTTTAGTGGTGATAACTAACTCAGAAGTTACAAAAGCCATTCTTTTGTACTCCAGGTATATAAAAAGTGAAGGAGCCCCTGGTGTTATGTAATTATGGATGTTGGTAGTTACAAATAGGACTGACAGATGGTACTACTAGTAAACTACTGTGAGAGATACCTATTCTCTGGTTGGTATTCCATTGGCCACCTTATCAAAAATTTGCCATTATTGATAGTGTTCATATTGAACGAAATGATGTTTTATTATGTAACAGTGGATGAATGATTGATTTGTGGAAACTTGCAAGAACCAGAAATTATTTGTTTCAAAGACTTAATAGGTGCTGCAGGATGAAGATTGGTACGATATATTCTGCCCAGTTTTGGTATTTGATAGCACTTCGAAACAATGCAGAACTTTTCTGAAATGTTGTATGTGAACATGACCCATCATCGAAGAAAATTTCATTATTTTCTGTGTTACTGCAAAGTTACTGTGTTCATGCGTGTGTGCGTGCATGCATGCATGCTTGTTGCACCACTTATTCTACTCACTTTCTTTGCTGTGTTGGGAGTGTCTTTCCTTTCTGAGATGACTGGGGTCACGTATGGCACAGACAAAAATAATGGCACTCCTTTGCCTAAACACAAGACAAGGGTGCAGTGAGTTTGGTATTTGCCCATGTTGTGCATTCGTGCCAGTCCATAATTTATTAATCACCTCATTCTGTATTTATTTGCTTTGAAGGAGATACACCCATCTTCCCCAGCAGAACTGGCTGGGTTAAGAGCATTTTCAGACTATGTGATTGGTGCTGACTCTGTACTCCATGAGAGTGAAGATTTATTTACATTGATTGAAGCACATGAAGGCCGTCCACTCAAGCTGTATGTATACAATACTAGTGAGGATTCTTGTCGGGAGGTTTCAATAACTCCAAACTCCTCTTGGGGTGGAAAGGGCAGGTGAGTTCTTAACATTAGAGATAAATTAATATGTCAAATGAAAGTTGAATGCAAAACTGCAGTGTAACAGTTCATAGTGTGAAATTCATGTGAATATTTAAAACCAGTCCTTACCACATGGAAGGCAGTGTTCCCATTACAAAGATGAACTGGTTTGTGTTGCTTAGGGAGGTAATGACTGCATTTTGAAAATCATATGGAACAAATATGCTGTCTATGCAAAATGCAGTGTTCGGTAGTAAAGCAGGTGGTACATATGGTTACCACTTGCAATGAAGAACCAGAAGATTAGGAAAACAAATGATTTTTTGTGATGCTGTGTAGTTTGGTAGATAGATGGATAGACAGACAGACAAGCAGACAGTAAACTTCGTGGCCACTGTCTTGAGAACCTTATGTCTGGCGCTGATTCTTATGCCTTGATTTATGATGCTGTTTTGTACGCCTTGATTTATGACTGCCGCATTTGGGAGTACTTGGATAGTGCCTAATGTAACAAGTAAGGCATAACATCAGTCCTGTTGCAGCTTGGGTTGTGGTATTGGATATGGTTACCTTCATCGAATCCCAGTTCGTGGGTCTCCTGTGCCACCTGCATCTCGCAGTCCATCACAACCTTTGTCAGCTCCAACATCATTGTCACAGTCACCAACTCAGCAAGCAGTTGTTGCACCTGTACTGCCTACTCAGGAGGGAAATTTAATGGCTGATACACCCCCACGCCCAATTATAGCTGCACAGGAAACGGTAATGCTGTGTTTTATTATGTTCTGTATTCCTAAGCGTTGAAAACAGGCAAGGAAATATAATGGAAGTGAATGAGATTTGAGGTTTTTGGACTGAATTATCTGGGGTTCAATTCCCAGCAGGGACAGGAGAGTTTGTCTTCTCCAAAATTCTGAGACTGGCTGTGGGGCTCACCCAGTCTCCCATTCAGTTGGTACCTGGGGCTCTTTCCTTAGCGGTAAAGTGACTGGGGTGTGAAGCCCTACTTCCATGTAGTGCCAGCATTAGGAATGAGTGGGGCAGTACCTCTGCTCCACCTGTGCCCTTATGGCATACAACGGAATGTGAATATTGAGATCATACGTCTATCAAACTTCTGATAAAACAATTTCGTATAGCTGTGTTTTGTCTTATTTAATGGTATTCTAGCAGGTATATTATTATACCATCCAAAGGATTGTATTTCCTGGAATTAACCTTCCTTGTGTGTATGCAAAACATACAGTGATGACAAACTATGTTTTTTTTGAGAAATGTTTTTCATACCACAGACTGGGTGATGCAGATAGTGATGATGAAAAAGTTTAATTTCTTCATTTTAGCAGAAGGAAAACACGTCTTCTTTTTCATTTCCGGTTGATTTTATTAATGTGTGACATAATTTTCAGTAGAATTAAGACAGAAAATTCAGATCTGGTAAGTAAGTTCTCTTTGAATTATGCTACTGCAGTGAACTCGTACCTAGATATTGTATATTCATCACATTTCTACATAAAAAGAATAAAGGTCAAAAGATTTATTCAGTTCTATGTTATGTAGAAGGTTACTGTTTATACAAAGTATAATGATTAAGACAGTCTTCACAACTTGTAAATTGTATTAACAGTTTATTGTAGATTAGGCAACATGTTTGGGTCCTGTAAGGACCATCATCAGGCTGGTGTACAAGAATGGATAGATAAAGCCTTGGAGATCTCGTAGGCGGTTGTTATATACTAGTCTTATGCTAATACCTGATATGGTGTAACATACTAAGTACTGTACATTGGTGAAAAAACTTATACGTAGACTATATTTATAGTACAATGATTGAACCTGTTGTCGGGTAGATACATTGAAGATTGGAAATATGGTATAGTATTAGGTTAAAAATGTTTATTGGGGCTGGGCTGGGTATTCGGTGTAGGAGTGTAGCTTTGTTCTTTAAATGGTTTAAGTGTGGATTTTTGGTGAGGAGTTATTTGATGGTATAGTTATGTTTACGCTGAATGTTGGGGTCCTTTGTGGTAATTGGTCATTGTTATTTTATTCTTGGTATTATTATGTACGGCGTTCTTTGTTCTGGTGGCTGTGGAATTGGTTATGATATAAATGGAAGAGGGTCCCGTACACGTGTGTTGTGTTTTTATGTACCACGTGGCAGACAGTTGGTGTTTTGTATCTCACTGATGTGGTGTTATATTAGGCTAATTTTTTGGGTTGTTGTCTGTTTTTTGTTCCTGTTGTATCATGGGTCTATTGAGGTTGCATTGTAGACGTTGAGATGGCGACTGTGCGGTTGTGGATGTGGATGAAGATGAAGTTACTGTTTATATTCCCCACATTTCAGGTTCCTGTGGGCCCCGTGTTTGGCGTTGGCACTGTGCCACACCCTACTGTGACAGCATCACTTCCAAATTTGACAGGTGCAGTTTCTCCACTTTCTACGCTAACAAGTACCCCTTCACCACACCCAGCACTTGCTGGTGGATCTGTCACTGTAACTGGTACCAGTCACCTGTTTCCAATGCCTCCGCGTAGTGGTATTGAGACCATGGCTACAGCAAGTGGTGTGGTGCCCTCTGTCGTTAGAACAGCAACCACACTTGCAACAAGTATGTGGACTATAACACTACTTATTGTATAATATATAAGAGTTTTAATAAGGTTAGGCATTCATTAGATACAATATTGAGGAGGATAAATGTATTTTTGCCCCTCTTATCTATGTGTATGATTCACACTTGCCAGCTTCACTTGGCATCCTGGTGGGGTTAGCCCATGTGAAGTGACATTTGTTATAAGTTGTTGTAACTGCTGTAACTGCTTCATATTTTTGTAGGGTCAGATTATTTTAAGAAATTTAGGATTTTAATGTTTAAAAGATAGTCATTTGAATTTTGGCAGTCATTCTATACACCTGTTGTTACTGTAGTGATACTAGGTCACAGACAGACCAGACATGAGCTCCAAATAAGACATTTTTTATTTTATAAAAAATGTTTAAATGCTAAAAATGTCTTGTTTAACCAGACTGCCCTTGTTCCAGGTTTCCCACAACCAGGCCCAAGTATTCCAGGAATGCCTGTGACAATGTCCAGTATCCCAGGAATGCCTATGACAACACCGATCACCTTACCAGGAATGCCACCAATCACAGTCAGTGCCACACTGCCATATACCACTCTTGAAGGTCTTCAGGTGACTGGAGGGACTTCAGAGTCACAGGCTGTTATTTCACAGTAACATTTCACTGAAGACAGGCTAGAAAAAATGATGGAAGGTTTCCACGGTCCCCTGACCTAGGTAAAACAACTACATTCAGGTATAACAGCAGATGGAAATATGTTATTGTTCCATGCCAAGTACTGAGGCGCTTTAAAAGTATGTGAAAAATAACTGAGAATTGTACCAGAAAGAATGTACTTCATATGCATAATTTTTTGTTTCCTTCTATTTTTAACATTGCATGAACAAAATAACTTTTAATTTACAACTTTATTTTCTGAACAAGCCGTAGAAGGTGTGGTTGCAGTGTTTTCATTCACAAAATACACTAATAGTTTGTAAATGATTAAGGAAGAACGAAATATGTTATTAGTATTTGCAGCTTGGACCTTGTTTGTTCTAGTAGTGAGGTGCAATTTTGTTATGCTGTTTCTTGATCATTATGGAGATCTTCAGGGATACATCCCACTACTACAAATGTATAAAGGTATTATTATACAATGTGGATATATAATAAAAAATGTATGTCTGTTTTTGCACTGTAGTGTTTTATGCACCATTTATGAAGCAAGGTATAATTTGCAGTGTTTAGCAGTTAGTGGCTTTCCTGTTTGTAATTCAGCATAGTAATCCTTCAAATATAATGGAAGATGCTAAGTTTTTGTTTCATGTTTTTGTATGCTTTTATATAGTATGGCATCTGCTTCTTGATTAATCCCAGTTTGTTGAATTTCTGTAATATGCTGAGAACCTTTCACACATGTATCGTGTTATTTCAACATGTTTCAGTGCATACAGGCACCATCATCCATGTTGCTGATGCTTGCTTAGGTTCTGCATAACATTTGGCAGTTTCTTAGCTTAAAGTCATTGCAATGTCCCCAAGATTTCTAACATATGCATACATTTAGTTCCACTTTCAGGCCTTCCCTGAGCTTTTCTTTATAAGGTTATTTTCAGTTTGTTTATATACACTGTCCTTCACTAAAACATTAAGTGGAGATTTCAGGTATAGTATGCCATTTTTATTACATTAAGAATCGCTGCTGAAGGAATCTCAACAAGGCAGCATCTTCCTGTGAAACATGAGTGGATTTCCACCAGACTGACTGGGAGCATATCGAAGAGGGTGGTGACCTTCAGAGTCACCACATGAGAACCTCACAAACTTACATACTTCTGTTACAGTATTTATCATATAGTCATGTCCAAGATGATGGCAAATTTCATCAGAATCAACTGTTTTATTCAAGACTACTGGAAGTAAGACATTACTCTTTCCAAACCCAGTGTGTGAGAAGAATGAATGTATTAATCAAAAAGGAATTACTGTAGTTTCATTATTGCAATAGCTTATGTATAAGAACATATTTTTGAATGTTACATAGTAACAGTACTTTGCATGTGATGTGGTAAGAGAGACTGTTAATGTGTACATTGTTTGTAGTTGTCAAGATCAAATCATAGAAGACACTGTAATAGTGTGACTTGCATGAGCAGTTCTCTGAAGGGTACTATTTTTGTGGTGAACGTGGTTATTGCTAGTTTGAGGTTCTCACAGCGGTAAATACAAAAACTGCAGTCTTGTGGAACGTGACACTGTATAGCCTGCTGTCGGACTTTTCTCATCCTGCGAGATGCAACCTACTGCTTGGACTTCATGTTTAGTTTGGTGTGACATGACATCCTGAAAGTTACCATGTTCTTATCATATTAAAATGTACATAATTGTATAAGTGTACATCTTGAAAAAGAGGAAGTTTTACTTTTACTGTGATTGCACCATGGACTTTTTTGACAGATGATCAGGGAGACACAAGATGGAAAAGTCTTAATTTACTGGGTGTCACATCCCAGAAAGTCTGGGGATTGAATCCTGGTAGGTTTGAGATTTTCTGCACGCATCCATACTGGTCCTGGGGCCCACCCAACCTCCAGTACAATGGGTACCGCGTCTTTCATGGGGGTGAAGTGGCCAGGGCATGGGGCTAGCCACCTCATCTGCTTCTAATGCCAAGGTTAACGAAAGGGTAGAGCTACACCTCTACTTCCCCTTGTGCCTTAAGCCTGTACAGGGGTCCCTTTACTTTCTTTTTACCTCATCCTAGAAAACTGGTCTTAATATCTATGCCATTGCTGCATTAATATATACTCTGCAATACAGAACAGTGTATATAAATATGTACCTGCTACACTACATGTACCCATATACACACAGATTAGCAATTGGGTGAACGTGATGCAAAACTGTTACACATTTGTGTTGCTCACAGTGGTGAATGTCAAGGTATGGTCAACAGGTTCCTCCAAAATGTTTGTACTTCCCCAAGGAATCGAAATCATCTCTGTGAAGAAACTCGTAAATTTATCTTCAGGGGCAAGTAATAAAACTGTGATGATGAGTTTTGACCACCAAAATTTGTTGACTATCTTGTAAATATGCCTTAGTTACGTAAGTCACACAAGAAAAATGGGGCGCTGATTATTCTACAAATCTGTTACACAGCAGCTGTTGTGTGGGTATCCACTGATGTGTTCTACAGAATATCGCGTAGAAGGGAGAAAAATATTTTTATAGTCTGAAATTGTTTGGATACTGTTCTCAACTGCACTTATTAGGTAATGTGGAAATGCACAAGCGTCACCAGGCAGTACTCCGGTTGTATTCTGTCTCTCTGAGTATTTGGTAACAGTGATTGACGATAACTGAAACCACATATTGGTACTGGTATACAGCTATCCCTCATTATTGTTGATCCTGCCAAGCCAAACACTTTGCAAACAGTGAAATGGTGCTCTCACATCCAGAGCTGTAGAGTCAGAGTCAGAAGGAATTGTGGTGAAGTTGGAGTCAGTAAAAATGTACTGACTCTGACCTTGATATCAAATCTTAAAATAGATACTAGCTATAATAACCATGAGACTTCATAAGTCTAAAAAGTAGCCTGGTAACTCACGTGGTGGTGATGAAATGTCTTATGATACCACTTAACCATTTTAGTGGGTTTACCATTATTATTACATACTGAGCTTTTTTGAAGGAGTTGAAGTCGGAGATTTAAAAATTGTGGAGTTGGAACTGGAAGTTTTGTGTACTCACTCCACAGCCCTGCTCACATCTAACAACATTCAGTCCACTGCTAATAACATTTCCTATGCACCTTTACAGAAACTGTTTTTATGCACATTTTTGCACTTCTGATTCGTGAATAATTATGGCTAAGTGAATACCAGAAAACTGCAGTACACTAGACACAAGATGAGACAACTTATACCACATTGTGCCATCTAAAGCACGAACTGCTGCTGTGATTTGTCAGTCCACATGGATACGAAGCAGCTTATCCCCTACTCAAATCACAAGCTACTAATCAGCTGTTACTACTGACTGTCCACTGTTGGTGGTGATAAACACAAATGCAAGCACCCAGAAAATAGTCCAGCAGTGTAACATTTCTGTGCAAAGTAAAAGAAAAAGTTGGTGGGCACACTATATGAAAACAGCACTAATATACTGGGGGGGGGGGGGGATGTCAGACTTTATACACTTTATGTATGTTTGATGAAGAAAATCATTAATTTGCACTGTACATAATCATGTTAACAATTATCATATTATTTCCTTTAAATATGATTATTGCAATTGCTGCTAACTGGACTTTATATTTTGTAAATGAACACAATTTTGGGAAAAGTTTGTTATTATTAAGCTTGAAAGCTGTCCTCTTGGCTACATACAAATAATTTACAATTAAAATGGATCAGTTGACTGTCAACTGGATGTGAAATATGGCTTCTTGTTCCAAAAGAACATCATTTGCAGACATTTAAAATGGAGTACCTTGAAAAATACTTGGATGTAAGAGAAGTTTACTAAAGGACAAATTATGTAAAAAAACTTTATTACATAAACAGCTTATTTTGTATGCTTGGGATTTTAAGTGTAGTAAATTAAGCTGGATGTGGTACAACTGACATGTTAGGAATACAAAACACACCTAATGAGGAAGGCCACATTGTAACTGCTCACTCTGAAGAAAAAGACAGGAAGATATAGTGTATTTTAAGGTATAAACCTGTCTATGCTCATTGAAACCTCACCAATATAGACAGGTTTTCCCTTCACCAAAACATCTAGAATAGCTCTAAAACCCAAAGATAACCTTGAAGACTTTTTCTCAATTTAATGAGGCCACAGCATGAAACTAACTTCCCAGCATACCACAGCAAGGTTACATACAAACCACTAGCATAGCTAAAAGTGCAATACTTCATGTCACTCAAGATTTTGTTTTCCTGAAACTGTAAGAAACATATGAATTCAAATGTGTACCTTTAATCATTCAAGAACACTGGCTCATATTCTGAACTGAAACTGCTCCATCCAAATGCTCATACACATAACACAGTTTTCCAACAGCCTCGTCTCATATTCTGAACTGAAACTGCTCCATACAAATGCTCATACACATAACACAGGTTTCGAACAGTCTCTGTGTCAGTGTCTACGAAAACTAAACAATAAATCAACATGTTCTGAAAACAGAAACGTAATTATAACCTTTGATAATGGAATTTACCTGGGTACACCACGTTATTACGTTCAAGAGCATATACTTTGCACAATGAACAACAGATGAATTAGAATACAGGGATTTAAATAATGCTACTACGCTACACAAATTATCAATGTTCAGAAATATGTACACATACATACATAATTCCGTCATCATTTAAGCACACGGCTCCACACTACTTATTTTAAATAAATGTCTATATAATAATTTCTGTATCTCCCAGTTCTTCATCCGATGGCAAGTTAATTTTGCTGGGATCAATGAGGTTTCGATCTATGAGTGGTAATCCTTGGGTCTCTCTTCTTCGTAGTTCAAGATATCCTTCTCGCTGTGCCCAGTCACGCAACAGAACGTCGGGGTAATAAGCCCACACAAATCCTCCAAACACTATGCACAGTGTAATGGAAAAGAAAAACGTTGCATTCATAGCGTTTCTATCGGCCTCCTCGCTCTTGAAATCAAATCCATAACTGACCCAGTTCTTCTTTGTTACAGTAGTGCTTTCTGTGGTTTCACTCTTCTCGATAGGTTCTGCTAAGCCTGCAGTCTCCCTGTTTTTCTTCGAAGTCGAGATTAAACGAATACATTTGCTATTTGATAACATCATCGAACGCACAAGAGCAGATCGCTGAGCCATACGCACAACGGCAGCCATCTTGCCGGTACTTTCTCGCAAGGTTATCCATTATATTGGTATTCGTCACACAAGAACGCAACTTTGACAACAGAAAATTACCTACTTCAGAAGTGTGGCGCATTCTGTGAAGAACGAAAAAATCCAATTGAATTTTCCGGTTACTGGTGCATATTGGCACGAAAGAAATCGAACGAAAGGTTTAGTACTGTTTGATGTTCCATTTTTATGTCAGCCATGGACTAATGCTTCTTTTCAGCATTCGTAAATTTCTTCTCATATTAGCAAATTTTGCACTTGCTGTATCAAACGAAATATATATTGCGACCTGAACAAACGGGGGTACACATACTAATGTAAATTAATGTAAGATATTTAAGTTTTATGCGTAATTTAAAAAATCTGATTGCAAGAAGCAGAAAAAATGTGATCCGAGATTAAAGTTCTCACGGCGTTGTTGATGAATATTTAAGTCTTTCGGGATGTTGAATGGTACATAGGCCAGTTACGGTCGTTTCAAATGAGCGCACTACCATCATCTTCAGAGCCAAGCAATCCTGAAGACGAAGGCAGTAAGCTCTTTCAAAATGTCCGTAACTGTTCACCAGTCGAGACGACGTTAACTGACCAGAAGACTTTAAAACTGCAGTCCTTGCAAAGTCCAAATGAAATGAACGGAATAATCTGAATAGTCACAGGCGTGAAAGGGGCAAATATAAAGACTGGTATAAAGGTTGGCTACTGTTTAGACATCCTGGGTTGGGTTATAAGAGGTGAATCGGGTTGGCTCATGGTGATTAGCTAGGATTTGGTCGACCAGGGTTTTTATTCGTGACGGAAGCAAAGGGGTTTTTCCTTCTCGCTGCGTCCACAATGGCTCTGCGACTAACCCAAATTCAATTCGTAGGTGGGGCTATTTCTGAGTAGTAAAGTGGCTGGGAAGTAAAGCTGCCCACTTATCTTATTGCTAGCGCTAAGATTTAGAATGCGTGGAGTTGTGCATCCATTACAAAGTCCATGATCTACGGCAGGGGTTCTCGAACTAGCTTGCTGGCGTACCACTAAATGAAATTTCACCATTTCAGTTACGACCATTTTTATTGTTAAAAAAACTGGTATTGGAAAGAGTGGCTGACAGCAGGGATGAGTTACATAATGTTGCCAGAAATGCGGCGTATTGACAAATGTATGTGGCATATGTTATTTAGTTTTTAAAATTTTGATCACTTTTTATTTCGATTGTTTGTTAAGGACGCCTACCAGTAAACAATGGTTGGCATACCAGTAGTGGTACGCGTACCACAGTCTGAAAGACCATGGTCTAGGAAATTGTTATCGGCCACTTCAGTCAATAATATAACTGGCTGCAGGCTTTCGCGGTGCTGCCCATTTCATTTTACCAGGGTCATCCTAAATTCCATTTGAATGTAATTTTTCGCTTATAGTAACAACACTATTCAGTTAATTAACAGACATTGCACAGGCAAACGGATAAAAGATAAAGGTAAAATTATTCGTATACACTCCATGAAGGCATATGGAGGAGTGAAGGTATAGCTCCACTCATTCTTAGCCACAGCACTTGACTGGAGTAGACTGCCTTACTCTCTGGCCGCTTCGGCCCCCGTGTAAAATTCTTCGGTATCAAACACACAGGAGGCTGGGTGAGCCCAAATGCCGGTCTGCAGGCATTGAAGAAAAAATTTCTTGCCCGCCCGAGAACCGAACCACAATTTCCCGGATGCCCAGCCCGTGGAATAACCTCTTCTGCCGACTGAGATAAGGTAAACTGGTAAGTAAACTTCGTATTTACGGGGCCGAAAACCTGCAGTTAATTTGTCAACAGGGGCAAATTTACTTTCTCCAGCCGTGCTCAGTTTACTGTCATTCGATTTCAGGAAACAAATCGGTAAATTCGCCACGCTTATAAATCTGTTTGCAGTGTAATAGCGCGGAAGGAACTTCGATCACTGGCACTGATAATGGCACAAAATATTTAAAATAACTTTCATATCCAATTGAATTACCTTTGAAAATCGTAATGGCTATTGAATTATAAACAACATTTTAATAAAACTTGTTATAAAATATATACATACGTAAGATCCCATTCATTGTAAATGTATGCCATGTTTACTTAGTAATAGGGGAAGAGACTAAAGAGACAAGTGAATATCGAAAATCCTCCCCCTCAAGGTTCGCAGTGCTTTACTTGTGAGTCGCTGGTCAGTCGTCTTCTGGTTGTTTCTGTGTGCGGTTGAGTGCAGTGTGGAGACCGAAAGTGTAAGTGGCCGTCAAATGACGCAGACTTAGTGAAAGGCTTTTGGTGAATTGGTTGCGTCTCACTTAAAGTTTGAAATGTTAAGTTTTTTTTAATTTTTGTATTATAAATAAGCGCGAGTACTTACAAAAATTATTTTAATATTTCAGTGAAAGTAAGAGAAAATTGAGTGCATTTTTGTTCCGAGTGCAGACCACAGTTTAACTATGGTATTTTATTTCTAAGTAATATCAGAATTATTTAGAACCTCACTATTTTCCATAAATTATATGTGGCGTGTAGAAAGAATTTCGAAGTAAGAGAACAAATTAAGCTCAATATGAAACCAATTCATGATTCACGTTTTAAATTTGGAACCTTGCCTCTAGTAGTTCATTTTTACGTCTTAACTTGAAATTTTTCATAAGACAGTTACATAAATGTTCATAAATTCTTTCCCCGAAATTCCACAAAATGTCTACGACATTAAATAAAATTAGACCCATCTAGCTTCAGTGTGAAGTGGTTTTCTTGGAGCTCTAAAAGCTAGGCGGACCACATAGGATTCAAGTTCTAATTCACATTTAAATATTGCACAAAATAATAACGAAAATCAACAATACCATTAACCTAGTGAATGCAGTATGCGGCAGCAACTGGCCCATTTCGTCATATGCCTCCAGAATGTACGTGGCCTACGCAGTAAATACAAAGACAATCTTTCGAGGTGAAAAGGAACAAGACCTGGACTAGTGGAAAACAGCTATGTTAAAAAATTCTGAAATAGAATGAATATTGAGATGGAAGTACGAATACGTTAGAGATGATAATATGAAGGTATGTCTAGCACTGGTAGCCTAGTGTGGAAGGATAACCTCTTTAAATTACGTCTAATAAAGACGTGATATTAGATCTTGGCTCTTCATCCTAAATGATCAAATGAATTCAGACAGTGAGATACGTATTTCATAAAAAAGGTTCTAGAGAAGTCTGTAGTGTTACAACGATGAAACACAACTTTATTGCATCTCGCTGTGTAAAAGTAAGTTCTAAAATTTACTCCAAACATGACTTAGGTATTTGACACTTGTTTTAAAGCGCTGTGTTACGAGTCTTTTAACCATATTATTATGTGATCAGTGTCAATAAAATATGTGGGAGATGTAGCAAGAGTTAACAACCCCTCACACATAATTTTACTCAGAGAGGGTAAAGAGAAGGCGTATTGAGATTTGTAAGTGTAGATGTTAGGATAATATTAAAATGTATCTTATTAAAAGAGACTGGAAATACGTACTGGACTTGGCGCAGGTTAAATACAGTCGCGAGCTCTTGTGAATACTGTCATAAAGTTTGTTTTCGTAAAGCTTGATTTCTTTGCCCAGCTACGAGAATATATTTTTTTCAATAAAGATATTTTATGGATTCGAAACTTATAATGAAGCTTTGTTTCTGGCCTACTAAAACGTTCCTCAGCTTGCAGCCCAAAATTTATCGTACTGAAACCCAACTTAAACAGGACACTGGCTGTATTTTAGTTGCGTATTCCCCTTCTTTATTGGTGAAAGGAAGGTACTCGAAAAGGTTAAAAACAGTGAAACTGAGAATGCGAAATGTCTGTTCGGTTGCAGTTTCTTGTAAAATAAATAAAAGAAGTTTATAAGCATCTGATACGTGCATGATTAGTGTTAGTTGTCTGTTCGTAAGCTTCCAAACTGCAGCAGCATTCGTTTGGGCGTCGCGAATAAAGACAAACAACAGCACTTCTTAGCGTGATCCTACTTGTTAATGCCTTATTTAAAGTTTTAAAATGTAAGAAGAAATACCTTAATTTTTATACGAAATAATATGGCAGTTGTGGTTGTGTTGTGCAGTTCATGCAGAGGATGACACACATATTTATATACTAACAGCTTCTGCATCTATCTGTCGCGTGCTTGTGTAAAGATTGATTGATTGATTGATTGATTGATTGAGTGAATGAGTGGATTGATTGGTTCATGGGTACATGGGTGGGTAAATGAATGGCAGGATGGTTAGATGGACGAGTGACTAACTGACCATTACATCTGTGCAAGTGAAATATACCTATCATTACACAAAATGCATGGCCGGCATACAATTTGTCCTCTTACATGAATTACACGCAACAAACAAGTGCCATAGTCATCACAAATTCAAAATTCAAGCCCCTTATAAAAGGTGCCGCAGAAAGAATATCAGTTGATCAGTGAACAACGTTGCAAGTAAACGATGTCTTTGTAAATTTCACACTACCTCATTGTTGTCGTAAATAACCTTGTATTTTAAAGTCAGAAAAGCATTACTTAAGACCTGTAGAGTAGAAGAACCAATGTATTAACTGCAAGGAGTACAGGTCTTCTGGAGAAGCTTGTCGTTGCTTAGCTCCTCAAGAAAATATCTGCCCTTATGGAATCCAAATTTTCATTATCATGAAACATTCAAGTGTTCTGCTAAATTATTCCGTATTGATTGGTAAATAGTTAACCCACGTTTCGAAGATTCGTAGGAGGTTCTTTAGGGTCAACGTTCTTAGAAGAATGAACCTTCTAGGACTGCTGTACCCTACATTTGAAGGCGATACACTTCTTCGAAACGTCTGTAGCTATTTACCATTCGACACCGAGTGACGTCACGGAAGACTTAAGTTTTCAGCATGTCACGCTCTGCCAACCTAAAATTTCGTGCCTGCTACCGTATTCGCAAGAACCAACGGAAGTATAATATTTGCGAAAAGAAACTGTACAAAAGTAACTGAACATATATTCGCCTATCACTCATGTGCGATTTTACTATTTACGGTTTCCCCACTTTCTGATTGATGTAAAAGTACAAACACCAGAAGCCACCTGTCTGAAGGCTGAGAAGTAAAACGATTTGCTCACAGTGTCAGATAAGTTACGAAATTGGCGCCAGTATATAAAAAGTTTTTCTACGTGTCCAGAAAAGCTATAGCTAACTTTTTGATACGTAAAAAAGGATATGAGACAGTCTGTGATCCGTGTACCTGTGCAAATATTACGTACATTTACATCTGTCTTCATGTAAATCATATCTTTACTGAACCGCTATCGAAAAGACTGTATTACGTCGCCTTCCCTTCCACACATAAGGGAAGGCACCACTGCCTGCTGACCAGTGTTATGGACGTCACAAAGACACTCAATATAAATACATGTAATATGCTGAATATACGTGACAAATTGCATTATGTTATATGCAAGTAGCCTGGAGTTCAGTCGTTCGCAAGCAATACACGTTTGTGTTAAAACGTACAAAATCTTTTACAAAATTAAACCTACGTCATTAGAAATTAATCAGTGAAACGTATTTTAATCGCGCATTCACTTAGTGACGGCCAATTCAATAATGCTTTAAAAAAGTTCATAAACGCAGATGCTTAAAATTTGAATACTAGGAGAGTAAATTTTTGCTTTTTTTTTATTTGACACAAAATTTTTGTGACTGTGATGAGGCTTTCGTATTGAGTTTAGAATAAAATTACGTAACAACATATAGCGGATCGGAGTGAAAAATTTAATTCAAAAAGTCTCTTACAGTGGAAGTATTTTGTGTGAAGTGAGTGCAGTTGTGAAATACGTAGCTAGTGTCAAAGAATATAGCGTTCCAAGTCAGATCTATTTTGTTACATCTCAAGAAATAACCCGTGTGTGAGGAAAAGTGATTTAAGTGCAAAATGTCGATGCAATGGAAATGCGTGACGTGCCAATTCAGTGCAGCAATTAAAATTCAGTGGTGAAATGAAATAGGTCTTCGAATGGGCTATTTAGTGTTGTAGTGATTAGTGGTATTGTGAAAATGCAAGCTGCAGTCTCCTTCCAGTACCCCCCCCCCCCCGGCAAGCTGGAACAGCACCAAAACACCTGAATCGCCGTCGTCATCATCAAACAACAACAACAACAACAACAACAACAACAACAACAACAACAACAACAACAACAACAACAACAACAACAACTTCAGCATCAACATCATTCTAACATCAACTTCAACCACCACTTCCAACTTCAGTAACTCCGTCGTAAACTTTGTATCATCAGCAGGAGCAACAGTGTCTCCGAAACGTCGCAGCAATAGTAGGTGCTGATTTTTTTGTCCCCCGCTGCTTCTCGCTCAATAAGGGTCGCTGGCTGGATCATTTAGAATTACAACAGCCACTCCGCATCAGTCGGAGTTTGGTGTGTTTTCGAGTCATAGGGTTTTGTAGTGTGTAAGCGTCAAGTTGGCAGCCTGAATTTCAGAGATGTCACTACATAATTAAGGAAGTGTTTTGATATTTTGTTGTTTTGTGTGTTTTGCTGTGTACCCTCCCTCCCCCAATCAGCTGTTAGGTCGTGATGTTAGGTGTTCGTTCGGTTAGGTAGGCAATCGTCTTAGTCATAGAATCGTGCCAATGTGCAGGGCCGCACTGGTAGCGTAGTGCGTCGGCAGGTTGCAGAAAACTTGACACCAGTATGTTTCAGCCAGTGACGGACGGAAGCAGCCCTTGGAGAGGTCGCAGAGAGACACATCAAATTGATCGTGACACGTCTGTTAGATGCTCTGTATAGCTCTCAGAGAAAAAGTGCAACTTAAAAGAGAAAATTATTTCTCATAACAATATAAATATTGTTTTACCGCGAGTTTATTTAAATAAAAAGCCTCGTCCATTTTGAGGTTATACTCATGTGTAAGTTGTGGCCTCTTCTGCACAGAATTGGTTCGCACACACCAGGGTATAGAGTTCACACGTTTATATTTGTCATTTGTTTTTCAAATGACGAAGTGGCGTAAGACTCTTAACCTACCTACTTGCCTGTCAGTTTAAAGTAGATGCGTCAACAACACAAAGTCTCATAAAAATGCTGTTTAAATTTCTTTATTATATGATGAATTTTTGTATCTAATTTAAAAATTCATCACTACCTTAACTTATTTACATTCAGTGTAAATTTACGATGGTTTATAACAGACACGGTGACACATCTACACAATAAATGGTGTGTGTACTCAGTTCTTCCCTTAGCTCCTAGAGCGAAGCAGCCCGCTCTCCACATTCATACATACGATACACGATACACTGAAGAAGCATCTGATAGGTTATAGTAATACGAACACACAGTACACTGGGCTGTGGAGCTCGCCCGGTATCAACTGGCAGCCGGAGGCGGCGAGCGGAGTGGACCTAACATGTCATTGTGGCTTCTGTTCACGCTCGTGTTAGGTTTGCGTGGGGGGGGGGGGGGGCATTGCATCGTGTGAACGTGTCAGAAACTGCTCGCATGTTATGGGACGCTACGTGAGCCAACAATGCCATACGCGCATTGGTTGCTATGTAAAACCATGTGCCTAAAATTTGCTAGAATGTTCTGGATGAGTTACAGAATGGATTTGATTAAGAAGACTGAGAATTTTGAAGTACGATAAAAATCCTCAACTATTTTGATCGAATATTTTCATCGACTGCACTCTCCGAAAGGAGGACAGATTTCACGTATCAAATATTTTCATTTTCATTTCGTAAGACTTTGGCCCTGACAAGCTGCAGCTCTTCCACTTTTTTTCATCCCGTCTCCTGATAATTTGTAGGCCTACGCGGAGGATCTCGGGGGGTACCAGGATGTTCGTTAGGATATACTGGATCAGCTGCACCTTGCATTAGAAACAAAAGAGGACACAAATGATTAAATTATCTGGAGACGTATTTGTCTCAAATTTCAGAATATTACATTCGGCGGATTGTCCTCAACTATCTAAACAATTGTGGTATTCTAATGTTCTGCTTGGATTGTTTCAGTTTGAAATCAGCTTAATCTGAAGGAAGCGACGAATCCGTGGCCACGTTTCTGTCGTTACTGCGATTTTTTTAAAAATGCTTTGGACATTGGCAAGCTGCAACTTTTCCAAACTAATTATAAGATATTTTACGTCTAAATTTGTAGGAATGCGTGGGAGGGGGGAACCAGGCCATTTGTTAGGAAATTCTGGATAAGTTGCAGCCTGCAATAGAAAACGAGGACCGGTAAATTATTGAATGCCCTGGAGAGGTATTTATCTCCAATTTCAAAACATTCATTTGCCAGAGGGTCCTCAAATCCGCTAACAATTAACTATGTGGTATTCTAATGTTCTGCTTGGATTGTTTCAGTTTGAAATCAGCTTAATCTGAAGGAAGCGACGAATCCGTGGCCACGTTTCTGTCGTTACTGCGATTTTTTTAAAAATGCTTTGGACATTGGCAAGCTGCAACTTTTCCAAACTAATTATAAGATATTTTACGTCTAAATTTGTAGGAAGGCGTGGGAGGGAGGAACCAGGCCATTTGTTAGGAAATTCTGGATCAGTTGCAGCCTGCACCATCTCTTTGAGAGAACACTAAAGTAACGAACAAATTTGCGAATTTTTTTAACTTTCGCACGAGGGTTTAAATTTAATAATCAAGATGTTTTCTCTTTCAGGTGTGCTAATCCTTTTAGTTTGTTTTCTTTCTTTTCAGGTCCCCCTCCTGGCCCTGTGGCTCATCGTGCCGAGGGGGTGTAACAAGGAAAGACGCATGTCCGTTGAAATATTTTGCCTTTACGCCCTCTTTATGACTCTTGTTACAGAATTCTGATTCTGAAGACAAATTCAGAGAGAAGATATTAACGGTATAGATAAATACTTCCGCAAAATAATTTTCGAGCAAATATATCGCTACCAAATCGAAACACTTTGGAAATTATATTGTAAATTTCGGCTAAATAAGTAGACTAAATTTTGAGATTCAAATGTGCTTTTGCCAGTAAAATATAGCTTACGAAAACCGAAATTGGACTGCGTCACTGCTTGTCGCTGTAACTTGTCTGTTAACAAAAGCTAAGGTTACGACACCTTGAAGCATGTTTCTGATAAGCGCAACATAAACAAACTGCGAGCGTTAAGATTCTGTGCACGTGTCAGTCGGTCTGACGCATTCGTGATTTTTTTCCCATTTAACATTAAAGTAATCTTCCATTTAATAATGAAATTTGAACGGGTTATGTGGAAAAAGAAACAAGTTCGCTTTCCAGCTGTAGCATATTTCATTCTACAAGTTAATTCTGACATTTTAATCGGAAACATTTCGTGGTTGCTATATTATATATATGCGTCCTTCCTTGGCTAAACAGGGTCCAAATTAGAGCACAGTAATTTTTCAAACTACATGTTAAAGCTTGATTTAATTTTGTTTTGCTTATGTGACCATGACCAGTTACGATGGTTTTTATAGTGATATACTATGATCCGGAACAACAATGATTAGCCTTCAGCCTAATTAAATATAATAATTTACTATGATTTATAACATTTTAAATTTTAACGAGTAAGAACAAGTATTTCTTAAAACGTATATAGGGATATTTATTTTCAGATACGTATATTGGGACAAATTCGAAGTTTGGGCTGAATTGTCGAATTGTTGACTACTAGGGGATATTTAAGAAGTCGTTAGAAATGCTTCAGATACTCAAGTATCTGCTTTCTGAAGTATATCTATTTACAGACAGTATTTTATATTCACACTTAATTTACCCGTGTAAAGGCCAGGTGAACTGTGAAAGTGACTTAAAAGAGGATTTGCATAAATACGAGTTTACTTAGGTAAAACAGAAGCCAGTGTAACATTGACCCATTGCGTTCCGTATGTTTGCATATTTTTTGCTTTCCTTATGGCACTAAAATTTGAACTTCTGAGAACTATCTTTGTTCAAATGTCGCAAACTCCTGTAATACATAACGTCGTTCTTGTTTTAATTAGAGGACACTCAATGCTCTTACTGTTCAGCTCTTATTTATATAGTTTATACTTTACGAATAGACACGTTTGTGCCCTTTTACAACCTACCCCTCAAGAATACAGGCATTTGTGTGATTTTTATATGAATTTAAACATGGAGAAGTCTTCAATATTATGCATTCGTTACTGCAAAATATTAAAGCAACATCCGATACAGTACCTAACACACCAGCCTCAATACGCTAACTAACTGCCGACTCTAATAGCGCCAGTGTCTTCAGTGTCCTTCGGCTCTGGGCTGTACCTTCATCAGGGGGAGTGTAACCAGCGCAGTTGATGAAGCAGTTTTTTGAATAAAGCAAGAACTGACGCCCCTCAAGAGTGTCCAGCCACAGCAGATCCACGCAGCATCATGCCCTTATTTCTACTTTTTTTTTCTTGCACAGGACACTTGGAAGATAATGCAGGCAGGGGAAATAATTTGAAGCCTTCATGGCGACTAAACTGGATAAAATGTTCTCGGGCCAGCAGCCGTGTTAAGTAGCTTAACGGTGAATAAGCCAACATTTCGAGAACCATCTCCGCACGCGTCATCAGGGAGCTGACTACCTGCTAAACTGTATTTGCGTCGTGATGTGCCTGGCGGCCAGACAGGTAGGGTGTTGTTGGCTGCTCCTGTCACATTCATTAGCATGGTGGTTACAGGTGACCAGGCCTGGCTAAATATGGAGCCACCTTCTCTATTAAAATTTTCAATTTTACTTGACGCCACCCAACAACACCCAACAGTCTCGCCGCCAGCTATAGCGGATAGGCACATCACGACGCAAACACGATTTCGCAGGTAGTCCCCTGATGACGAAGGCGGAGATGGTTCTCGAAACGTTGGCTTATTTACCATTAAGCTATTTAACACGGCTGCTAGCGAGAGAACATTTTATCCAGACAGGAGAAGCTTTAGAAATCCAAACATTTTGATTTATATTTCATAATTTCAACGGCCTTTTAAGTTTAAAAGGACTTAAATGAGCCTTTATGTATGCTTTGAGCCTTTGGATTTAGTAAAATATGGCGATTTAAGTTTGTACTTTACATTGTTTTAATTTAACTTTTGTTACGAGTCAGTTAAATTCATTTACTAACACAAATTAAATTTTCTTTTAATACTTTGAATTTTTTAGAAGTAAGCGTAGTAGCCATGGATAAAAATTCTGTATATGTTGTAAAGTTTTACTGCAACATGTTTCGGCTCATGCGTAAAGAGCCATCATCAGGCTGAAAAGTACGAAAGAAAAGTTATGTATAACGGCTAAATTATTTTACATTGTCCCAGCGTAAGTTGAGGTCTCAGCTATATTATCATAAAAGGCACATTATAAGTCGAAGCCATAGATTTTAGAACTCTATTACATTGACACAAAGCAAAGACACGTTAAAAACGGCGTTAAAAGAACTGCGTATACGTTATATCAGTGTTTCCAGAATAAGAACGTAGAACTAGGAGAGCGATGTTTTTATTCTGTTATTGCTCTTTGTGGAAGTATCTAAGCTTATAAGAACATACAAATCCCCTGTTGTAATATTGGCTACTATACACTGGCGTCCAAAATAACCCCAGTGTACTGAAGCCAATATAACAAGATGGGATCTGCAATGATTGTATGCACTTACATTCTTCCACGGAGAGCGACTGACCGTATAAAATAACAAAGCAAATACAGGGGTGATGACAACAGGAGCGTTCTTCCAAGTGAAAACACGTATCAAGGAAAGCCAAAAGTAACCACCCACGAGGCCCGACACCGTTGACAGAGTTCTACATTCTGTCTGTGGAAGCATTAATGTAAGATAGGGTCATTTAGGGACATCTCGACACATTAAGAATTAAGGTGTTATTTCGGCAAATATTTTCAATATTTCAAAACACAAACTTTCAAATAATTTTCATAGAAGTATTGTTTACTTGTACTCAAATAAAGTAACAAGTAACTTCATGGGAAACAGAATTATGCAGCAAAAACAAAATGGAGGCAAAATGTCGACTTCTCCCTGCGTTTGGGGAGATTTAGACACCTGTGCGAAAGATGTAAAGAGGCTGGACGTTCTTTACGAACAAAGCTTAGTTTATAAAATAGTTCAGCCAGTTTACCTCAGATAAGGGGCATACAATAATTACAAGCAAAGGTCACAGATGAAACACATATCTTCTCCATTTTCCACAAAATATCTTTAATCGCAGTTGTGTTAAAGCCATTTCTAACGTGTCATTGTTTTATATCCATACAATATAAGTCTAAAATATATGGTTTCTGTTTATCGTATGTGTGCCATAATAATGTAAGAAGAGGTCTCGCCCGTACACAAGAACAATGTAAAATAATTTAGGTCTTATACATAACAACTTTTCTTTGGTACTTTTCAGCCTGATGATTGGTCTTTATATATGCGCCGAAACATGTTGCAGCAAAACTTTTTTACGTCGTATAAAGAATTGTTATGATTGACAGCTACTGTCCTTTCTTTCCCAATGGCGCAACAGCCCCTACTGGGCCAGGGCTTCCTCATTACCGAGGCTGCACTATCACAGAGACACCACTCTCAGCAGGACTCCTGAGGACGAGTGATTAGCCCACAGCAGAGACCTCTACCTGACGACACACAACACTCACAAGAGTCAGACATCAATGCCCCTGGCGGCATTCCGACCCAAAATCTCAGCAAGCAAGCGGCCGCAGACCCACGCCTTAGGCCGCGAGGCCACTGCTATCGGTCAGATACGGGCCTTACTTACGTATTCCTTCACCATAACAGGATGTCCCACTTAAAAATACTTGAAGTCTTTGACAGGTTTGGATGAAACTCCTAAACAAAGATCAACAGGCACCATTATGAGTCATTTTTTATTCTGTTGGGAGTGAACTAATTAATTGTAATTAATCTTCAGGTTTTCTTTGAACTAAAAATGTGTTGCAGCTCCTAATAATTCATGCGTTCATAGAAACAATTGGATCTCACTGTTCTCTGAAGCAGTGAATCTTCCATGTTGTGGTAGGTAATACATGTAAATAGAAGTGTCGTTGGAAATAACATATCAAATTGGTATTGTTCTAGTAAGGAGATTGGTCTAGAAGTAAATGCTGAGAAAACTAAGTACATGGTCATGTCTCGAAATCAGAATGCACGACACAATCACAACATAAATATAGATAATAAATCCTTTGAAAGGGTGGAAGAATTCAAATATTTGGGAGCAACCCTAACGAATCGAAACTCCATTCATGAAGAAATTAAGAGCAGATTGAAGTCGGGGAATGCTTGCTATCATTCGGTGCAGAATCTTTTGTCTTCCAGGTTGCTATCCAAAAACACAAAGATTAGGGTATACAGAACTATAATTTTACCTGTTGTTCTGTATGGATGCGAAACTTGGTCTCTCACACTGAGGGAGGAACAAAGACTGAGGGTGTTCGAGAATAGGGTGCTGAGGAGGATATTTGGGCCTAAGAGGGACGAGGCGACAGGGGATTGGAGAAGACTACATAACGAGGAACTTAATGACCTGTACTCATCACCAAATATTATTCGGGTAATCAAATCGAGAAGACTGAGATGGGCGGGGCATGTGGCACGTATGGGGGAGGAGAGAGGTGCATACCGGATTTTGGTGGGAGACCCGAGGGAAGGCGACCACTTGGGAGACCCAGGCGTAGATGGGAGGATAATATTAAGATGGATATTCGGGAAGTGGGATGGGAGGACATGAACTGGATTGATCTGGCTCAGGATAGGGACAGGTGGCGGGCTCTTGTGAATGCGGTAATGAACCTTCGGGTTCCATAAAATGCGGGGAATTTCTTGACTAGCTGAGAAACTGTTAGCTTCTCAAGAAGGCCTCTGCTCCATGGAGTTAGTTAGTTAGTTAGTTAATTGGTATTGTTACTTTGAAGACATTGTATTTCAAAAGAACGTCCAGGAAGAGTAAACTGTTCTTGGAATACGAAACTTTGCAAAAGTTTAAAGAAAGTCCCTCTAGATGCCATACAGGCATATAGCGGAGTGGAGTTATATTTCCACTGATTCTTAAACTATCTACTATATGGTCAGTGGTCTGCCTCAGGTACCAGCCGTTTTAAACCTAGGAAAAGAATCCCTGGTACTTAGTGAATGGGAGGCTGGGATATTAGTAAATTGGTGCCGACGTTTAGAAGGAGATTGTTGCTTCGGCTTTTGTCGCAGTCCTGTCAGTATTTTGGACTACCCTGAAGATGGAAGAACGAAGATTTTTCGGAAACGTTAGTATTTACCAATCTGCACGACATCTTCACAGAAGACTTGTATCTCCACTGACAGCGATGCTAAACCCGCCAAATTTCGCAAAATATCTAGGACAGGGGTTCTGAAACTTTCCGGCTGTCGTACCAATGCTTGAAATTTAAAATGTATATGTGCCACCAGTATTTTTGTGTTTCAAATCTGTGAAGTGAAAGGTGTACTTCAACTAAGGACATAAATCAAGTGCTGCCCGGTTTTTCAACATTTCTGTCCCGATTTTTATAAAATTCGGCGTATGAGATCTACATGCAATATCGTTGAGAAAGTGTTTCTTCAAAATCGGCACTATGAATGCTATATTTTACTTAAGGGCGTAAATGAAGTGTTGCCAGCATTTGCTATATTTCTCGCCCGATTTCGATAAAGTTCAGCATATCGGCTTCTAATGCAGTGCTGTTGAATGAATGTGAGTTACCTTAAAATCGCAGCAACGGAAGCTATACTTAATCGTTGGGCGTACATTTCTTTACCAGTTCTTTACAAATTTCTCGCTGATTTGGATAAAACTCGGTGTGTGAGATCCCCATTCCACACTGCTGACAAATTTTTTCTTTTATTATAATCGGTGCAGAGAAGGCTATAGACCGATTACCACCAAACATTCACTGCTTGAAACCCATGGGCAGGGGGTACCATATTTGCTCTTTCAGTCTCCCACCTGTAATGCGAGGCGAGATAGGGACGAGAAAATATATTGGCTTCAAGAGTAAAATGCCCTTTGCATCGGACAGATTTCGACCAAACCAGCAGTGGTTGTAGACCATGAGCAGGGAATTCTAAGTTTGAGACTTCAGTCACCCTGCTGTAGTGGGAGGGAAGGTACGGACGAAAAACTGTTAAGTCCTCAAGAGGGAAGTGGCCTTCGTTAATAAAGGATTTCGACCAAATTTGCCCAGCTTGTAGACCACGGGCAGGGAGTGCATGATGTGCGGTGTCAGTCAGCTTCTCTCCATTGCGAGACAAGGTGGGAAGCAGAAACTAATTCGGGTCAAGTGTAAAGTGAACTTCATTATTGACGGATTTCGGCCAAACTTGCACTGCTGGAAGCCCATGACCGGCGAGTACCATGATTGATGTTTCACTCACCCTGCTGCAATGGGAGGCGAGATAGGGAGGAAAAACTCTTTCGGCCCGAAGGGTAAAGTGCCCTTCGTTACAGACAGATTTGGAAAAAACTTGCACTGTTTGAAGGGCATGAATAGGGAGTTCCAAGCGTGATGTTTCATTCACCCAGCTGCAGTATGAGGGGAGATAGGCACGAGAAACTGTTATGACCTCACGAGTAAATTGCCCTTCATTACCGACCCATTTCGACCAAACGGGCATAGCCTGTAGAGCACGGGGAGGGAGTTGAAGATATGCTGTCTCAGTCAACACCCTACACTGGGAGGCGAGATAGGGAGGAAAAACTTGTTCGACATCAAGCGTGAAGTGCAATTCGTTCATGACCGATTTCGACCAAACTTTGCAGTGCTTGTAAAGCGTTGGTAGGGAGTAACATGTCTGATGTTTCAGTCACCGCGCTGATGTGCGAGTCGAGAAAAGGACAAAACACTGTCTGTACCTGAAGAATTAAGTGCCCTTCGTTACCGACCAATTTCGACCAAACAAGCTGTGCCTGTAGAGCGTGAGAGTGTAATTCGAAGTGTAATGTTTCAGTCACCCCACTGCAACGAGATGCGAGACAGGGACGAAAAACTGATCTGGCCTGGGAGTAAAGCGCCCTTTATTATTGACCGACTTAACCCAAACTTTCATTGCTAGTACAACACGGGCAGGGAGTGCATTGTATGATGTCTCAGTCACCGCGATGGAACGCGAAGCGAGAGAGAGAGGAAAAACTGTTTCCGTCTCACGAGTAAAGTGCCCTTTGTTAATGACTGATTTCTACCAAACTTGCAGTGCTAGTACAACACGGACAGGGAGTGTACGGAGCGCTGTCGCAGTCACCCAGAAGCTATGCGAAGCGTGAGAGTTAGGAAAAATTGTTTAGGTCTCTCGAGTAAAGTGCCCTATGTTACTGACGGATTTCGACCAAATTTGCAGTGCTTGTAGATCACTGGAAGGGTGTTCAGATTATGCTGTCTCAGTAACCTCGCTGGAATGTCAGGCGAGATAGGGACGAAAAACTTTTTCGACCTAAAGGAAAAAGTTCCCCATTACTGATCGATTTCGACCAAACATGCTGTGCCTGTACAGCGCGATATAGAACTTAAAAATATCATGTGTCTGGCACCCCGTTGCAGTGGGAGCGGGGATAGAGATGAGAAACTCTTACATCCTCAAGAGTAAAGTGCCCTCCCTCAGTGACCGTTTTCGACCAATTACACACAGCATAAAAATCACGGGCAAGGAGGGCATGATATGCAGTCCAAGTCAACCTGCTGCAATGAGGGACGAGATAGAGAGGAAATACTGTTTTGGCCTCAAGAGTAAGATGCCCTTCTTTCAGACCGATTACCACCAAACATAAACTGTTTGAAGCACGTAGGCAGGAAGTAACATATATGCTGTTTTAGTCTCCCCGCTTCAACGCGAGGCGAGATAGGTATTGGCTTCCTGAGAAAAGCGCCCTGCGTTACTGACCGATTTAGACCAAACTCGCACTGCTTGTAGAGCACGGTCTAGGAGTGCAGGATATGCTGTCTCAGTGTCCCGCCTTCAGTGTGAGGCCAGACAGGGAGGAGAAACTGTTCATGCCTCAAGAGTAAAGTGGCCTTCGTTACAGACCGATTTAGACGAAACTCGCACTGCCTGTAGAGCATATTCTTGGAGTGCAAGATGTGCTGTCTCAGTGTCCCGGCTTCAGTACGAGGCGAGGCAGGGAGAAGAACCTTTCACGCCTCGAGAGTAAAGAACTTCGTTACTGACCGATTTAGACCAAACTCACAATGCCTGTAGAGCACTGTCTAGGAGAGCAAGATGTGCTGTCTCAGTGCCCCGGCTTCAGTGTGAGGCGAGTTAGGGAGCAAAAAGTGTTCATGCCTCGAGAGTAAAGAACTTCGTTACTGACCGATTTAGACCAAACTCACAATGCCTGTAGAGCACTGTCTAGGAGAGCAGGATATGCTGTCTCAGTGCCCCGGCTTCAGTGTGAGGCGAGACAGGGAGGAAAAACTCTTCCTGCGTCTAGAGTAAAGTGCACTTCGTTGCAGACCGATTTAGACCAAACGCGTGCTGCAAGTATAGCAGAGGTTATGAGTGCACCACATGCTGTCTAACAGTCCCGGCTTCAGTGTGAGGCGAGGCATGGAGGAAAAACTGTTCATACCTCAAGAGCAAAGTGCCCTTCATTACTGACCGAATTAGACCAAATTCGCGCTGCTTCTCGAGGATAGAATTTCACTGCAAGATGTGGTGTCTCAGGGACCCGGCTTCAGTACGAGGTGAAGGAGGGATGAAAAACTGTTTTTGCGTCAAGAGTAAAGTGCATTTCGTTACAGACCGATTTAGACCAAATTCACACTGCTTCTAGAGTATTTCATTGGAGTGCAAGATGCGCCGTCTCAGTGTCCCGACTTCAGTGTGAGGCTAGACAGTGAGGAGAAAGTCTTCATGTCCCAAGACTAGAGTGCCCTCCGTTACTGACCTACTTATACCAAACACATTGCTTGTAGGGCATTCTCTTGGAGTGCAGGATGAGCTGTGTCAGTGTCGTGGCTTCAGTGTGAGGCGAGATAGCGAAGAAAAATATTTCATGCCTCAAGAGTAAAGTGCCCTTCATTATGGACCCAATTAGTCCAAACTCGTGCTGCTTGTGGAGGATAGTATTTGAGTGCAAGATGTGGTGTCTCAGTGTCCCGGCTTGAGTACGAGGCGAGATAGGATTGAAAAACTGTTCTTCCGTCAAGAGTAATGTGCCCTTCGTTACGGACCGATTAAGACGAAGCTGGCAGTGCTTGTAGATCATGTTCTTCGAGTGCAAAGTATGCTGACTCGGTATACCGGCTTGAGTGTGGGGCGAGATAAGGAGGGAAAACTGCTCAGGCCTCAAAAGTAAATTGCCCTCCATTACTGACCGATTTAGACCAAACTCACAGTGGGTGTAGAGCATACTCTTGGAGTGCAAGGTGAGCTGTGTCAGTATCGTGGCTTCAGTGTGAGAAGAGAGAGAAGAAATACTTTTCGTGCCTCAAGAGTAAAGTACTCATCGTTACTGATCGAACTAGACCGAACTCGCGTTGCTTGTAGAGGATAGTATTGGAGTGCAAGATGTGCTGTCTCAGTGCCCCGGCTTCAGTGTGAGGCGAGATAGGGAGGAAAAACTCTTCAAGCGTCTAAAGTGCATTTCGTTGCAGACCGATTTAGACCAAACTCACACTGCTTGTACAGCATTCTCTTGGAGTGCACGACGTGCTGTCTCAGTGTCTCGGCTTCAGTATGAGACGAGATACGGAGGAAAAGCTGTTCATGCCTCAAGAGTAAAGTGCCCTTCATTACGGCCCGAATTAGACCGAACTCGCGCTGCTTGTGGGGGAGAATATTTGAGTGCAAAATGTGGTGTCTCAGTGTCCCGGCTTCCGTATGAGACGAGATACGGAGGAAAAACTGTTAAAGCCTCAAGAGTAAAGTGTCCTTCATTATGGACGCATTTAGACCACACTCGCACTGCTTCTGGAGGATGGTGTATTAATGCAAGATATGATGTCCCAGTGTCCCAACTTACGTGTGAGGAGAGGTAGGGAGAAAAAACTTTTCGTGCCTCAAGGGTAAAGTGCCCATGGTTATTGACCGACATAGACAAAACACGCCTTGTTTGTAACGCATTGCCCTGGATTGCAAGATATGCTGTCTCAGTCTCCCGGCTTCAGTGTGAGGTGAGGTAGGGAGGAAAAAATTTCGTCCCTCAAGAGTAAAGTGCCCCTCATTACTGACTGATTTAGACCACATTCGCACTGCTTGTAGAGCATGGCTTTCCAGTGCAAGATATTCAGTGTCAGCATCCCGGTTTGAGTGTGAGGAGAGATAGGGAGGAAAAACTTTCCGTGCCTCAAGAGTAAAGTGCCCTTCGTTAATGACCGATATACATCAAACTCGCAATGCCTATAGAGCATTGTCTAGGAGTGCAGGATATGCTGTCTAAATGCCCCGATTTCATTTTGAGGCGAGACAGGGAGGAAAACCTGTTCATGCGTCTAGAGTAAAGTGCACTTCAGTACTGACCGATTCAGATGAAACTCGCGCCGCGTGTAGACCAGATTCTGGGAGTGGACCACACGCTGTGTAAGAGTCCCGGCTTCAGTGTGAGGCGAGACAGGGAGGAAAAACTCTTCATGTCCAAAGAGTAAAAAGCCCTCAGTTACCGAGCAACTTACACTAAACTCGCAATGCTTGTAGATCATAGCCCTGGAGTTCAAAATGTGCTGTCTGAATATCGCGGTTTCAGTGACAGGCTCTTCATGCCTCAAGAGTAAAGTGCCCTTCATTACAGACAGAATTAGACCAAATTCGTGCTGCTTGTGAAGAATAGTATTTGTGTGCAAGATGTGGCGTCTCAGTGTCGTGGCTTCAGTGTGAGGCGAGATAGGGAGGAAATACTGTCCACGTCTCAAGAGTAAGGCTTCGTTACTGACGTACTTAAACCAAACTCACTTTCAATGCAGAGCGTACTCTTGGAGTGCAGGATGAGCTGTGTCAGTGTCGTGGCTTCAGTGTGAGGCGAGATAGGGAGGAAAAACTGTTCATGTCTCAAGAGTAAAGTGACCTTTGTTTCTGACCGATTTAGTCCATACATCCGCTGGTTGTAGAGCATTCTCTTGGAGTGCACGACATGGTGTCACAGTTTCCTGGCTTCAATATGAGACGAGATACGGAGTAAAAAACTGTTCATGCTTCAAGTGTATTTACTGACCGAATTAGACCAAACTCGCGCTGATTGTGGGGGAGAGCATTTGAGTGCAAGATGTCGTGTCTCAGTGTCGCGGCTTCAGTACGAGGCGAGATAGGGAGGTAATACTTTTCTTGCGTCAAGAGAAAAGTGCCCTTCGTTACAGACCGATTTAGACCAAATTCACACTACTTGTAGAGCATGTTGTTGGAGGGTCAGGCATGCTGTCTCAGTGTACCGGCTTGAATGTGAGGCGAGACAGGGAGGAAAAATTGCTCACGCCTCAAGAAAAAATTGCCCGCCGTTACTGAACAATTTAGACCAAACTCACACTGGTTATAGGGCATACTCTTGGAGTGCAAGGCGAGCTCTGCATGTGTCGTGGCTTCAGTGAGAGGTGAGGAAGGGAGGAAAAAGTCGTCGTCCCTCAAGAGTAAAGTGCCCTTCATTACTGACTGATTTGGACCAAACTCGCGCTGCTTGTAGAGCATGGCTTTGGAGTGCAAGATATTCAGTGTCAGCATCCCGGTTTGAGTGTGAGGAGAGACAGGAAAGACTTTTCGTGCCTCAAGAATAAAATGCCCTTCATTACGGACCGAATTAGGCCAAACTCGCGCTGCTAATGGAGGATAGTATCTTAGTGCAAGATGTGGTGTCTCAGTGTCCGAGCTTCAGTACAAGGTGAGATAGGGATGAAAAACTCTTCTTGCGTCAATAGTAAAGTGCCCTTCGTTATACACCGATTTAGGCCAAACTTACACTGCTTATAAAGGATTTTCTTAGAGTGCAGGATGCGCCGTCTCAGCGTCCCAACTTCAGTGTGATGCGAGACAGTGAGGAAATACTGTTCATGTCTCAAGAGTAAAGTACACTTCGTTACTGATCGACTTAGACCGAACTCGCCATGCGTGTAGAGCATAGCCCTGAAGTGCAAGATGTGCTGTCTCAGTGTGTCCACTTCAGTGTGAGGAGAGAGAGGGAGGAAAGACCGTTCACGGCTCAAGAGTAAAGTGCCCTTCGTTACTGACGGATTTATACCACACTCACAGTGCCTATACAGCACTGTCTAGGAGTGCAGGATATGCTGTCCAAATGTCCGGGCTTCAGTGTGAGGCGAGATAGGGAGGAAAAACTTTTCATGCGTCTAGAGTAAAGTGCACTTCCTTACTGACCGATGCTGTCTCAGTGTCGCGGTTTTAGTTTGAGGCGAGTTAGGGAGGAGAAACCGTTCATGCCTCAAGAGTAAAGTGCCCTTCATTATGGACCGAATTAGACCAAACTCGCCCTGCTAGTGGAAAATGGTATTTGAGTCCAAGATGTGGTGACTGAGTGTCCCGGCTTCAGTACGAGGCGAGGTGGGGACGAAAAACTCTCCCTGCGTCAGGAGTAAAGTGCCGTTCATTACAGACCGATTTAGACCAAACTCACACTGCTTGTAGATCATTCTCTTGGAGTGCATAACATGCTGTCTCATTGTCCCGGCTTCAGTATGAGACGAGATATGTAGGAAAAACTGTTAATGCCTCAAGAGTAAAGTGCCCTTCATTATGGACCCATTTAGACCACACTCGCCCTGCTTCTGGAGCATAGTGTTGCAGTGCAAGTTGTGCTGTCCCAGCGTCTCAACTTCAGTGTTAGGCGACATGGGGAGGAAACATTTTCTTGCTTCAAAATAAAGTGCACTTCGTTGCTGACTGACTTAGACCGAACTCGCAATGCATGTAGAGCATACCCCTGGAGTGCAAGATGTGCTGTCTCACTGTCCCCACTTCAGTGTGAGGCGAGATAGGCAGGAGAAACTTTTCGTGCCTCTAGAGTAAAGTACACTTCGTTACTGACCGATTTAGACGAAACTCGCCATGATTGTAGGGCATAACCCTGGAGTGCAACATATGCTGCCTCAGCGTCGCAGTTTCAGTGGGAGGCGAGTTAGGGAGGAGAAACCGTTCATGCCTCAAGAGTAAAGTGCCCTTCATTATGGACCGAATTAGACCAAACATCTGCTGCTTGTAGAACATTCTCTTGGAGAGCAGGTCATGCTGTCTCAGTGTGCCGGCTTCAGTACGAGAAGAGATATGGAGGAGAAACTGTTAATATCTCATGAGTAAAGTGCTCTTCAGTACGCACCAATTTAGACCACATTCGCACTTCTTCAGGTGCATAATCTTGGAGTGCTAGATGTGCTGTCTCAGTGTCCCCACTTCAGTGTATAGGGAGGAAAAACTTTTCGTTCCTGAAGAGTAAAGTCCCCTTCCGTACTGACCGATTTAGCCCACACTTGCAATACCTGTAGAGCATTGTCTAGGTGTGCAGGATGTGCTGTTTCAGTGCCCCGGCTTTAGTGTGAGGCGAGTTAGGTAGCAAAAAGTGTTCATGCCTCCAGAGTAAAGTGTCCTCTGTTACTGACCTGATATATTTTCTTTGAAGTAAGGTGGCCTTAATTATTGACCAATGTCAGCCAGTCTTATACTGTTTGTATCGAATGTGCTTGAGTGACTTACATGGTTTTGCAGGAAAATCTCTAGAATGTAAGCCAAAATACTGCCAAAAATGCACACTGCTTTTCAAGTAAATTGCTCCTAATTATTGATTGATCTCGCTGAGTCTTATGTTGTTTGTGGCCAATGTGTGTGTGGAATGAAATGTACGCATTGTCCAGAAAACAACTCCAAAGCAGCAGAGATACAGTCAAAAAGGTACACTGCTTTTCAAGTAACATGCCCTTAATTACTGACTGATCTCAACCACTCTTACAGCGTTTATTGCAAATGTGTGTGAAGTATATGAATTTTCAGAAAATATCTGCAGTGCAGCCAGACAGGATACAATGCTCTTCAAGGAAAGTGCCCTTAATTATAATTATGACTGGTTGTAGGAAAAGCATGGCATGAAGAATATGAATTTTCATGAAAATACCTGCAAATAAATCCAAGATAAAACTGAATACCTGAATATTTGCCAGCATTTTCTATACTTCTTGCCTGATTTTGATAAAATTTGGCATATGAGATCTACATGGAATATTGTTGTTTAACTGTATCTTTCATTGAAACTGGTGCAATGAAAACCATACTTTATGTTATGGCATAAATAACTTTCTGCTCTACTTACTGCGTTTCTGCCTGATTGCATAAAATTCCATATGTAATATCTAATTGCTAAACTGCATACATTTTGAGTTTCTTCATAACTGGCTTTTACCTACAGGCATAAATGAATCTTCTGTAGTATGTTCTGTATTTCTTGCCTGATTTCAACAAAGTTAGGCATATGAGATCAAAATGCAGTGCCTCCCCATACCTGTACTGCCTTGCCTGGCATGGCCTGCAGTACGTGGTCTTATTCGTCTCAGCTGGCCTGCGCTGCCTTGCCTAGTGTGGCTTGCATTGGCTGGGCTGGCTCATCTTGCGACGTTAAGCATGGTGAGGCACACAGGCAAGGCTAGTCGAGGCGAGGGAAAGCTTTCCACCTGTGGTACGATTTTCCCCACAACAGCACATAATATTTATTCTGTGGAGTGAAGAGTTTTGGGGATACAGCAAATTTTGTAGTGAACATTCAAATTCTTTATGAAAACCATGACAAAAAAAAAAGTAAGTGCATCCTACAAGAGGCCATGAAAGCCAAGATAGGGGTGAGTGTTTAACACCATGCCCTGGCTGCTTTGGGAATAACACAGGACTTACTGTATAGGAGGTCTGGTGGGCCCCAGGGTTGGTTTGGAAAGGGTGTGGAAAATCTCACCCCGCCAAGATTCGATCCCTGGGCCATGCAGTCCGTACTATGTCGCCATACCAACTATGTTATGCCAGCCCACCCATGGGAGGTGGGGGAATTAATTGTACATTGTTGAACCTCATCTTGAAAGATGATTTCTAAATGTGAGCATTTACAAGCGATACATGGGAATACAATCAGTCTCACAAGTACAGCACATACATAACTTGTATCACAGCAACACAAGTGAAGTAATAACATACTAACATATACTTTGAAGATACGAAGAGCTGGTGTATTTTGAATAGAACAACATATAGGCACTTGCTTGCATTACTTCTTGTAGTGTAGTTTCACGTACTTCTGCGTCTGAAGTGTAATACCACCTGAAATATTAGTAAGAAATGACATCAAAATCTTCACATAACAAAGAAAACCTAAATCCCAGAGACATAGTAAATAGACACTGGATTTATCTGAATGCAAGACGAAGTTTTTTCCTTACATTTGGTGCTGAAATTGTGAGGTCATACTAAATTTGTGTATGATGCGCCGTACTAGACTGTGGCAAATTGTATCGCTCTGAACGCGACCATGTGGAGCCAAACTAAGGCCTGCATTGTCAAATTGTCATGTGTAAACAAGACACAACACAGCATGACTAAAGTTAACTGACACAGTCGTCTTTTTTGGGACTCTATCCATGGTATAATTTTTTTAAAGAAACATAATGTTTTGGAAGCCGGCTCTATTTCCATCTTCAGGCAATGAAACACCAAACCGGGGGGACCCCTAGATTGAGCCATTCTCCATCACTGGGCACCACAGAAACAGTAAACGTCTTAAGATATACACCTGAGAACAAATCTAGTCCAAGGGTAGTCACAGGAAAATGGGTATTGAAAAATGAAAAATTAACTACAAGACTCAAATATCAAGCCTGGACCAAACCACAAATTAAAAACTATAAAAACAGCCATGAACTCAGACTGATCAGACCATGGACACAACACAAAAATCCAGAAAACACGTACAGTAAAGTTTGTGTAAGACGTCCCCAGTTAAGATGTTTTCCTGCATAAGAAGTCAGGATAAAAAAGCACCAAAATTCTCCCATTTGATTAACATTACACGTTGCCCGTTTAATATGTCCCTGCATAAGAAAATTTCCTGCGTAAAAAGTAACAAATTTGACAACGAAACAGGTTTTTTAACGCATTAATACATTTTCCGTATCAACCCCTTAAAACAATTTTCCTGAATTTCCATTCGTTCTGTTTCCAAAATACAGCATTCAAGTGGGGCGGTCAGTTCATACAGTTTAACCTCCAAGGACATTTCCGCAAGTTTCACAGAGCAGAATGATGCAACCTCCTAGCTGTTCCGTGACCTACATAAGCCTGTACTTGGCAACACTGGTACGTGGAAGTGTCAACTGGCTGGGGAATGGGATGGAATTCAGGCAGCCAATAACATTTGAAGAAGTTTAGATGCGCTAGGAAATGAAGAGCAGACTGAAGTCGGGAAATGCTTGCTATCATTTGGTGCAGAATCTTTTGTCTTCCAGGCTGCTATCCAGTAATAAAAAGATTAGGGTATACACAACTATAATTTTACCTGTTGTTTTGTATGGGTGTGAAACTTGGTCTCTGACACTTAGGTAGGAACAAAGGCTGAGGGTGTTCGAGAATAGGGAGCTGAGGAGGATATTTGGGCCTAAGAGAGATGAGGTGACAGGGGAATGGACAGGACTACATAACGAGGAACATAATGACCTGTACTCATCACCAAACGTAGTCTGGGTGATCAAATTGAGAAGAATGAGATGGGTGGGCATGTGGCCTGTATCAGGGAGGGGAGAGGTGCATACAGGATTTCGGTAGGGAGACCTGAGGGAAGGACACCACTTGGAAGACCATGGTGTAGATGGGAGGATAATATCAAAATGGATCTTCAAGAGGTGGGATGGGGGCATGGACTGGATTCAGCTGGCTCCAGACAGGGACAGGTGGCGGGCTCTTGTAAATGTGGTAAGGAACCTTCAGGTTGCGCAAAATGCGTGGAATGTCTTGACTAGCTGAGGACCTGTTTGCTTTTCAAGAAGGACTCTGCTCCATGCAGTGAATTAGTTAGCTAGCTAGACATGCTAGCCGATGCCACCCCACTGGGGGGACAGCAGTCTGACGCCAGATGCGTGGGTGCTCGCATGCAACAACTTGTTTAAATGTAATTTATCAGCAGTAATACAAATGTGTCGTGGAGTGGCCTGGTTGTGAAACATTTGTGGTGACTGTGTGCAGATAAGTTACATCAACAATCCCAGAAAATAAATTCACGACACCGTAGAGTTAGTGAAAGTGACTGGAACTACTGACCACCCCTTACGATCTACCTAACAGCGAACCTACAAAATCTGAAGATGTATACTGCAGCTGCTTTTGAAAAAAAGTGACAACAACCCATGCTTGACAAATATTTCAAGGAAAAGTAAACATCTGGAATGAAATGTGAACTTGTGAATGCAAAGTCAGTGACAGTATAGTTAAAGGTGTAAATAAAACTGTGAACAAAAGGTTACAGACATAATGGTTAAATGGTCAGATACAGGTGAAAATGTGTTAAGACAGCTGCAAATTATAGAAGTTCAGCATATACATGTAATAAGCTCACAGAACAAAAATTAAAAAATATAATTTTTCGGACCTACCCTTTTAAGATATTTCCTGCTTATGAAGAAAAATTTTCTTGGAATTTTCAAAAATGTCTTAACAGGATTTCACTCTACTTAAAATTCTTAACACCACTTGTCCCATCTGTGGAGAAAACTGAGACTCTTCTTCATGGGTTAAAGTAAGTTTATAAATCCAGAAATTTACATGCATTATTTAGTCAATGTGGACCATAATGGCATCGCAGTGACTGTGAAGGGTTTTAAGAAGTGCTGAATATCCAATGCAATGGATGAGACTGATGATGATATGTTGTGAAATGGCAGTGAAGAGGATGGGAATGTTAGGCGTGAGTGTGAGGAAGATGAAGGCACTGACTGTGAAGATGGTGGCAGTGACACTGATTGGTAGAGGCAGATACAATCTGATATGCTTCGCATATGTAGTGTATGATATTAACCTTTTAAAGCCTAGCAGTAACTTTACATACGACCAGGTTTAACATTAAAAAATTCTACGTGGTGCCCACATTGCGTTTATGTGTTTTGTACAGATCTCAGAACAAACAGCAACTTTTGCCTTATAAAACACTAAGAGACTGGTTTTTATAACCGAAGTGGAGAGTGTTTACAGCGCGGTACGCACTGAGTCCTTATATAAAACAGATACGCTTCGTCTTTAAAGGGTTAACAGTAAAATATTTTTTCTTAGCAAATGTGTTACTTTTGGGAGGTCACCTTAGATTAGAGTCGTCTTGCATTTCGGTAAATGCGATAATCATAATTAGATGTCATGTAACAAGAAAAATGCCAATCAATTACCTATTTCATAAACAAGAACAACACTTCACATACTAGTGCAGTACACAACCAAATATTTATTCTGTGCACAAAGGTAGCATCATTCATGCTTAGCATAGTGGCTGCAAGATTAGCTGAGCCAATGAGGACTGAATGTCATTATTTGAAACACGAAAAAAGTTTAATGTCGTATATATTCTGTGCAGTAACCATATTGTATACATGTAATACCACGTAATTGCATATTTAATAATTACAATGATACTACAATATTTTGCTACTTAATCTCCTGTATGTTTTGGCTGTTAACAGCCATCCTCATAGAGTTTGGAGTACAGAGCAATTTATTGTACAGTGTACACCTCTTCAGTAACACGTGGAATAACATCGTTTTGGACGGAAGATGACCACACAGACATAATATCTGTGCTATAACCACTGGCACAATACCAAAGCAGTGTTACTTGCAATAATTGTTCTCCCTGAGGATGGCTGTTAACAGCCAAAACATGTTGGGAGGTTAAGCGGTGAAATATTGTAATATCATTGTAAACGTGCAATTAGTTGGTATTAAATATTATACATCAAGAAAATATTCTTCAAACCACCATCCTGGATAGTTATTTGAAATGAAAGCTTCCAACAAACACCAGGCCTCCATGCTCAAGTACACAGCTTAAGACAGTTGCACTGAATCATCTTGTTGTGTCAGTTTATAAATGAGAATAAAATAAAACACCATCAGACACAACAAAATTCTATATTGCATAAAAGGTATATTACATGTAACATGTTTTGGTTCACATCTGAACCATCATCAGGCATGGCATACAAGATAATAAAACACAACTCCATCATGCATAGTGTATAAAGATATAGTGAGATCTCATTATATCTTTATAGTTCTCACTATATTTTTATACACTGCTCATGATGGTGTTGTTTATTATCTTGTATACTGTGCCTGATGATGGTTCAAAAGTGAACTGAAACACGTTACATGTAATTTACCTTTTACACAATATAGAATTGTGTTGTGTCTGCTGTGTTTTATTCTGCCGTGTTTTATTTTGTTCTTATTTATTAAGACAGTTAACTAAACCACTAAACAAGCTCGCACGAGCGCTGTAAAGTTCTTTACCTGCTGTAATATCTGCCCGCTCCTCTCCTGTATGTCAAAAAATGACCATAAAACAAACCACCAGTATGAACAACAACAGCTGTAAGTTCATAGCGATGTTTGAATCTGTGGAGCAGAAACAATCAAGTTAGAACATCCTAATAAACCCTTTCATTCATTTGCTGAGAGGCAACTATTGAATTACTATTTCTTAGCTACTACCATAGGGTGTACACAAGGAAGAAACTTCACTCAGTTGTCTAAAAGGTGGAGTGTTTAAGATCATGGTCATCTGGGATGTGATTTCGTGTAGTTTGGTAGGTAGGCATAAATGTTTCATATGAATCTGCTGCCTCCACCTCCTGAGCAGTATAAAGATGAAGAGCGCAAATTCCTCCAAAACAGTGGTACCTATCTACCACGCCACATGGCTTCACATCCCAGACAACCTTAACCTTCACCACTGTGACAACTTCAAACTCATGTTTATTCAAACTTCATACATTTAAAAAAATACCTAACATAAATCCATGTCAAATTTTACACAAAACAAACTAAATTTCCAATACCCCCTCCAAAACCTAACCTCTGGCATTCCCATCATGGAGGGGGGTAACATCTGTAAGTGGCTAACAGGGGCAGCCATCCACCCAAGCCGAGGTGCGAGACATAGTGCTGAGGGCTGCATGGCACTGAGGTGGTGATATCAGTGTCACTAATGTTCGCCTCGGAGGACTCATGTGACTGTTATGGAGAAAACACAAAATAAAAACCTATCGAAAGCATGGACACTGTGGTACAGATGTACTCGCCTAGCTTTCTTCAACAGAGGGCCAGCCAGTTGGGTGAATAATCCCAGGGATCTGGTACTCCCAGCAAAACTACAATGAGAATTTAACAAAGGTCAGGGACAAAGGGGCACAAGATGTCCCAAAAATGTAAATCTATTCAAATTAATCTACACCATGGCAAAGCTGCGATGGCACGCCTTTGGCAAAAACTTGCTACAGGGGAGATGGATGTAGCAATCATGTAGGAACCGTGGGTTTATGGGGACTGAATACGGGGATTATGCAATATAACAGGGGCAATGTTTCCTGCTGGACCTAGTATTGCTCCGAGATCCTAAATTGTTGTCAGGAACACATTCCATGCCTTTCTGCTCTCACAGCCCTGCTCTAGGGATGTGGTGATCATGAGGATGACTTACACTAGATGCAAAAAGTTGGAACTTATTGTTACATGAGCATATCTCCCATAAGATTCAGACAAACCACCCCCATCAAAGGGGTTATGGGAAGTCATTGACTACTGCATAGGAATAAAATGCAGCTCATCATTGGATGTGATGCCAATGCACACTGTATTATATGGTGCAGAATGGACATCACTCCACATGAAGAATGCCTAATGGAACGTTTGGTTAGTACGGCCATTCCATTATAGGTCTGGACAAGCCCTTACGGTCGGGAGTTTGACACTCCCACAATTTATAGACAAGCAGCATATGCAGGTGGTAAGGTTGTCAGCCCTACACACCGGCTGCCTTTACACCCAGGAGATACCCTTAGTAATCATTTCCCTTACAAGCTGAGTCGACCCCAAGGCCATAGTGCGGCCGGAATAGTTAAGTTAATGAAAAATCCCAGTGACCCCATCATATTTGCTTAGCACAAATCTTAATATTGTTAATAAAGCTAACAAGTCTACTTTTGTAGCCAGTAATAGGAAGGAGGCTTCGAATATGTACAACAGTGGTGTGATAGGAGTCAGCTTTCAATCAATCCACAAAAATGGTGATCATACCATTCACCAGGAAGAGAGATTTAAGGGGCCTAAAGGAACCAACCCCCTTTGGACATACATTGCACCTGACTACTGAGGTCAAATACCTTGGACTTATATTCTGGACAAAGGATAGACATGAAAGGCATAGTTGAAAAATGTAATGACCAAGGCCTACAGGGCTTTTTGGACCTGTAAGAGAATACCTGGTAAAAACTGGGGTCTGAAACCCAGGGTGGTGCACTGGATCTAAACCAGGGTGATCAGACCTGTATTGACCTATGGCTCCACGGTACGGTGGCCCAGGGTCAGACAGAATGTAAGCATGACAAAGGTCAGTAAACACAGAAGTTAGCCAGTCTGGCTATAACAGCGGCAACGAAGATGACCCCAACCGCTAAAATGAAGGTCCTGCTAGGACTTCCTCCTCTTCACGTGATGATTGAGGTGGAGGCCCAGGCAGGGATCTACAGACTAACATGTACCCAAGAGTGGAGACCTAACTCCACTAACTTCGGTCACACAAAAAAATCGTGGGATATGGAGCACAAACCCATCCGAGAGCCAGGGTCTGACAGGATGTTACTAAGATATGCACACCACACGCCATTCATGGTCAGTTCCCTGGCAAGTGTGAATGGCAGAATGGGCTTAGCCCAGACAACTAAGGGGGCCTGGTCAGGTATACAGAAGGGTCCTAGACCAATAACGGCACTGGTGCAGGGGTGTACAGATGGGGCTCGAGAAGGGGGCACAGCTTCAGTTTTCGACTCCACACCACAGAGCTCCAGGCTGAAATATATGCCATTAAGGCTTGTGTAATGAAGAACGCAGAAAAGGGCTACACAGGTAGGAACATCTACATTCCTTCCAAGTCAGACAGCCATTAAGTCCCTTGACAGTTTTCAGATAAATTGCAAATTAGTCTGGGACTGCCATCAATCCCTGGTGAAACTGGCAGAACATAAAAGGATCCAACAGGTATTGGTGCCAGATCATATGGAAATTGATGGAAATGAAACAGCTCATCAGTTAGCCAGGGAAGGCTCCTCACATCCACTCACACATGACGTGAACCTTCACTTGGTATATCTGCAAAGGCTGCCAGGGAGGTGATCAGGGACTGAACAAGCAGGAAACATGAGGACCATTGGCAGTCCACATGTGGACAAAGGCAGGCTAAGGGCTTTCTTAAAAAAAGACCCTCTGTGAAAAGAGAACGGGAATTGCTCAGTCTGAGCAGAAACCAGCCAAGAATAACGATATGGTTGCTAACAGGACACTGTCATTTAAAAGGACAGTTGTTTAAACCGGGGCTGCTGAACAGTCACTTGTGTCATAGATGCAAGCAGGCATCTGAAATGGCCTCATACATTCTTTGTGACTGTGAAGCTTTAGCCACATTAAGATTCTGGTACCTGAGTCATGATTGCATGAAACCAGGTGACTTTGAGGACATGTCTGTCAGCAGGATACTGCACTTTGTTCAAGGTATGGGGCTGCTGAATGCATGAGCCAAAGGGCAGCACAAAACAACAGTAACAGTCAAAGCATAGGGGCCACTGTGGTGCCCACCCTTCCATATTCTCTTCAATTCTATTCTATTCTATTCTGTTCTGCTCTAAATTTCCATCACAGTCCTAAAATTAAACATTATAAAATAAAGTTTAATTTCTATAATACTTTACACTGTAAAACACAAACACACACAAATCATACTCTGAATTCCGATGGCAAAACTTTTATCAACACAAAGATACTGAAAATTTTAAGTGTACCTTTTCTTTACTGGTGAAGGCAAATTAACCAACCCACTCGTAAATGTCTGGCCTGCTCTTGACGGGTCACTGTCTGTCAGCTGCTTCTGCAAAAATAATTACTAAGTGTATGCAAAGAATTAAAAAATCTTCTTACAGGAGGCTCTTTGTTCTTCTGGGTATTGGCAGTGCAAATGACCATTGGTAGACACTGATATTTCAAAGGAATATGCTGCCTCCATTGACAGGGAAATGGTATTATATCTATGCAGACACTTCAGCTTCTACCTAGACACACTTCCACCACCCTGAAGATAACACCAGCACAGTCCTCTAAAACATCAGTGTCTACCAACAATCAAATACAGTTTGAAAACCCAGAATCATATCATGTGATAAATACTTGCAGTGAATGCCTAAAAGCCTGTACGCGGTGTGGCTATAAAATAACCGGATTTAATTTTTTTCTGCTTCCCTGTAAACTTGGCAACAGCGACCTGTGTGTGTGGTATTGGCTTGTGCTCTCCCCTCAATTCACAGTTACAATTTCAAGGTCGTGCGGCAAACAGTTTGGCAGTAGCCTCTGCTTGAAGCGGATTGTATTCTTGTTCTCCGTCAGAATCACGTTAAGTGTAAACGTGGAGCAACGCGTCAACGTGAAATTCTGTGTGAAACTTGGAAAATCCGCTACAGATGCGTACGATTTGTTGAAGAAAGTTTATGGTGATGAGTGTCTATCTTGTACTCAAGTTTTCGAGTGGTTTAGAAGGTTTAAAGAGGGAAGGGAAGAGATCAGAGATGATCAGTGTCCCGTTCATCCCAGCACATCGAAAACAGATGCTAACATTGAAAAAGTCGGTGAAATTGTTCGACAAAATTGTTGCCTGAGCATTCGAGCAGTTGCTGAGTTAGTTAACATCGACAAGGAAACTGTTCGACAGATTTTACGTCACAATTTCAACATGAAGAAAGTGTGTTCGAAGATGGTGCTGAGACTCCTCCCTCCTGAACAAAAGGAAATTTGAATGAACATTTGTGCTGACATTCTTCAAAACACTGAAAATACCCAAACTTTTTAGAGAACGTAATAACTTGTGATGAATCATGGTTTTTTTTGATACGACCCAGAAAGTAAGTGCCAATCCATGCACTGGAAGAGCCCCAGTTCACCAAGGCAGAAGAAAGCACGGCAGAGCAAATCCAAATTTAAAGCAATGATGATCGTTTTTTTCAACATCCGAGCGATTGTTCATGTGCATTGGGTGCCTGAAGGTCAGACCGTTAACCAGGTCTAGTACAAGGAGGTTTTGACAAACCTTCGTGAACCGGTGAGAAGAAGAAGACCTGAAACGTGGAAGAACGGTTCATCGGTTCTTCACCGAGACAACGCGCCAGCACACAACGCCGTGTCTCTCAAGACATTTTTGACGAAGCACAAGATCACCGTGTTGGAACATCCACCGTACTCACCTGACCTATCCCCATTTGACTTTTATTTCCAAAGATCAAGTCTGCATTAAAAGGAACCAGGTTCGAGTCCATAGATGCAGTGAAGGCAAAAGCGACGGAGCGCATGAATAAGCTATCAGAAGATGACCTGCAGCATTGCTTCCAACAGTGGAACATGCGCACAAAGCGGTGTAGGGATCGGGGAGGGGAGTACATTGAGGGTGACAACATTTCTATTGTGTAATTTTTTGAATAAAAAATGTTCTAACATCAGTCCGGTTATTTTATAGCCACACCACGTATTCTTAAGAGACTTTAATGTGATTCACAATGTTAATTCTGACAGTGGCCACAGACTTTCGGCAGGGCACTTTAAAACTATTATAGAACAGTTCCAAAATATGACAAAAGGAAAGACACTGGAGCATAAAGTTGAATCAGTAGAACAGGAATGGCAGCAGGACAGTGTAAGAGAATACTGTAAAGGAGAAGGCAGAAATAACTGATATGGTAAAGAGACAACACTGCAGAAATGGTAATGAAAAAATTACACATCAAGAATCAAATGTGTCCAACATTTGGTATACAGGCTTAACACCAAACGTCATTGAAATCTGTTGAAAAAGCTGCAGAGATGAAAGAAGGAGACACACAATGCCATTGTGCATTAATTTAATTCACTCTGTGCAAATAACAGACAACTGGCAGCTGATTAACAAGATGCAATTACCTGCCGAGCATGGTTGTGCATGTAAGGATCCATGACAAGTATCTCGGGAAATTTTATGTGATCATCTCGCTTCAACGGTTTTCCTTCCCAGGTGGTCCGTGCAATGTGAATGCATAAACAAGATGGCAGCTAGTAAACATGAAATGTTACAAGTTATTGATTATTAACTTAATGACCACTAATTAAATTAATTTGGTGCAACGAAGTTTTAGTCAGTTACCTTTCCAAAGCTGAGGCTCTTCACTTGGTCAGTGTCACAGCACCCACACCCAACACATGCAACATCATTAACCACTCGGTTGGCCACGTAATGTCCAATCAGTTCTTGCAGTGTATAAAACTCATCAACAGCTTCAAGTATGGATAATCTTGGAGGCAATGTAAGTGACAGGCTGTAGAATGTGGCATAGTGGACTGCGGACTACAAAACCATAAGGTACACAAAAATTAATATTTTCTTCCTAACGACTAGCCTTTGTCTGTCAATTTCTGAGGTAGCAGTGAGTGGGGTGGCTCAGGTTGGCAATGCCGCACCTGGAACATTTAAACTTACAAACTGGATGCATCATCGCTTCCCCTTCCCGTCTTCCCTCCTGAACAAGCTGATTCATCTATTGTGTCAAACATCATTCTGTATTCTTCTCTGCAAAAGGCAACTTGGATTACTGTGACTGACTGATAGTTCAATGTGGCAAGGCCCCGAAAAATGCGTGGTGAACAGAAATTGTTTTGGCTGTGATTTCTACTCCAGGTTCTAGTTTGTATTTGCTCAATCATATCCACCTCTAGGAGACAACTATGCATTTGAGTTGCAATACATTAGGTTAACCCTTTAAAGACAAAGCGTATCTCTTTTATATAAGGACTCAGTGTGTACCGCGCTGTAAACACTCTCCACTTCGGTTATAAAAACCAGTCTCTTAATATTTTATAAGGCAAAAGTTGCTGTTTGTTCTGAGATCCATACAAAACACATAAACGCAGTGTGGGCACCATGTAGAATTTTTTAATCTTAAACCTGGTCGTATGTAAAGTTACTGCCAGGCTTTAAAAGGTTAAAATGACTTAAAACAGTGATTCAGCAAGTTGTAATACACATGTTAGGTGGACCTGTCTACTGCAGGCTACTTGTTTAATTTCTTAATGTACATAGTTATTATGTACTGTTAATGGTGAATAACATGAGTTTCATTTTGTCAGGGGCCTATTACAGAGGAGGAATAAGGTAGTGGAAATAGCTATATCCTGGTACATCAACTTACCTTATGAGTACGTTTTCATAACAATCACAAGAGACTGACAGGTCAAAATTCCTGTACTTCCCTTCCCATCCTAAAATAACAACCAAATTTTAACCAATAAAAATGTTAAATGGTAAGGAGAAGAAATTAAAATTATAAACACAACTACATTTTAACTCTTTCAAGGTCAGATTATTTGTGTCACTAAGAATCTCAGCATATTATCCAATGGGATGTATTTCTTACATGAAATTATTCTGTAAAAAGCAGAATTACACCTCCCATTTACTATGAGACAAAATACCTTTGGATTCAAAATTCATGCTGCAGGGATTAAGTTTGGGAAAATCACGATAAAAAATAAATGTCCCAAGTGAAGACAAACAAGATGGAACACATGCATTTAATAGTGCAATCTCACTATTTCTAGCCTCATTACTGCACACTGTCAAAATGAATAGTCTGTATATATGTCTTTCATTCATAACATTCAAATAAATTAGAAACCTGTCCACTGGAGGCCACCTTAACTTTTCGTTTGCACTTTTTAATTTTCTACCATAAAAGGTTTAAGAAATTTTTCAGCAGATGAAAAAATTAGCAGCCAGGATTAAAAAACATATTTCTGCTTGTGGTAATTGTTTTCACACAATTTCACACAATGAGTTTTAATACACAGCTTTTAACTTTCATTACAGAAAACCCTCAAAAACTTCAACATTAAAATGTGGAATAGCATATATTCAGAGCTTATATGTGAAATGCTTATTATGTGATATGGTTGGACTTAACCACACTTCTTAAAGGAGAAAATGATATCTGGGAAACAATGCATTTGCACTGATTCCCTGTGTTCCTAACTACAATGAAACAGCTCCCAATCAACCACAAAAATATTGCAATCATAGCTGCACCCTAGTTTTGGGGGATGCATATATGAAAAGAAACGTGCAGCCTGTATTTGCCAAAATACAGTAATATGGTTATAGTATCAATCACTTGGAAAGTTGAAGTACCTTGTATTTACAGCTCATACACTGTAACTGGCTTGTAAAGAGACCTTGGAAGGGCAGCTGGCCTTTTAACTTGGCTTCCTGCCACTGGCTGCTTATCTCAGGATCAGACATTGCAGCTCGCAGTTTGACACCAGAATAATGTTGCTGAACAGCATCAGGTTGGCCTCCTGTGTGGTCATCCTCAACAGCATCAGACAAGGAACACACCTATAATGAAATATTAAATCTTCACTGTAACATTTTTGGTTATCCCAGCACTAACAACGAACATTACCGTCTTCTGGACTGTAACAGACGAACCTGAAGGTGGAACGCTACATCTTCCTCCAAGATGTCAATACGTACCTAACCGACTGCACAGTATCACACCCCAGAAGATTATAGATTTCAGTAAGTTCCTTCCTTTCAGGTGTGTTAATTAATAATGCTGTCACCTGCTAGGATTATACAGCACTGGTATAAAATAAATGAACATGGAACACTGATGAAATGGTACTGAAGAGGGAAAATGAAAGGTAACACATTTAAATAGTCAAATAAATATATAAACAATTTCTTACACATTTTACAAATAATGAAAGAATGTGTTACATAATTAATTAAACTGGAGCAATAAATATAGAATTGAATGAATGAATGAATGAATAAATAAATGCAAGCGGAAATAATTATTTCAGGAAACAAATAAGTACAAAAATAAATATAAATATGTGAATTATAAAATTTAAAATAACTAAGTAAGAAAACATATATTATGTAAATAAATAAATACTTATTACATAAAATAATATAAATAACTAAAGCTTAATTATAGAATAGACCAATGTAAAAAATCAAACACTGAACAAATAATAAAGTAGAGAGACAAGAAATATGGAAATAAATAATGAAACAATTATTTATAACAACATTAACCCTTTAAAGACGAAGCGTATCTGTTTTATATAAGGACTCAGTGCATACTGCGCTGTAAACACTCTCCACTTTGGTTATAAAAACCAGCCTCTTAACGTTTTATAAGGCAAAAGTTGCTGTTTGTTCTGAGATCCGTACAAAAGACATAAACGCAATGTGGGCACCATGCAGAATTCTTTGATGTTAAACCTGGTCGTATGTAAAGTTACCGCTAGGCTTTAAAAGCTTAATTATTTAAAGAAAAAGCTAAATATTGAACTAAATCATTTCTTATGTAAATAATGTATAAATAATGCAATCATGTTCCACAGAACTAACTAAAGAACTGAATAAATAAAATGATATAATAATCAGATACATACATATATAATTATGTGTTGAATAAAATGTTTAATAAGTAAATAATTGAAATAAATAAAACTTAATTACATAAACAATTAAGTCATTATATAAATCTTTAAAAAATGAAACAATGACATCAACCATGAACAATTAATTAAAGAAGCACAATAAAGAAATAAAAATTTTGTTAATTATATAAAGCAATAAAAATAGAGACCCAAACAATTAAATAACTAATATCACATCAAATAAATAATGAAACAAATATCTATATAACTGATTAAAAACAAAATAAATATATAAATAAATACATAAGTAAATATTAAACAATTAAATATACAAAACTAAATCACTAAAAAAATAAAGGCGTTAATTTGGTTTTTTTTGCAAGACTGCTTGGCTCTTGAAGATGGGACCGATCGGTTGTCCCCAAACGTCGGTAAGAAATCACCATTCTACATTGTATAAAATCCCAAAAGAGCGCAGATCTTGAAAGTATGGATATAAACAAACATTTCTCTAAGGAAATGAACTAAAAATTAAAAAGGAATAGACTGAAGTAATTAAACAATGAACACAATAGTTAAATAAATAATGAAATGAAGAATTAAGAGAAAATTAAATATCTAAGTAAATACCTCATGAAATATAGGGCAAATAAAATATTCAAACAAATAAACTCTTAAACAACCAGTTGGATTAAAAATAATATTTATTATGTACGCAATGATATAAATGTTTGAAAAAACAAATAATGTAATACTGTGTAAGTAATGAAATACATAATTAAGTGAATGAAGGATGAAATAAAAATTATTTCATGAAACAAATAAGTAAAGGTAAAGGTAAAGGTAAGGTTCACCCCAGAACAGGCCATGAAGCCCAAAAGGTGAGCTGAGATATAACTCTGCTCTTTCCTTTACCTCAGCACTATAACAGTGTGGGTGGTTAATGCCATGCTTAGGCCGTTTACACCCAGAAAAGTTACCCATACCCAACGTGGCTGAGCGGGCCCCAGGAACGGTGTGGATGGGTGCAGAAAATCTTATGTATGTATATAAATAAAAACACAGGAGTAATTATTGAATTAAATAATCAAATAAATAGGTAAATATGTAATAAAATTGTTAAACAAGTAAATAAGAACATAATTCTGTACAAAAGTAAATAAATAAAATACATAATTATACAATAAAATTATGTAAACATTTTAAAAAATTAAATTTTAAATTAAATTAAAATTAAATTAAAAATAAATAATGAAAAGAGCAATTAAATAAGTACATAGTTTGTTAGTTGTATAAAAATAACAACAAATTAAAGAATGAAATAATTACATAAACAATGAAATTAAGATTTATATAAATGATTAAATAAATAAGAAAACAACTAAACAAGCACCCAAATAATAAAGAATAAAATAAATAATTTATTATGAAAACAAGAATTACTTTCAAACGTAAATGACTGACAAAATAATAAACAAAAGTGAAATTAAGAAACACGTGACAAAATTCCTAAAGAAAAAGAAAGCTAATCAATAATAAAATAAAGACTTAAATAAATGAATAAATAAATAACTTACAACACCCAAATAAACAGCCAAAGAGAAAACCAAAGAATTATATAACACTCTAAGTTACAACCTAACATAACACAACCTACCCCAAAGAAACATATCCTAATCTACCGAAACCCAACCTAATCCTAACATAAACAAACCTCACCAAAACTATCTTAACCTAATCTAACCTAACATAACCTAACGTAATGTAACGCAACATAACACAACCTGATGTAACTTAACATAATGTAACTTAACCTAACCAAACTAAAATAAACAAACCAAACCTGACATAATATATAGTGCATAAGAAAAAATCAACCATTAAAAAGAAATGGGTAAGTATATATTTATAAGTAAATTAATACTAATATGAAAAATAAAATAAATAATTACATAAAGGCAAATTTCACCCTACAACCTGCCATGAAGGCACTGTGGGGGGGGGGGGAATGCAGGTATAGCTTTTCCCTTATTTTAACCTCTGCACCAGATGGGGGTAGGTGGTTAACACCACACCCCAGTGGCTTAACCCTCCAGAAATGATCTGGTACCCACTGATAGGAAGCTGGGTGGGCCCCAGAGCCAGTCTGGATGGGTGCGGAAAATCTCGCCACCACCAGGATTCGATCTTGCAACCATCCAGCCTGTAGCGAGTTGCTATATCGACTATGCTATCCCTGCCCACTCCATAAATAATTACATAATTAAAAACACACAAAAAATAAGACTAGTGAAATATACAAATAAATCAATTAACATCCACTTAAATATATACAATTAAAAACATAAATTACATAAATAATGAAATTAATAATTAAATAAGTAAATAAATTATGGACTGAATGAATAAATAGTTAAATAACTACACAACTACATAAATAATTTAATAATTTGTTTTAGAAATCATTAAAGAAATGTCCCAGTCCCACTTTGTCCACCCTAAATCCAACAATGCCTGGTCTGGAACTGAACCCTGGCCTCTGTGATGACAGGCCAGTGACTAACCTCCTGAGCCATGGTGGAGCCCATTAGTCAGTTCTCTGATAATCTGTGACAATGGGTTATTCAATATGATATGAATACAATAGTCACTGTTTGAGGTATATTAAATACAAGCAGTGTCTTAGGTTCTCACAGAGGTTCTAACAGATGTATTAATAAGATCCAAACTATGGACACTGCACATCACAATCCTAAAAAATTGTTATCTTAGTGCCTTGGACGTTGTATCTGCTCCTCTTTTTGGGTGACTAAGTATCACCATAATGAATATTCGTATTTTACTTTATTTATAACTCACCTTAAGATGGGAATATATCCAATTCCCACAACATGGTGTACATCAAATCTACCCCACACAGTGCACAATACCAAACAGAACCACTTTACTTTCAAAAACTGCACTCTACTTCAGATATTATACCAACAGAGGTAGAATTCTCAGAAGAAAAGCTGAACATAAGATCTGAATGAAACAAGTAAAAGCAAAGTTATGCCTCTGCGAGGAAGAGTGTATAATTGAATCCTCGCCAATTCTTTTTAAACCCTGTGAGGATAAAGAACTTCTGCCATAAGGCAAAATGACAAAGCAGTACAGAAACTGAAGTCAACAGTAACAGTAAATAAGTTAGCCCACTATTCTCACATTATTTGTAAAAGTATATTTATACTACAAATTAGCACTGAAGTAATCTACACGAAAATCAAAACAATAAACATCAAGAATTAGAAATGTGTAAGTTAAAAAGTAAAAAAGAACAAGGTAACCAATGAGTCTCAAGCCAGCAACTTTTGCAATAGAAATCACATACCTTATCCCTAGACCACCATGGGTTGTAACTGTGCGCGACGAAGCAACTATGACATGGTAGATACAAAATTTCAGTGTTGATTTTCTCTGCAATTTCTGAATATGGTGTCATACTGCTTGGTCATTTTGCATTATGGCATGAGTTCTTTATCCTCAAAAGGTGTGAAAAGAATTCGTGAGGACACAATCGTGCACTCCCCTTGTCAGTACTACACGACCAGACTTATGTAAGGGACATGAAGCTAAAGCTTTGTGCATTCCAGACCTCAATGTTAGAGGTGAGTGGTCAGTTTCATGTTCTAATAACTTCAACTCCAGAAAACCAGATCTGATACAAGACAATGCCCCTGTATGAAAATGAACCCTGGCCATATGGCTCGCAGCTGGACACTTTACTACCTCAACTATACCAGCTAACATGGACTTATGTGCACAATTGACTACATGTATAATAGTGCAATTACTGAATTTTTCTTTGGCCACAAAAAATACGTAATCCAAGTGCCAAACACACATAATAAAAGCCAGCTGTTCTTAAAACTGTACAAAAATTAATAAAAGAACATACTGCACCTTAGACAGTGGTTGCTGTATCTCTTCTTCCAGTGTTGCGACAATAACATGAAATAATTCATGTGCATCTTGTTCCCCACGTGGTATAACCCAACCTTGACATATAAGTGACTGGATCAACTTGGAAGGAGTGTATGGGTCTTCATCTTGGCTCTTTCCATTCAGTGCTGCCAACATTATTAGAAAAGTGTAAATGATGTGTTTCTAGTGCACGATCTTATGTTTGACCTCCAAGACACCACTTCTAATCACAACAACATAATTTGATTGTTCTACAGTTTAAATATTTGATACATTCTATGCCAGCGCTGTCACGAGTATCCGCTGAAAACTTTTTACCACACACACACACACGCTGACAATCATCAGAGTCCACTATGGACATTTGCCTCACACCATGGAAGTCACCACTGTCTTTGCTTGATGCCATCACAGTTACCAGTGCTACGTGAAAACACTTCACCAACCAACACAGATTACATATGTAGACACATATACATATACTTCATAGAGTCCAAAAAATATAAAACTGTCTTGTTCATTTACCTTGGAGGGTCTTCTGTAATGTTGAAGTCAAGCTATTCTGTTGGGTGCTATTCTGATGCATGGACAGCCAGTCCACAACAAGAGGGCATGATGCCAATGCCTGGAGTAAAGTGTTGAGAAAACAGGTGTAACCAAGATTCACAAGTCCAAGAACATGACCTAAAAACCAACACACATGAATGCTGTAATTCCAAAGCTGGTGGTGAAATTAAAATTATGATCTCCTGTGATGTGGTGCCATGTAGTCTGTTAGATAGGTAGAAACATTCTGAAGGGACCTGCTACCTCCATAATTCTACCCTGAAGATGGAAGCAGGAGGTTCCTCAAAAACACTGACAGCTATACATTACATTACACAGCACCTCCTCAACTACCATACTCTTAATACTCAATGCAATGATGACCTCAACTCTCATCTAGTGGTGATACATTTAACCATACAATAAGCACGGAAAAAAGTGAAATGAGGTGTTATGTCCTCAGAAAACACACACTGCAAAAAGAATGAGTTTTTAGGCTTTTGTAGCAGCATACTTGAGGTTTCTGTTTTTCTGGGATATGATCCCATGTCACTGGGTAACTGGATCTTGACCTTCTGAGACAACATAGTGGTCTTATCATTGAGGATCAAAATGTTAAAGAATGCTAAATCAGGGACACCCCAATAGGCTGCACATGTAGTTTTGGTAGGCAAACAAGGAACCCATTTTGGACAGGAAGGCCTCTTATTGGATGTATTCACCCTTGAAGATGACAACCACACAGTCTTGAAATAATGGGAACTGATTACCAAGTGACATGATGTTATATCCCAGAAAAACAGAAACCTGAAACTGCACAAATATAAGAAAGGGTAAAGGAACACGTATGTTTATAAGAAAAATCATAATTGTATATTGTAGCATGCCGTTACATCCACTTCACTGAAAATTCATTGTTGCAAACAAAAAATTGAAGACTGGTGTCTTCTGCAATGTGATACCATGTAGCCTGGTAGCAAATTACCAGTGTACATATTCACAACATTGTAAAATAAACCATACACAAATAAAAAAAAGATTCAAGGTAAAAGAGAGATCAAAAGATGCAGGCAGTAGGTTCTTCCAAAATGTCTGAAACCTGATATCACATCATACGCCAAGTGACAGTAATCTTTGTAGTCACTGCCAAGATAACCTAAAATCCAGCAAAACAAGTTTATGTCAAAAATAGTGCAATATAGTAAACCTAAGGGTGTCTACTTACACATAATTCCAGACCCCAATTCATAACAGTATGTGAACTTTTATTATATGTTTACTAAACATTATGACACCTGATAAAAATATAACTGTTACTGTACTGTGTTATGTGTGACTAACATACATCCAACATATGAGACATAAATTAACTGGGGAATAAAAATATTATTTGACAGTTAACACAATACTGTTAGTGTAACTAAATCAATGACACTGTAATGGGCAAACAAGAAACACTGTGGACACGACGGTCTCAAACAATGCACTTTACAGCACTGTATGAATAATGCACTCAACATCTTTCCAAGTCCTACAGGCCAGGTGGCAGCAGCAAAGTAAGGCAGGACACACCATAAACAGTGGTAAACAGTGGAAGCAATGGCATGGGGCCAAACACTAGATCCTTTAGGAGAGAGATTTAAATGCAAGTTGTCTTTGTGATGAGTTTTTCTGGCTTAGCGTGGACATTTAAACTGCTACCAATCAAACAAACAGACACCAGCATATGTCATCCCAGGTCATTCACCATTACATTTCAGAGACCAGCATGACATCTCATAGGATAATAAAGGTTAATGGATAGAGAAGTAAAGTTCAATTGTTTATTTACTCCAAATAATGAAACAAATTTTAGTTTCCTATACTAATAAGATAGATGAGGAAATGTTAGCTTCTCAAGAAGGCCCGTGCTCCATCAAGTTATGTAAATAATATTAGAGTCTTGTAGGATATCAAATGTAGTCTAGTAGCAAAGTTACTGACATTTCAAGAAAATCTGTGTCTACATTTTAGGGCATAAGAGTCGGGCCTGAAAATGGAGTTGATGACACACACAGTCCTCAAATTACAGAATCTAGAGAATGGTTTACATATGTGGGAAGAATCATAAGTTATTACACTTTTTAAAATTCATAAACACATCCTCATGAAAGATCTTCATTTTCTTAAGTCTCTAAAGTAAGAATTCCACTTTTTTGTTAAATCTTTTAATAATCATTAGCTGTCACCACCCACCAACTAAACACAGGATGTGTCTAACTCACCTCTTCGCTTCTGACGAAATGTAGGTCCCCATAAAATGAAAATGCCAGCCGCTAGTACAACTGATACTGTGGCAAACAACAGAACATTCTCACGTTTTGTTTCCAGCATGACTGCAAAGGAAGAAACAAAACACATGTATAAGCAAAAGGGTCCACTTATCACCCAGCTTTCTGTTAAATGAACTCAACTTCAATAATAAAACTGCCAAACACAGTCATGTTATATCTCAAACATTTTATAAATATTGACTGAGTTCTTGCAGCAGTGCATGTATTTAGACAGATATTAAGTTGAACTTTATATTGTTCAAACCATGCATTTTCGTTATGGATTGGCACACAACAACTAATGCACTATTGGAGATTACATATTAACTTTTACACATAAAATGCACGTAGGGGCTTGTGTATAAAGGTTGATATATAATCTCCAATAGTGCATTAGTTGGTGAGTGTCAATCCACATTAAGTTGAATGTCTGCAACTTGTTTCAAATAACATTATTCAGATTGCGCCAGTTATAAAATATCATGTTTGTAATGTTCATTGTAAAACCTTTGGCTTTGCACTCTTGTTCATATTATTAAATGTCTCCTAGCTGATGTGTTTTTAAGACTGGAACATATAGGAGAAAATCATAAAAGAAAATAAATACCACACATGAAATATTTAATATTATACATATTCCATGCAGTTGCTTTACACATACACGTTTATTAATTAGCAACTACTGCACAATAATTATACATGCTCCTACATGTTTCAGGTGAACTACTCAGCCATCTTCAGGGAGTCATCCTTTATATACATAAGCAGCATGCAGCATGGCACAGAATGGTAAAATGTACATATAGTGCACGTTGGATTTTAACATACATAATTTAAACTATACAGTCAATGACAACGGCAACAATATATGTACATTTTACCATTCTGTGACACGCTGCATGCTGCCTATGTCTATAAAGGATGACTCTCTGATGACAGCTGAGTAATTCAGCCGAAACATGCAGGAGCATCTGTAACTACTGTGCAGTAGTTGGTAATAAATAAACTTATATACCACACATGAAAATTAAGTGTACCACAGTGGCATAAAATTTTTTTCAATTCTCATAAATGATTAGGCTTTGAGGTTTCACTTCAGTAACGAAATCTTAAGTCACAGTGGCCAACATACACAAAGTCTAGGCTCTGAGATTTAATTTTAGTAATAAAACTTACGCCTTGGCTGCTACTCAGTGAAGACATTAAAAAAACTAGCTGCCATGGTTAGACTTTTAGTTTTTGCATTAATGGGAGAAACTAAATCTAAGTTAACAGCCATCACTTCAATTACTGTCACTATCAATGCTTACAACACATATGCATATGGTTTCCTTAAAATCGGAAGCAAAAACAAGCAATGTCCAAATACAGATATGTATTTTGAAGTCTTGGTAAATGAAGAATTGAAGACAGTTAAAAGCATTAAAAGTTTCTACTAGATCAGTCTTCTAAACTCCTTTTGAATAAGCATAATAAACTATGAACACAGACAAAACATCCTCCAGACATGCACTGTAGCTGCAAATATATTGAACTAGTAGTAACAGACAGCCAACAATGGCTGGTCCTTCAGCTTGGTGGTTGGGTAGAATGCTAACAACTTCTGGCCACAACAAAAATAGCACATTAGGAAATGTTATGCAGGAACTCAGGCCTGGGGGTGCTCTTGCAAATATAAAAGGCACATAAAATTACTCACCTAGCTGAACACCTATCTAATTTTCATGAATGACTCTGCACTACTGATTTAAAAAAAATTAAAAATCAACCGTGCACTTCGACTATCATTAAAGATACCCTTCAGTGGGTTGTATCAAACATGATGATCTGGTGAATGCATTCATTGCTGAGCATGGTGGGCCTTTCCAACATGTAACATAATATTCCGTTTGTTTCCAGATGTTAATGACCACTTTTCACAAATGTATAATATAAATAAATGAATCGGCTGCATGCCTTTTCGTTCATCACGTACGATACATATCACGGCGGGACACTTTAATCTCAGCAACCAACACATGAAGGCTACAGCAGTACACGATATTATAAATCGCACGCAAACCTGTAATTTTATTATGTTTGCCACAAATTCCACTGCGCCTCCTGCATAAAAGATGCTCTTCACACGTTCTACCATAACAAAGCAAATGCTCAACTCGAATTCCATTTAGAGAATAATCGTAATTTAATAAACGTGCAAAGCACTAAAGGTCAGACAAGGACAGTGTTGTGGTTACAGGTCATGAAAACCAAAATCTTTACCAAACTTGATCGAAGTGCTTTGGCATTAGCGGAAATTCACGACGCGCTGGGTTCTGTTAGGTTAGGATTTCGGATTTTGGTTTGGGTTAGGTTCCTTTCACACAAGGCACTCTGTCGGATTCTCAACGCTAAAACAACTGAGCATCTGGGGACTATCACACCATACTACACAAAAGCATATGAAATCTCATATTTTTAGCTTATATACAAAATTGCCCTCACATAACATTAATTACGGCTTTAATACAACAAAACAATATGCTTCTTTCATACCCCTGCTCCCTATAGTGTGTTATGTCCTGACCTGGCCCTACTACAGGCGTTCACAATCGAATAAAACCTACCGAATAATTCGACTGTTTCACATTATCAAAACCGTCGCACGTTAGACAACACACAGCCATGCCTTACACACTTCCCCTCTCGCTACCGTAACAGAAGACCACGGATGATCTATGCAGGCGCGGATCAGAGGTGATGGTGGGTTTGCGCCATACCGCGACACTCACGGTTCAACGCATAAGAGAGCTGCTCAGTTCCATGCCATCAACTGTTCCCTGCAACTGACGAACCATGAGGTAGTAATCCGTATACAACGGCGAACGGCATGGTTATTCAAACTGGGGTACCAGTACCATTACTGACACGCCAACAGTTGTTTACTGTTACCCGGCCTTAACAAAATAAAAGAAAAAAGATATGCAAAAAAGAGTAAAAACGTTAAGCACTGAACAAAAGTTTACATAATCACAACTGTAGTTAGCTAGTCTTTTCATTTTCCTTTTTTTCTTCATCGAAACTCACCATTACTAAACAGTATTGTATAGAGATTTCATATTTCGGATTTTATCCAAATCGTGAGAGAAATGCAGATAAGAACGGACACAAATTAATTCACGCCCCTTGGTGAAGTACAGCTGTCGCTGCACCGATTTTCGCGAAATCCATAATTACTCATCACTATTGCATGGATATCTCATATACCGAATTTTATCCACATCGGACTAAAAATTCAGAAAATACTGCGGAGTTTCATTTACGTTCTTGTGTAAATATAATGAAACTCACATCTATTCATCATTACTGCGGTTGGATCTCATGCCGAATTTTATCGCAATCGAGTAAGAAATGTAGATAATACTGGTAAAATTCATTTACGTTTTTAGGTAGAGTATAGCTTTCGCTTATCGATTTTAATGATACAAGTACCGAACAGAATTGTGTGGAGATAACAAATACCGTGTTTTAATAAAACTCACAGTTTCTCGACAGCAGTGCATTAGTGTCTCAGTGTGAATGTTATCGAACTCCGCAAGAAATGTGTGGGCCAAATGTCCTTTGCGGTCTTTGGTAAAGTATACCTTTCGCTACACCATCTTTAATAGAACTTGAAAGTCATCACGAGTGTTGCATGTAGAGTTTATATGCCAAATTTTATCCAAATCGGGAGACTAGTGTATAATATATATAATATAATATATACATAGATATAAATATGACATATTTACTAACAACTAACAAGGCAATCAACAGCTCTTGAAAAGACATTTATGAAAGCAGTTCTCTAACTACTTACAAATTGTTTGGTTCTTAAAGGAATCTGATACTTCTAAATCTGGCACATCAATCAGTCCTCGTCCCCTCGTCACAAAAGCGAGACTTCACTAATCGTGTGCAAATTCAAGTAGAAAGCATTCTCTGTCTGCTTTAGTACGTACGCTTCCATTTGAACTCTTTCTTGGCATTCGTATTTTACAATGCATAAGAAATACTTGAACGTATAAACCCATCCTGCTTTATACACTGTAGGCTTAATTATGTTAATCTCTGTAAGTGCACGGAAGCAGTTCAGGGAAAGCAGATGCTATAAATTCTTCCCTGAACGTAGTTATATCTTTGTATTGTGTTTTACGACGCTGTCGGTGTCAGACTGTACAGCGATAATCCAGAATTTATTGTTACAGCTTTTTCAATGACGAAGATTATAATCCGAATCATGGAGCAAGGTTTATAATTATCGATCAGACCTGATAAAAATGAGCTCGAATTTCTGAAACGAATGCCAATATTACTTTGCGGTCAAACTAGCTGTTACATGATACACGTGAAAGTACACTTCATACTAACCGTTTCAAAGACGAATACTAACTAACTAACTAACTAACTAACTAACTAACTAACTAACTAACTAACTAACTAACTAACTAACTCCATGGAGCAGAGGCCTTCTTGAGAAGCTAACGGTTTCTCAGCTAGTCAAGAAATTCCCCGCATTTTATGGAACCCGAAGGTTCATTACCGCCTTCACAAGAGTCCGCCACCTGTCCCTATCTTGAGCCAGCTCAATCCAGTTCATGCCTCCCCATCCCAATTCTTGAAGATCCATTTTAACATTATCCTCCCATCTACGCCTGGGTCTCCCAAGTGGTCGCCTTCCCTCGGGTCTCCCCACCAAAATCCTGCATGCACCTCTCTTTTCCCCCCTACGTGCTACATGCCCCACCCATCTCATTCTTCTCGATTTGATTACCCGAATAATATTTGGTGATGAGTACAGGTCATTCAGTTCCTCGTTATGTAGTCTTCTCCACTCCCCTGTCGCCTCGTCCCTCTTAGGCCCAAATATCCTCCTCAGCACCTTATTCTCGAACACCCTCAATCTTTGTTCCTCCCTCAGTGCGATCGACCAAGTTTCACACCCATACAAAACAACAGGTAAAATTATACTTCTGTATACCCTAATCTTTGTGCAATGACGAACACTAGTTGTTTCAGTACAAGCACTGACTTTATAATTTATACTTATTTAAGTAGTATTATTGAGGTGTTACAAGGTATAAGCCTGGATAGCTCAGTTATTATGGCGATCAGGTTATGGGCTGGGCCACTGACAACCGTGATTCAATCCCCTGTAGAGAATACTTTTATCTTCTTCAAAACTTACATGTAGGCTCTGGGGCCCATCCAGCCCCCTATTCAATAGGTACGGGGGGATCATTCTCCGAATGCAAACACGCCTGTGCCTAAAACTGACCGCTTACGTAGGTCTAGTGCAGAGGTTATAGGGCTGCACGTGGTACGTACACGCACCTCCACTCTCACAAATGCCTTCATGGTTTACGCAGGGAAGAGCTTTATTTTCGTGATTGTTCAAGCACAGACATGAGTGCGTTGTCGGAATATATGACAACAGAAAAAGGTTCCTTAAATGGGTATCAACATGGTAAGGTTTAAGGTAAAAGAATGTGCCAAGGTTGGAAATGAATAGAGCTACAAATTCACTCCATCTGCAGTCCTTCATATTGTGCGTATGGAGAATCTACTTTTACTTTATGTTCCACATTCAGCGTTTTGTATTACAGCATGCACTTGTCAGATAATAGCCTTGTACCCTTGTTTAAGGATAGTGGCCTCAGCAACCATTACTTCTCTGTTCTTCTCTATTCCCACATCAGTCGTAAAGGAATCCCTGATCATTAATTTCGTAATGAAGCAACTCTCTTTCCATTACAAGTTGGCAACTTGGGAAAACTACAAAGGGAGAAATAAAAATCACAATTACAAACTTAAATTGCAATCAAAACAACAAACATTTACAACGTGTCGGACTGCGCAGTTACACATCTGCAAAATGAACGCCAGGAAGTTATGCATCCCAACTAACTTTTCCGTCGCTACCGCCACTGCAGCGATTAATATTGAATTTGTTCTCGTGACTTCCGCTAGGTTGTAGCAGATATCAGTTTCGAGGCAAATTAGTCATACGCTTTCTAACGCATTACAAGCGTAATATTCCTCTTTATCCTTCAGCTCTTTTGTGTTAAGATGTGTCGAGTGAAATAAACTCTACAAGCAACATGATCCTGTCCTTTAGCGTCTGAACTTTGCTCTTTAAGTTTTGAGAAGAAGTGACTCATTTTAGTTTATAATGTGGTTACCTGGGCTGTTCTGAGGAGGTTAGCCGTCGGTTTCTTACCGCAGAGCCCGGGTTCAATCCAAAGAACATATGTGACTTAGCAGTGATGACAAAGTGGCAATGCGACAGATTTCTTTCAGAGTACTTCGGTGTTTCCTGCCACTGTAATTCCACCAGTGATTCATATTCGTCGCCGTTGGCCTTACGGAATTGGAATAGCGTAGTCTGTATAGTTACCACGCTACGGTCCGGAAAAGGGACGAATTGGGGTTCGATTACTGGCAGGGCGTAACAAGTTTTTCTCTTCTCCAAAGCGTCGAGATCAGCTCCGGGGTACCGGGTAAATATACCTGCACATCCCATTTTTCATCACGTCATGCACAGGAACGTATATTAATTTATATGTTACGGTCACTGTAGTACAGGCTAGATCAGGGGTCTTCAACCCGCGGCCCTCCGAATGTTTTTGTGCGGCCTCCAAACAAATTTTGAATTTTGAGTATAAACAGTTTAATTAAAATAAATAAATGTTAAATACAATTCACTCTGAAATATTTTAACACTTGTACTAAAATTTTAGAAATATATTATTTTATATATGAAATCTCGGTTAAAGTCGTAGGAAATACTGCACGACTATAGCAGGGAATGTTTGCAGGGGAGGGGGAATAAGTAAATCATAATAGAAATAAATCATAAACCAGAAATAAATAAATAAAATAAAAGTGTCCTATGTATGTTTATGAAGGGGAATACTAGTAGGCATGTCCTGCAATAATACGCAAACTTTACTTGGCAAACCATGAACGCGACCCACGAATCTTTCTGCCATTAAAATGTGTCCCGTGGATAAGTAACGGCTGAAGGCCCCTGGAATAGATACTGCAAGCTTTGCCAATAAAAATATATCGCGTTTTATTTCCTAGGTGAGAAGAGAGATTTCAGGGGAAGGTATTGATGCCGTCTTCAAGTTTACAGTGAGTGACTTAGGGACAGAAGCCGGACTGATCAAGAGGGAGGCAGTGTATGTTCTTCCGAAGGGCGTGATAAGCCAGAAAACCTCAAGGTGGATAATACTCTACAATAAATATGAGCATGTCAAGTTCTCGAGGTTTTACAGAGGTGCATCTCGGTCCAAAGTATGAACAGTAACGAAATTCACGCTAATATTTTTTGCATGGAACTTCTAATGAGGCGCCAGCTTATGTAACTAACAGACTGAAACAAAACGAAAGAAGCCATGAGCTAGAAAGGAAGGTAATAAAAATAATAAATTTAATTTCTCTAACATAGTAACAAAAAGTTTGATAATAACAAAATAAATATTACCAAATATATGACTAAATAAGCTACAAACGATGATGTTAATGAAAAATTAATTGGAGAATAAAGGGTAGAGTGCTGAATTATGTAACTAAATTAGAAAAATATACAATAACTAAGCGATTAAATAAGATGTGAACAAACTAAGTAACATCAAGTTGCTGCAACGCTATAGAAGTGCTTCAGCACCAAGACGGATGAGTAAAATTGTAGACATCGATGCACCGCAAATGTCATGTGAAATTCCGTGATAGCTTGCTGTATGTTGGCTTTCATCTCTAGAACCTTACTGTCGCGTACTTCCATAACGTTGTTTTGGAGTTAGCGAGAGAGAGAGAGAGAGAAAGAGAGAGAGAACTTTTTTATTTATTTTCAATAACATCTCAGGGACGAAAATTCAATGAATGCAACAAAAAGCCGCAGCTTGGTAACAATCTTGCAGTGGATAAAACAGAGACAGAATCTTTTATAGCATAACCACATGACAGAAACTTTTCATTTAATTGAGTGGTCGAGCATGGTATCAATTAAATTGATTCCTATCGATTGGCTATATGAGCACATGCTGAATTGCAAACAGTCCGGATATGAACCCCCGAGAAGTCATTACATCCCTCCACCACATACAGACTCATGCGTCCAAAAGCAAATGATGGCAACAACGGCGTCTGTTATGTCGAAGTTAAAACAGGGATTGCGGTCGCCACTTGTGTGTATGGAGGTCCGGTGAATAATCAGTGCTCTGTGGAATGTGCATCCAAATCTATCAAGCTAATCCGCGTTCCAGAATATTGTCCAGTTCACGGTCTCTACACTTTCAGGCATAATTTATGGCAGTGTTTCCCATAACTTTTGAGTGTTTTCCATAACACGCGACAGTATTTCCAATGCATTGTTCCCATAGTTCCAGCCACAACTTTTGGCCGTTCTTCCACAGTTTCTGTCACAGTCTGTTACAGTGTTTACACGTTTTCGGTCGAAACCTGTAGCAGTGTTGCAATGGTTACAGCAGTAACTTCTACCATTCTGTCTGTTTGGATGAGCTGTCTGATCCCACTTCGGTATAATTTTCATTCTATGGTACTGTAATTCCTACCTGATGATGGCTGGTACGCACGGCCGAAACATGTCGTAGAGGAAAATAAAGTGCATATTTTTAAGTGTTGTGGTTTTTCTGACAATTACGACAGTAGATTATATGCACAATGGGAAGATGATACCAAAATTTACTTGCAAGATTTGAAGTTTTCACCGCGGCATAGATGAATATTGAAGTAATCTGCGATGTAAAATCGTGTAGACTTTTCGAAGCATTGTAGCTTCTTCAGCTGCAGGCTTAAACAATTCTACACGACTGATTTATCTAGTTAGTTACTTGCTCTACTGGCATCTAGAAAACGAGTCATTCCCTTCTGAGTGAAATACTCAGCTTCAGTGTTCGGAGGCTAAATTTAATCTAAATACGCAATATTGAAAAATTTTGTTTCCTACTTCAGAGAGGATACAATTCACTTCCTTCCAAAAATCAGTGGGATAATGCTCTTTTTTATGGGAACCACGCAAAACACATAATTACAACGCGAACAAAGAAAGTTTTGGAAATTTGAAAAACGTTCAGAAAAATAATGCAGAGTCTGCAGCTCCAGCATTTCATGATATTAACCCGAGTCCTCTCCCTACTTATTTGGCATAAGCGATAAAGAAAGTTACACTTTGTTAAACTATTTAAAGAAGAAAATTAATTTCTTTTATTTAAAAAACCCAGCTCGTACCGCACTGTAAGCACCTCTTTGTCGGTTATAAAAACCGGACAGTAAATGCTGCATAGGGCCAGTGTTTATCAGTAGCAACATTAAGCCAATATGTGAATAAGATATATGCGTAAGAAACAGAAATACTAAAAATCTGAAAATCTAGTAGAATTCTATAGGATGGCTTGGGAAATTTCCGCAAAACGTAACAGTGCGCTCTGTTATATTCACTAGATTTTATAGTTGCGAATAATTTTAAGACAGACGCTGAAATTGGGTTATTTGAAATATGCCCACCCCGTTTTACAAAAGCATACGCTAAAGTTCTCTCCCTATTTTAGCAATAGATTTACAATCTTTTCGGAAGCAGGCACTACTGCTTTTGCTTCTGTTGTCGAATGGCACCTTAAGATCGTAAACTGCTTCTATGGCCTCTCTGAATCTGTGGCGATTCTTCTACTTAACTCGTAAACAGAGAGGCGCTTTCATGAATGTATGTACATCTTTACGTATCCTATTATTATTTTTGACAAACTTTAAACACAGGCTGCGTGGATCGACAAATTTTAGAAACTTCTCGATTAAATATTACGAAAAATTATCCGGGCGAATCAGAGTTTTCCCATACAGCGAGAAGGCAGGAAGTACTCGACAAAGCAAATCAATGAACACGCCCAGAATAATAAAAGTTTGGTTTTCCGTTTTCCAGGGCTGATCTAGCAGATGACACTCAAAGATATTAAACTGACTCCGTAATATTTTCATCTGTGAAAGCAAAGTGCAAGTATTGCTGAAGAGTTTTGAATGGAGTTAGAATTCTTATGTCTACTTTTCTTTAGTTGCATGAATAAAGTTTAATTTAAATCCTTTGTTATTTCTTATTGAAGGTCTTAGCTGCTATAAATCGTGCTACTAGCAAGGAAATCAACTGGGTTCCTGCGGAAGAACTGGCGCTTCTGTCTTTGTAGTACAAGACACAGGGTACGTGTTTTTTGATAAAGGTGGATAACGTACATTGGGTAACTCTTTATGCTTCTGATTCCTCTGCTTGGTGAGAAAAGTCCAAAAAAAGCTGTTTAGATCCTTACTTAACTAGGGCCCTGAAACATCCACGAGATAAAAGGTTGGACCTCTTGTATGAAATTGTGCGGCCATAGACGGAAATTTCCGAGTCGAATTAGTGTGCTTCAATCTCTAAATTTTATAAAAGTGAATAGCTCGAGATTCGAATGTTTTATGACAAAGATCGAATCTAAATTTTTATATTGTTTTTTACTCTGTCGACCGCATTCACATGCAGTAATGAAGCCTTCACAAAGTGAAACCGCTCACACAAAGATAGGCTATTAATAATCTATTAAAATAGTAACCCAACCTTTGTTATTTTTAATAGATTAATCGACCGATTAAATGTTCAAATTGCGGAAAATATAAATACAGAGGTTTGGATAATATTTTGTTATTATTGCAAATAACAAAGTAGGACATATGAGGTAAATTAATTAACGTCAGTAAGGATTAAAGTGTGGATTCAGATAATAATTTCGGGTTGGACATGAATAAAAATCTATTTACTGGAATAAAAACAGGAACGTATTAGGCCTGTATGCAAATGAAACAAATAATTCGTATCAATTTATGTGTAAATAAACACAATATAGCAGAAAGGCTGTTGTACGTCTAAAACACGCTTCTTCAACCTTTTAAAGCCTAGCGGTAACTTTACATACCACCAGGTTTAACATTAAAAAATTTTACGTGGTGCCCACATTGCGTTTCTGTGTCTCGTACAGATCTCAGAACAAAGAGCAACTTTGCCTTATAAAATATTAAGAGGCTGGTTCTTATAATCGAAGAGGAGAGTGTTTACAGTGCGGTACGCACTGAGTCCTTATATAAAACAGATACGCTTCGTCTTTAAAGGGTTAATAACACAGTTTTCCTACGATAGGGCCATATTTCCGTTCTAAAGTCTTGAATTAACAATGGAATTTTCTACGGTGTGCTACAGTTCTTTGGGTGTATCCACTATATCGACATTTAGAACGAGAAATGTTTGCGATCGGCAAAGAGGCTTAGAATTCTGTTCGAAAGACCTCGTTTCTCCAAACCTTATCTTGGTCTACCAAAGTCCCTTCTTCCTCACAGTTAATACTTGTGGAAAATTTAGCGATCCCACATTCTGCAATTATCTGAAGAAGTTAATTTAATCATTAAGCTTTAAGAAGTTTTCCGGACTGTTCTCTTTTATTTAGTCGGAGAAGCCATCTTCTTCTTGATTCTACCAAAGTCTGTCCTTTTGTCCTTTACAGTTCCGATCATATTTGGTTAATCCGTCATTTACCATCCTTTTATTATCTTCAGTGTATCTTCTTCTAACTTAATTTCCATGGCTTAAAATCAATAGCCTACCTGTAGTTCGAATGAAATACTTTCTCTTCTAAATGATCAGAGTGCGCAGAAATAAATGGCTCGCTGATTGAATAACCAAAGAACTGAGTGTCCCTTACTTTTTCAAAAGACCTGCCGCCTTTTTTGGGGTAGAAGTTTCATTAACGTATTGTCACAAGAACCCATAACTGCATCCTAATGATATCATACATTCCACACGGTAAAACCCTATTTATTTAAGCTCCAACTAATATTCCCATTTTGCATACACCTACAAAGTTTTTTTTACTTATAGTCTTATAATGGAAAAGTTAATGCATCGTTTACGTCCCTTAAATGCCATTCCAACCTTATCCACCTCGATTCTATCAACCTAGACACAGAAACTTACGCCCCAACGCATGCATAGGCCCTATGCAATAATGCGCTCAAAAATTTAAGAGCCAATGTATGACCATAGAGTTTTCGCTAATCTGGGTATAACCAGATGATTCAGCTCTCCTGTAACGCTTTGCAGTGTCGACTGGTAAATACTTACTCTCACTTTGGAAGATTTTCAGGGTCAAATAGTCTTAGCAGGGGAAAAAAGAATCATCAGCAACACAGCCGATAGAAATTCAAATCTTGCACAACATGTATGCAGTACGAGATTATTCGTATAGGTATATTCGTGATTCCATTCTTACAAACACGTCTGTTTACATGTAGCTCCCCCTCGTATATGAGCGTATTTTCGCGTCTCTTGACTCAGTTCGACTCGTTCTCGTGGTCAGCCATATTTGTCTCCTGCATAGGGTCCAATGTACATGTTGTCATCAGTAGCTATACTCAAAGACTGGTGTAGCACTAACATGAAAACAATAAAATATTTTCGATTCACCCATTAGAAATGACGCAGTAATCTTGCATACCTACGCCGTAACGTCAGGCTTCCGCTGCGATATTGATGAGATCTGCACTCTTCTGCGATATTACATAGCGGCGTGTGGTAATTGTTTACCGACGTTTCGGGACAACGTGTCAGTCTCAACTTCAACGGTCAAGTTCTTTTCTTCTCGGACTCTTAAGCCTTGAAGATCGGACCGACATGTTGTCCCGAAACGTCGGTATACAGTTACCACACAAAGCCGCGTAATGTCCCAGAAGAGCGCAGATCTTATCTACACAGTATTTATGAATATATTGATACTTTACACTTACAGAAACTGTTCGGTATCATAAATTCAAAAACATAGGGAAATTTCATTCGCATTGTTACATATTCAATGTGTGATCCGTGTGCATTGAATACCATTAGCAGGAAGAAATTTAATTTCTCCACCAATGCAACCAGTGTTCCTTTAGTGTTGCTCGCCGCAGAAGCTGTGACTCATGCCTTCAATTTTTCAACCTGCCAGTATGTATCACTAATCGATGGTAAACAGCCAGCTGCTACGCGCTCCGTGACACCAAATTCATTAATTTCAGAGCAACAACCGCATCTCTCTTTTTGTTTTTGATAAAATTTTATATGCTTTTGCCTTGGACCACACAAATTTAAACACAATAAATTTAAATTTTCATTGAAAAGAACACCGAGGAGGAATAAAGAACGTTAAGAATATATGAATGATGGAGGAGGAAGGGAAGGAGGGAATATGTAGTAATTGTAGATGAGGTTAACAGTTAGTTGCGAGGACAAAATAAAGCCTCTTACCTACTGCAAAGAAGTGTACTTATACGACACTTATGTGCCTATTTAATGGAAAACTGATGGAAAGGAATTTGTAGCATATTATTGGAAAAGGACAGATTTATCTTCTTCAAGTTGTAAAAAAAGAGAAAACTCTAGAGCATATCCAAATGAATCTACTGCCAATCCTATATGTTATCTGGAGGAAAGAAATAATCTCGGCTGTTCTCTCTCATATTAGAAACAGTGCGCATTTTATAACACGGATTCTAAGTAAAAGTATCCCTCCCTATTTCTTGTATTTAGTTACGTAACACGCGTAAGAAAATATATGATCGAAACACATGTTTTCTGGGCACTTTTACGGGTCATAAACGTGACAGAATAACAGTCAGAAATGACGGCGCTGCCATCTTCAGATACGCCGTGACTTTTTCGGCAAAAATGGATACTGCAGTCACGACTCAGGCATAGCCTACTTTCAGGTGGCAGTCACTCCGTCTTTTCTGCACCTGTTCATAACTACTAGCAGCCGACTGCTAATACATGTAACGACACAATATCAAGCATTTTATGTAGAAGGACTGATCTGTGCTACTCGGCTGATACACCGATACACTGGACGCTGTGGTAGCTCAATGAATAATTGTGCCTGTAATTTTCATCACCACAAGCGTTCTGTTTCACTATAACCAAGTCCAAAACCCTCAACGGATGACATGGCGGTTTTATGAGGCGAGAGTTACAGCAGGGTTGTGTTCAATAACGGATTAGCATAAAATAGTGTGCTGAGGGTAAAAATTTCACTCCATTCTCTCTTTCTCTCTCTCTGTCTCTCTCTACATGTATATATATATGGTACTATCTCTCTTTTCGTTCTCTGAGCACAAACACATCTGACTGTGGGCCGGGGGGCGGATTATGAAATGGGTATTGATTGGTTACAGGGAAGGGGAAGAATGGGGGAAAGAGGAAATGGAAAACGGTGTATAGATTGTATACATATATTGCCTTCAGGCGGGAGTACTGATTTCCATAACACTGTCAAGAGATCAGGAGGATGAAGCTATTACACATCTCTGACTTGGGGACGAAAATATCTGGATGACCCGTAGTAATATGATGTCGTTTATTATGTATAACTGTTTAATTATTAGTTAATTAACCACCAGACTAATGTAATACAACGAACCAACCAGTCAACCAACTACCTCTCAACTGACTGTATTTTACAGCATTTATCCATCCAGTAAAGAAACTCTGTATCCCAACCTTACCTGAATTCCCACTGATGTCTTATATGTAAAGGTAAAGCATTCCCATTATATGCCTGGACAGACAGGCCCTTAGAGTTCCAGGAGGTTTAGGCTCCCAGATTTCTAGAGAATCGGCACTTGAAGATGGCAGGTTGTCAGCCATACGCACAGGCCGCCTTTACCCCCCAGGAAATATTCCTGGTACTCATTTCTGTTAGAGGCTGAGTCGACCCCAGAGCCATATTGCGACCGACAGGATTATCCAGTGACACCATCGGGAATCGAACCCGCGACCTGCCGGTTTGTAGCGCAGTGCCTCAACCAACTGCGTCACCGCGGTCCCCTACTGACGTCTTGTATGTCTTTGAAATGTATTTCAAGAGAGTAGGCCTGCAATTCAGTCCACTTCTATATATCAAATTTAAATCACACCAACAAATTATACTGCAGTTCCTAGAGCCCGAAGCTCAACAAAACACAACGAATAATCCTGCAGGTGAAATATACAGGGACGCAAAATATTAGTCCCAAATTATGATATTACTTCATTTTATATTATTTGTCTACAGAAAGCTTCAAGAGTTAACTTGAATCACTTTTGGTTATGTGACATTTAAATTTCTCAAGGTAGTGGATATAAACGTAGTGGTTTTCTTGGAGGTGACGTTGAGTAGCTTGGTAGGCAGACACCAAAGTTTCGCAAATACATGATACATACATCTTGATTATAGACAAGCAAGTCGTTTAAATTCTGTGGTTTTGCTTGGAAAGCAAAGTTACAAGCTCGAAGTAAAAAACTACGATGGAAGGAACGGCACATCTGTATATGATCTGGTGTTTTGGAACAAGATTGAAGGAATGAGACAGGGTGGAGTGAAATATTTACTGGTAGGAAGCAAGGTGATAGGGACAGGTGGCGGGCTATTATGAATGCGGTAATGAACCTCCGGGTTCCATAAAATGCGGGGAATTTCTTGACTAGCTGAGAAACTGTTAGCTTCTCAAGAAGGCCTCTGCTCCATGGAGTTAGTTAGGAAGCAAGGTGGAAAGCATGAAACAGGGCTGAATTATCTAGTCTTATAAACTCGAGAAATGTAGTCTATGAAAATCTGGAAGACCGTGAGGTTTCTTTATACGTTTATTTTAATAAAATGCGAGACATGCAGGGATTATATCCCACTGAGTCTTCGTCGTTACAAATATTAATTGGTGCATTCAACATTCACAGTAATTCTACGGGCTGAAAAGTGATTAAATCACGAAGGAATTAAGTGATTATAATCTATTTTAGTGGCTATTCTAATTGAGGTTTTTGAATTCCTTCATTTCTTCTAGAACACTGCGATGGTATTAGATTTCAATAACCCAACACTGCCTCCTTCCTAATCAACAGTTACGTTTATTTGAGTTTTCAAAACTCATTCAACTACACGCGACCCCTGCATTTTGTTGAGCCAATTCATAAATGGGTATGTGAAGAGGCTTATTGCTACGGCAGCCGGTGGTGCGTCAGTAGACTACTGAAACACGGGATTTGGCTTACTTTTTATTAACCAGGCCTACATCAGACGCCTTGACGCTCGTTCCTTGATACGGTACAGGTGTATTTGTTTGCCTTGTCACCATGTTCCCCCTACAAAGTCCTCGTATCAGTACAAATTGACATTTTTGCATTTTAAACAGACTCCCTTTCCCGGAAAAATACGGGCCGAGTTATGAACAGTAGTTAGGAAAAGAAGGGGAATGGGGGGGGGGGGGGCTTACGTTTCATGGCGCTAAGGATATTAAGGTCAATTTCCTACCACCCCACCCAACTTGCAAAAATTGTACCTAGGATGAATTTTCTTTAGTGAGATTCTAACGATATGGTCCGTTTAACTATTGGTCGAAATCTGAGAAATATGGGAGAGGAGGGTCATGCGTATCCCATTTTGAAATAAGAAACCTAAGTTAAACTGTGGCTGCAAAATAGAGAAAAGAGGTCCTTGAGGTGAAGTAGGGCATGAAGGTATGAAACTTGGGTTGCTGACTCATAGTACGGCTTAACTTCGAACTTTTTTTTGAACAAAATAGTAAACTTCCACGTTCCATGGACATAGGAAATTGGTTGGCGGAGAGAATTACTGATAATTATCCAAGACAGATTCTGTTGAGTGCAATTAATTTAGTGGTCAGTTATTAGGTTTTCTGCCATGACGGAGTGACAACTGAATTATTTACATGCGGAATAAGATCATTTGTTGCGTTGTATCAACTGTGCGAGTTACTTAACAGCAAATAATTATGGTATCAAATAGAAATAACTGCATACGAAGAGGAGCATTATTATGGATGACTGTGAAAAGCCGTCAGAGTGGAAATGTCGGTGGTCAAGATTAAATCCGAATGAAAGTAATACGTTTTATCATTCAGATGACCTGCTGGATAGCAAGTAAGGTGATACATAGGGATCGATTTGTCATATAGCGTTTCCATTAAATCTGTCGCTGTTCCCAGGTTTGGCCACTGAGTCCACCAATCGCAGGCACAATGCGTTATGTTTCTTGTGCACTTCTGATCAGTAATGCAACCGTAAGTGGAAGAGAGAGAATTTTATTAAAAAACCGGAGACGATTCCAGTTTGTTGCATTGATGTTACTCTAACACTAGAATTCTTGTAAGTCTTTTTAAAAATGTAGCTGTGAAAGATTTAAACGGTCAGGACGCGTTAGATATGCTACATGTAATGGGTGCTTTTGTTCCTAGGTTATATATATATATATATGTGTGTGTGTTTGTGTGTGTGTAATTTCCTATTTCGGAATATAGAGATATTAACGTCAAGTTAATCTCTTTCAATTTTAAAATATTTTTCCAACAGTCCAAAATACTGTCGTATCATGATTACACTACATGCCTACTTAGCCATATGAAGAACATTATCAGTACAGAGAGCACTGAAGGTGCCATTATGTAGTGCCGGTTTTGAGTTTCTCACTGTCGTGTTGTTGAAGATTTAAGTCTTCTGGTACGTGACGCCGTGTTTTTGGTTATTAGTTCCCCAAATTTTAAACGATCAGAAATAGTGTCTTTATTTTCAGGGTCTAACAGTCCGAGAGTAGTTGCAGGTTAAGTGAGTTAGAGCTTAAACTTTTCTAATTGTGATGCTGGTATAATTGTATTGTTTTACTATTCCTCTTCCGTCTTTAACCCTTTAAAGGCGAAGCGTATTTGTTTTATACAAGGACTCAGTGCGTACCGCGCTGTAAACACTCTCCACTTCGGTTATAAAAACCGATCTCTTAATGTTTTATAAGGCAAAAGTTGCTGTTTGTTCTGAGATCCGTACAAAACACATAAACACAATGTGGGCACCACGTAGAATTTTTTAATGTTGAACCTGGTGGTACGTAAAGTTACCACTAGGCTTTAAAAGGTTAAGCATACGCAGCTGACAGGACTGCTTACTGACATATTTGTCCCTATCTTGGCTCTATTATATACATAGAATTGATTATTGTTTGATTTACGTATGTCAGCAGGTATTATACTGTGAATGCAGTGTTGAAGTTTATTTGATAACTTACGGGCAGCACAAGTGTCTTCGTAAAGACGGTTACTTTATTTGATACATTAAAGTTATTATGTACGTCTTTTAGGCGCGCTTGCAAAATTTCGAAAAGCGACTACAAGATTCGCCATGTCTATCTATCATTCTGTCCATCCGTCCGTTCGTCCGTTCGTCCGTCCGTCTGTCCGCGTAGAACAACTCTTGTTTCCACTGGACGGATTTTCATGAATTTTGATATTTGAGTATTTTTCTAAAAATTGTCTAGAAAATACTAGTTTAATTAAAATGTTACGAGAATAACGGATACTTTATATGAAGACCTATGCACATTTATCATAATATTTCGCTCAATTCTTCTTAGAATGAAGAATGCTTCAGAAAAAATTTAGATAAAATAAAAACACACTTTATATTTAACAGCTATTACCCCAAAAATCGTGCCGTTTATGAGATAATTTGGAAAAATATGTAGAACCAGACAGACCACAGATGACAATATGATAGGGCGCATGCCTTTTGCATGCTGGGTAATTGAGGCTACAGACACACACTCGGAATATGCCGTAATTATTGCTTTTCCACGGCAATAATGATTACACTAAGGCCCCTAAATGTTACATTTATACGTACACTGCCTGCCTTATTTGAACATAGTATTAATATTATTTCATACATTCATGTCAGTAAACGCAATTTTCGTTCTTCTGTGAGGCGACGCTGCGTCAATGGGTATTTTTTTTCCAATGTTACAAGATGAATGGTGGTCTCGAAACGTCAGGAATTAATCGTCCAGTCACGCAGCATCACACCCCATAAAAACAGAGAAATTAGCTACAAAGCCTGCGAAAGCCTAATACAATGTCAGCGGCTGTGTACGTCTGACACAACAAAATTTTACTGTAACTGGACAGCACGGGCAGAATGGTGAGCAGGCAGCAAGCTGTACTTCCGGGTGAACGGTGTTTCACCCGCACCAGACGTGCAGATTTTCCTTCTCCAAAGCGTTTAGACGGACTTAGGGTCCATTTTGTCCCTTAAACTCTCCCGTAAATAAAACGAAGTTGCTGTGAAGCTGCAAAGGCACCTCCATCCAGTATTGGGGGTGAAATTCATGAAGCCATGCCATTACTCCGCCACATAATTTCTTGACATGTTGCGCAATAAAGAAAAGAAAAAAATACGTTGAAGCACTTTCGGCAAGACATTACTATGCTATTCAACGGTCTTTCTGAGATAAGTCATTATTACGCATTCCAAAGATTCCACAAACAACTAAGGAGCTCACTCATCTGTCTCATCAAAACAATTCTGATTTTCAGATATTTCAGGATATTTGAAGTAAACTTGTATAAAATTAAATATGAGTGATAAAGAAAATAATACAATACACTTCCTTGAAAATTGTCTCAGTACTTTTTTGTTACTGAGTTTTTTAATACTTTTCTTCACGTTGAATATTTATGGTCATAAAAAGGGTTTCATTAGAGAGTATAGAATTTTTTTCTTTTCATATTTTGTGCTGAGTTACAGTGCTTCATTTAGCACGTAATCAATACACACGCGTCTTTATAAAAATGCTTTAATATTTATTTTTATTGACTTGGAATCGTCTTCACAGAGGATTGCCATGAATAGAAAGTAAAGCTATTTAACACATTCAAAGAAAGTTGTTCAAAGATTTTAATATTACAGAATCCGAATGGAAGGAGGACGATGTTGTGAAATTTTATAACTTCCATCATGGCACTTCACCCAGGAACTAATTCACCGGCTACTTAAAAATGTATTTTCTGAAAACTGCATGTCTTTATGGTCCATATAATCACACTCACTTATAAATACAGAAACTTACCATATTTTAAAGTAAATCGATTACACGCATTCTTTAGTTTTAGTTGAGTTTGCTTTCATCCAAAGAAACTATTCACATTGTTCAGGTCTGTCTCTCCAATTGTCTGGTAGCCTGTCCCTCTGTACGCGTGCAACAACTTGAGATATTCGAAATGAATTTGCATGACATTTAGTAGAGGTAACTAACCAGTGTTGACATACTCAAATATTGGTTAACATCGGACAATAAAAACCCCACACTTTACATGAAGAGCTATCGTCACCTGTTTCAAGACGATAAACTAGTGTGTTCAAGGCAGTTGGGCTCTATACAACATATATTACATGAAATATGCAATATAAAAGACTTCACGAACCTCTGAAGACGGAGCGTCAGACTAAATACTCTAACTTACTAGTGTTCTAGCAGGCCAACGTTTGTAATCCATACACGTTGGTGGGCTAATTCTTCCTGTTACTCTGAGAAGTCTGTTTATTTATGGGCTGTAAATTTTAAATGTGTTTTCAGGGCCGGATACGGCCGGAAACAAGGAGGCGAGAGAGATTTTGTATGAAGAGATAAAAAGAGGAAGTATAGGTAGAGCAGAATGTGATATAAAAACGAAGAACGAATTGAAAAGAAAGAGAAAAAATTACGTTAATGGAACAAGCTAAGGGAAAGAGATGTTAAAGGGAGACAGTTGAAGTTGGTACGTTTATTCGCACCTTTTTTTTTTAAAATAATATTTTTTTCTATGTACGCTAGGAAGGCATAAGAGAGAGTGGAGTTATAGCTCAATTTATTCTGAACCTCCACACTAGTCGGAAGTAAGTGGTCATTTACATGCACCAAACGCTTTGTTTCGTGGTAAACCCCCTCGGTATGCATTGAATATAAAACTGAGTTTGGCCCCATTTTCTTATTTTTAATTTTTTCAGATGCTATGTCATTGGTTCTGACATTCAACATCACACATAGTGCAAAACTGGAGACGCAGTCCCTTTTGGATGTGAGCTTCAATGGCGGGCAAGTAGCTCTTGATGTTTTGAAGCTTCTTAGTGACTTCCGTTTCAGGTTCAGACAGCCAAAGTTGCTCGTAGTTACTGACCTACCGAACTGCACGTGTCACCTCAACAAGGAACGTATTTCTTGAGAATTAGAAGGGGAGTAGGGAGTAAATTGAACCAAAGACAGGAAGAATATACGATGGGCTGAAGGAAGAAATGTAACAAGAAAATGATCGAAAGCAAAGAGAAGTAAGGAAAGAAATAAGGAAAAAGCAGCAATAGAGAAAAATTGAAAGAGAAGGCACATTATTACCTCTTGTGTCACACATTTCATATATGCTTCTCGAGCTATTTCTATACTCGGGTCACCTGGACGGAGTTTTCCGTTTATACGTGACAACGGCATAAAACTTTTGTGGGGAGTGGCAATTTTTTGTTATAACACACATCAAATTTAGATTTTGATGCAAATTAAGGACTATATAATTCCAGTAGAGTGACACACCAAAACAGAAGCTCTGAATAGGCTTAATGCTCTATCCCACGCCCCTCTCTCTCTCTCTCTCTCTCTCACTAACATGATGCTATATACCAGTACACGAACATAAGATACACACTTACGTGTTAAAACACAAAAAAATATAAGGTATATATGCATGTATACACACACACCAACACGCATACATTGCAGGAAAACACTACACTATGCGTCAATTTACGTGCTTATTGACATTACAGAAAATATTAATGCTCGATCTTGTAACAAAAATAAACTGAAAAGAATCATACGTGAAGGTGTGACAAAAAAGTATCCGGACCCAAGCTCTGAAACTAACAATACTGAAAGTATCTTTATGATGGACTAATCCCTTTCGAAGAAGAAGGGCCCCTGTACTTCGATACACTTATTCCATCGGCTCGTCCACTGTTGGAAACACCTCTCACACTATTTTTGGAGATGTCTGTAAGTTCTTCCGTCGCGTTAAAAGTGTGATCATTTACACAACTTCACGCCATGTACTTATCAAGCTTCTTCTAAATAGGGGGAAGAAAAACAACGTTTTTAAAAAAAATTTTCGACTGCTTCTGCACAGAGGCTACAGACAGGTGCTAATACTTATGTTTCATTCTCAGTAGACGTGAGATGAACTTGGCTGACACATTTCTCGTGTCCAAACTTCTAGACACAATTGCCTGCCATAAGTCAAAAGAAATTCTTGGTTCCTGAGCTACTTCTCTGACCTCTAGTCTTCGATCTGCTCTCATCAAATTAGGCACTTCTGCTATCATTTCATAGTTTCTGCTCCTCCAGAACCCTCGTCACTTTCTTCGGACGTCCGACCATACGTAAAGCGGCGGAGCCACACAAAGACTTACGTACAGCTCATAACCTCAGTTTTAATCTTTGCATAATATCATCTTGTCGTTTTCTCGAGTTCTGCGCAAAACTGGATACACACGCCTTGTTCCGTACTCTCGGACATAACGAGCACGACGAAACCCACAAACGCTGCTGTTTACTTGCGGCAACTGCCTCAGATTGCATGGCTGCTGCAGTGAGGAATCGTTGATTGAAAACACTGACACACATACTCACAGAGACTCAGAAAAGTTCCGTCCCGTAGTGGCATTATGTACTCGACAAACAAACTCAGTTCGGTTACTTATTTTTCAGACCTATTAAGCTTTATCTTTAGATATCTTTCAAGTGTCTGCCATTTACCAACTTCCGATAATTCTAGACAATCCTGCTATTAATACCTATCGCATCATGTGCATTATTTCCAACATATGTTGTAGCCAGATACAGACAGTCTGCCCAGTACAAGTCCTTCCTCCCCTCTCGTGTCACCCCTCCGACCTTGCTACTATGTATCTGGAACTCACGACTGTCCCCCTTGATCTTCTTACTTAGAACATTCTAAGAAATTTATGCCCCGGTCCGTATTTCCCATTTTCTTGTGACGCAGGAGTCTCTGCTCTGGTGTTGTGGTTAAGTGAGATATTTGGTTTCTTCTTTAGAGTAACCCATACCACCAGGAAGGTTTTGTTCGCTGTCATGTTACACGGTTAACAAAGGGAGAATTAGCCGTCATAAGAAATTTGTTTATATAATTACACGAAAGCGTAGGTCCTTATTAGTTGTTACATTTTTGTTATTTTTAACTCCCACGTATTCTTTTTGATGTCTGAAATTCTCTTGTGTTTCCTATAGTAATAAACAAGCTGTACTTATTTAAACGTCAACACAACTTATTACTGATAATGCAACGTGTTAATCACTTTGGCTAAAGCGAATCTCACGCCATTTTATCGGTTTTAAAGAAGTCTGACGGTGTTATGTACTGTATATTTATCCTCACGTACTTGTCCATTTTGTTAACTTGCACCACTTCTCGGCTTATACGCTTTCATTGAGGCACGAAAGAAGCGGAAAGGGGGGGGGGGGGGTTGCATTATAAGTCACAGGCCTCAATTTGTATTTTTCGGCAAAATATTCATAACGCTGAATCGTGCTAAGCTTTATATCTTGCGTCCGTCTCTTGTCTTTTCACAAGCTGCAAGTCTTCCTTCAGATTGCGGTTAATAAATTCCCTTTGAAGGATTAAATCATGGCGTCCGGTTCTATGCCTTCATTACACCCAACTGCTAGTCCAAGTTACCAAGGTCTGTCATTTCAAACCATAGTTCTTGCCCGTCTCTTGCTACAAAGGCATTAGCAGTCTACAAGGAAAGTAACAAAGTCAATGGGTTCTGTCCTATTTTAGCATTCCTTCTTTAAGTGTCCAAAAGCCGGTAGACCCCGTACCACATCAGTTTCTTTCAACAGAAGCCTTGAAACTTTAAAAATAAATTACTTAAAAAGGAGGATCTTTTGTTAAGATCAATATAAAGACTTAATTTGAAGATACAGGATTTAAGGTTGTTACAGCGGCATTGCTCTGGAAGGAAGCATTCCAGGATACCACGCTGTGTTTGTAGGCGAGCAGTTTGCTGATTAAATTTCAAAATTCGTTGGAAGATGATTAAATAACACAGAGACTGCTTCGGAATCGACCCAGTTGCTGTGGGTTTGTGTGGGCTCAAGTTCTGACTGAAGACGAGTTGAAGAACTGCTCTGACATGGACGAGGTAGCAGTATATTGCAGGTTCATAAGACTGCTACTCCAACTACCATGACCATGGTTTATGTAATTAGGTAGTGGCATTTTATCCACTGCAGATGTAGACGTAACATTTAAGGCCATGACTCTGCCTTGCGAAGTGAGGTATTGATATCTAGCTCACACTGAATATTATGGCTACACCGCCAGGAGGCTTTCGTATGACGGAAAAGAGTAGTGTTCCTTCCATTACTGATTAATGTGCGCCATGAGTCAGGAGTTCTGAACATTCGAATGCTATTTTTTCCAGTACAGGTGTAATTGTTACACCATTATGGATCACAATTCTTCATTTATATTTTGGCGTTTGTTCCAATAGAAATATAATGGGAATAGAGTCATGATTCAGTCTTTTGTCGTCTGAAGTCTGAGACACAGTTTTCTGAATGAATCCAGGTTGGGGATGCTCTTGATTGCACAAATTGTCTTCTGTCTTGCTCTCATCTCCGATTATGCCTCTCCTGATTTTCCCCCTACCATCACCACAGCAACCAAGTTATAATGTACGATAGAAACAAGGCATAATGACGACGCCATTGAAAGTAGCTTACACCTCACACTTCCCTTCCCTCTGGTGGTACAGAGAATAAAATATCTTAGAACAGAGGAGGGTGGGAGGGAGGGAGGGAGGGAGGGAGGGAGCAAAGAAAATCAGCAAAAGAAGTTTTCTTGTTGTTTAGTTTGAGCGGATTTTAATTAGCCGGCTAAAGAATGCTCTGAACAAATGTGTCTCTCTCTCTCTTTCTCCCGCCAGTTTGGCACATCCCACACTCTTTACAAGCAAACGACGTACTTTTTATCTTAACTCTATTAAGCTTCTTGCTATAAAGTTTTCTTCTTTTAAGTACAAAATCTATTTCGGAAAGTCGAAAGCAGGAGACGCGAAGAAGATACAGAAGAGAGTAGAGACGATGAACATTTTAATGCTAAATAATATTTAAAAAATGGAGAGGAAATATCTCTATCCCTATTCCTTGGCAATATTAACCATCAACAATTCTCTATTTCTATCTTTCTCACTTAGTGCTTCTGCTGCTGGGTTTGGAGTTACTGCTAATTTGGTCGTCTCCGAAGTACAGCGAAAGTGTAATTGAGATTTTATAGGCTAACATGCTAATGACTACTATGAAATTCGTTGGAAGGCAAGATGAAGCCCGTGCTGAAGCCTCAGTTGGCGCTTTTTGCCATATGGCTTCAACAAAAGCCAGACTATAGGCCCAATTAAGTGGATGATACACTTAAATATACAAAATTAATAGGCTACGCCGTTTTGAGGGTGTGTGATATATTCTTGTTGCAGTGGTGGAGCGTTTGAAATGAAGCAGAATAATGAAGACGGGAGGTAAAGAGATATTTCCTAATTGAAATTTGCATGGATATTGTATCGTGTATAGTGAAAGGGGGACCAAGGATGCACATTATTGGTTTGCTGGGGCATGTGTGCGTCTATTCGTGTGAATAAGAGGGGATGTTGGATTGTTTCTGTGATAAGCGGGGTGATGTTAGGGAGGGAAACACGTGATGGGATTCCTTTGTATAGTGTAAATGACAGCATTAGGTCAAGGACATTGTCATACGGATGGATTTAAGGCAGTAAGTTCTTCTGTCAGTTACAAGGCATAGTTTGCCTTCCTGACTGTCAATTTCATACAGAGCATAATTTAAAAATTAATTTCCGACAACAAAGGAAAAATTACGTCTCCATTGCGAGAAACATTTGGCTGGTGGGTACGGGGAAGTATCGCCACTTATTATTACAATTATACGAAATATGTGACATGGGTTAAATGCACAATTTTTAGTACTGAAACTGGCGGTGCACATATTAAATAACAAATTTTACGTGGTTTCTTCCTCAGTGGTGTCCATGTGTCTGAGTGTACGTAGGATAAAGCTTTGGTCACACGCACTCCAGACTGAACCTTGTGGTTGTGTGGTTACTTTTAGTGCTCTTATGATCCTGTGCTCGATTTTTGTCGAAAAGTTTCTCTATGATGGCAGAGGGCTTTGTGCTTTTCTTCAGTATCTGTGGAATACTGTTAACAACAGTACATGAAATGGCTTAAACGTGCGAATTCATAAATAATTACAGGCTACTGTAAAATATTATTAGCGTGACCAGACCAAGTGGAAGGCTTGTCTAGAATTAAATATAATTAGGATGTTTGGGAAAAAATAATAAACCCAAGTTAACTACAGGAATAATAAATAAGCCAAATAATAAGAATTATTGCTGGCGTTATTTTCAGAATACCTTTACTTCGCACATACTATTTCAAAAGTCTGAGGATTAAGCACAATACGCTGTAATTTTGACTTTTGTTTTGTATTCATGCGAAATGTGGTCTTCAAACCGAAGGGAAGAACATAGACTGATGGTGCTTGAGAAGTGGTTGCTGAGGAAGTTCTGTGGACTTAAGAGAAAGGAAGTAACAGGAGGCTGGAGGCAATTACACGATGATGTGTTTCAAATTGTTTGCTAGACACTAGACACCATTAGGTGATTAAATAAGGGACGAGATCGGCGCACATGAATATAATTGATACGCAGAATCAATTTCTTTTTAACATTTAAGTAGGTGGTGGGTGTGGCAAACAGGGCTGTGGAATCGGTACACAAAAGCTCCGACTACGACTCAGACTCCTCGATTTTTAAAACTTCCGACTCCGACCCCCCGATTTTTAAAAGTCCGGCTCCAACTGCGACTCCGACTCCTTCATAAAAGCTCAATATGCATTAATAACCGTAAACCTATAAGACATTTCATCGCCACCACGTGAATCATCAGGCTACTTTTTTGACTTATAACCTATATTTAAGTGTAAGTCTAATGGTTACTGTAGCTATCAGGGCTCTGGCGTTGGAGTATCCAGCTAAGATTTTAGACCGAGGTCGGAGTCGGTGTCGGTACATTTTTCCCGACTCCGATTCCACCTAAAAATTCCTTCCGATTCCAACTACACCTAAAATTCCTTCCGACTCCGACTCCACAGCCCTGGTAGTAACCACTACAATTTAGAAGCCTCAACTTGTGAAATTATAGCAATAGCATTACTTTCCACTGACAATCTCAAAGGTTAAGGAGATGCATGTAACGCTACATTGCATTGTAGATGCGAAAGAAAAAGGTCTAAAATCGTAGGAGGTAGGCTGTTCCGGAAGACTGCCACAAATCTGTGCCTCTTCTCATGCCACCAGCTCTGTTTGACAGGGAAGTGAAGGGAGAATTGGAAGTGAAAATGGGAGAGGATATGGTAATAGCGCGATGGTGGGAGACTGGAGATGAAAGAAGTGCGAGTCTATACCGACTCTATAACCCATATCACAAATTCCGCTTTGGGAATTCACTTTAATCCCGATAACGGATATCTTCGTTCGTTTAAATACCTAGACTATAGTTAATGAATGAAGAGCATATGAACACGACGTTTACGTCAAAGCGGTCGGGATAAGTAACACGCGTGTGGAAGTCAGAAAAATATACATGTTGGATACGAGAAAACATGGGTGTCTTACGTAAATGGAAGGATAATAAGGACGAGAGCGTGAAATATGGATAGGTTCCCCTGGTGAAATACTGTCAATTCTGTGATAAGGACCAGAGGGTGAAATATGGATAGGATCCACTGGCGAAATACTGTCAATTCTGTGATAAGGACCAGAGGGTGGGATAGGATCCACTGGCGAAATACTGTCAATTCTGTGATAAGGACCAGAGGGTGAAATATATTCTGTGATAAGGACCAGAGGGTAAAATATGGATAGGATCCACTGGCGAAATTCTGTGAATTCTGTGATAGAGCCTGAAGGAAAGTAAACCATAAAAGTTGGGAAGTGCATTCGTGAAGAAGTATTTGGATACTAGGGGCATGAACCTGGTAGAAAGTACAGAGCATTAAACAACGGTGAACGTCCTTAGTCACATGCACAGCTTCTCACAGCTTCATTCTTAACTTCAGATTCTTATTGCTGAGGTCATTTCCAGACACGTGTTATGTAAACTTGCGTCTCCTTATTAAGTTTATCGATTTCACAATACTGTAATATTAAATATGCCTTTCTCAGTGACCGCGCGGTCCAAGACGTACGCCTGAGGCGTCTCATTTACTGGGATTGCGGATTCTAATCCCGCCGGAGGCATGGAAAAAAGTCTCTTGTGAGTGTGGTTTGTTGTCAGCTGGAGGCCTCTGCGATGGGCCGATCATTCGTCCAGAGGAGTCCTGAAAATTGTGGTGTGTGAAACTGAGCGTGATCTCGAAACTTCAGCAGCGAGGACGTCTTGGCCCACTAGGGTTTTCGAGCCATGGGGAGGGGATTTTTAAAGTAGGATTAAGGAAAAAATTCTTTATATATAATTTCCATTTCTCGATTTAGTATAAATGGTCACAATGACCGCCCTCAGCCTAACATATCTGTGAGAACTTAGGTCGACCATTCCTTCCCTTTTAGACGAATAGGCCGTGGTATTTTTAAGCACTGGGTACACAGGTCTCCAGATTTCTAGCTGGGTGTCTACCAACATCGCAGCGAGAAGGCCAAATCTCGCAACACTACATCTATACAGTACATCACAGCTTACTGTAAAAACATTCGAGGTTAGGAATAAGTGGGGCTGTACCCTCACTCTGTTGTTTTGTATGGTTGTGAAACTTGGTCTCTCACACTGAGGGAGGACACTGAGGGTGCTGGAGAACAGGGTGCTGAGGAGGGTATTTGGGCCTAAGAGGGACGAGGCGACAGGGAAGTGGAGAGGACTACATAACAAGGAACTTAATGACCTGTAGTCATCACCAAATATTATTCTGGTAATCAAATCGAGAAGAATGAGATGGGCGGGGCATGTAGCAGGTATGGGGGAAAAGAGAGGTTCGTACAGGATTTTGATGGAGAGACCTGAGGGAAGGCGACCACTTGGGAGACCAAGGCGTAGAAGGGAGGATAATATTAAAATGGATTTTCAAGAAGTGGGATGGGGCATGGACTGGATTGAGCTGGTTCAGGATAGGGGCAGGTGGCGGCTCAAATGAGTGCGGTAATCAACCTCCGGGTTCTATAAAATGCGGGGAATTTCTCGATTATCTGAGAAACTATTAGCTTCTCAAGAAGGCCTCTGCTTCATGGAGTTAGTTGGTTAGTCATTTGGTACGCTCACTCTACCATACAACTTTAGAGCTTCCACTGAGACAAATTTACCTTTTTACCTTTTACAATACTGTAAGACTGAAGGTGCTGTGCTTGCGAACATACCCATGAAATCGATTTCTGCGTCTTGTATAAATTTGCTGTGGCTTCATAAAGCTTATTTTCGTCAACTGGACTATAGGAAATGCAATGCAAAAAGATAGGGTGGTAGGTGGGAGGGTGCATGGGGGAGTAGAATAAGAAGAGTGATAGGGGAGAGATATTACACAGGAGAGTGGCAGCAGTCAGGCGTGAAGAAGATAAATGGAAAGTGTTTCCTACCAGCAGCCCAGTTCACAACTCAAGATAAGCCACCAGCACCACCGGCACTCTTACAACGCAAGGAAGTCACTGGCTCGTTAAATGAATAGCTGGCTGAGTGACTAACAGGGTAGCTAAGTAGCTAACAAACTGTCTGAGAAGGCTAACTAAGAGATTAAGAAAGATGTTGATCTATAAACAAACTAGGCATACAAAAATGATATTCATAAATTAAGTAATAAAATAGAGAATTAGGAAATCGAACTAACAGAACTGCAGAGAGATATCTAAGAGTATCTAGATAGTATCGAATAATGTGAGAAGATTTTTCTTTATTCAATCTGGAAAAGATAATATATATATCTCATTGATTGGCAAAACAGTAAAGAAACTGAGATGGAAATGATGTAAATAAATAAACACTAAATAAGAAACCGGTTCAATAGTAAGTTAATTGAATAAATAACGAAAAAGTTAAGCAAATAAGTAATGCATTAGGTAACTACCGGTGTGACTAAGTAATTAATCAACACACGAAGTAACTACTCGTGTAACTAAGCAACTAATTAACACTCTAAATTCTCGTGTAAATAAGTGATTCATTGTTACACTAGTAACTACTCATGTAGGTAAGTAAGAAATAGTACACTAAGTAACTACTCGTGTAGGTAAGTAAGAAGATAGTACACTAAGTATCTACTCGTGTAGGTAAGTAAGAAGATAGTACACTAAGTAACTACTCACGCATCTAAGCACTTACATAAAACACTAACCCAATTCTTTAATCGCTGACTACCACAATCACATTGCAGAAGACTACTTATAACATTAACCACCATTAGAACATATAATCTCGCAAATTAAGTAGTTATATTCACATGGCCACATTTTACAGTTCATGTCTCATGTACATAGCTTGAAGGGTCTGTCTTTTTACGGTAACATGTGGTTTCATATGCATAACGAATAAAACAAACACGCAGAGAGATGAGCGGATGGAATGATGTTTAATTTTCGAGCTGTATTTTGAAATTTAGGACGCACCATATATCAAAATGTCTGTCAAAGAACACTTAGAGATAAATCCTGGATTTCAAAGCACGGCAGTCCAAACGGGAAGGTGCTCCTACAAATTCTTCGGATTCTTCCTGGATTTCATCATTTCACCGATGTTCCACACTCATCTATCACCAACCCTGACGTGTGTCAGAGGACTGACTCTAGTTATCATGACTTCGACTCCCAGTCGAACTTTAATCTGTGACTCAAATCACTTCCTTTGGAATAGATGGATTCGATGGCGGGGGGGGGGGGGGGGGAGTGGAGAAGCGTTTTATTTAATAATTCTGTGAGTTTGAAGATAATATAGTTTTGATAGTTGACAAAAGGAATATGACTGTAGAGAATTGGTGAAATTATAGTAATAAGGGAACCCGACTTACTCAAAGAAGAACCGTTCCAATACTAATTTAATGTGTTCCATGTCCCTGCACTGTATCGTACGAAATAAACACCAACTAATGCACCAAAATACAGGGTATGCACAAAAGAATGGTGCGGTTTCAAAAGTTAACAAGAAATTTATTTCTCACCTTACACGGGCACAACGTACGCCGTCAGCAGCGGCAACTGTCCAAGTTTCTCATGCGCTACCAGCAGTTCGCTTCTCATGCTTACTGCGGGGCCGCGGGGCCGCGGGGCCGCGGGGCCAGTTTTCAAGATGGCGTCACAGCAGGAGAAGGCGTTCTGTGTGCTCCGTTTTGAGGTGTCCAGATCTGTAATTACAGTGCAGCGTGAGTTTCGTGCACGGTTTAGAAAAACGCACCATACAGGAATAACATAACTGGGTGCGTACGTACCAACATTGCCCATGTCCCTCAAGGAACTTCGTGATCGGATAACGCATGCACTGCAGACCATTACAGCGGACATGCTACACCGAGTCTGGGATGAATTTGATTACCGTGTGGATGTGTGTCGTGTGACCCAGGGTGCACACATTGAAGGATTGTGATTAACGCATGAGAAACTTGGACAGTTGCCGCTGCTGACGGGGTAGGTTGTGCCCATGTAAGGTGAGAAATAAATTTCTTGTTAACTTTTGAAACTGCACCATTCTTTTATGTATACCCTGTATATAATCTTTACTGCTAAAAATTATATATTTTGGTGCATTAGTTAGTGTTTATTTATTTCGTTCCAATACTAATTTATACTTCAATAATATCATGCGGACTAAACTGGGAATGACTCCCGGCCTACGCAGTGGATAACCCAGTAAGTATAGCTACTGAGCTATAAGTGGGTGACCAAGAAATAGGAGCTCAATTCGCTGCTTGGATGTAAGTTTTCACTTCTCTATAGATTTCAGACTGGTACTCAGGCCGGTCAGCCACTGATAACATGCAGCGTCCTTTTCCTATGCGGTCCGGCCTATAGTACAGTTACTACACTCGAAGTATCGTGCCTCACCGTCACAATTAAAACCCATTGTGGTTAATACCTTATTATTTTGCATCGTCCAGTTTTGTGGAATTCTAAAGAACGAAGGGTATATTTATTTCCTTGTACGGGAAATGTAATACATAACTTTAATGACATGAAATCTAGATAAGTAAACGAATCTTTACATTTATTTTTATAATACTAAGAAGGCAAATCATATTATTCGGGTAATCAAATCGAGAAGAATGAGATGGGCGGAGCATGTAGCACTTATGGGGGAAAGGAGGGGTGCATAAAGGATTTTGGTGGGGAGACCTTAGGGAAGGCAACCACTTGGGATACGCAGGCGCAGATGGGAGGATAATATTAAAATGGATTTTCAAGACGTGGGATGGGGCATGAACTGGATTGAGGTGGTTCAGGATAGGGACAGGTGGCGGGCTCTTGTGAATGCGGTAATGAACCTCCGGGTTCCATAAAATGCGGGGAATTTCTTGACTAGCTGAGAAACTGTTAGTTTCTCAAGAAGGCCTCTGCTTCATGGAGTTAGTTAGTTAGTTAGTTAGTTAGTTAGTTAGTTAGTTAAGGAGGCAAATCCTAAAGTAACAGTGTGAATTACAAGAATTCCAATAAAACGCCAGACATGCTGAATGTTTAGGTGTGTTTATTGTAAAAGCATTAAAATGCTTAGTACACTTTGTTCCCTCAAGCTTTAAAATAGTGCAGAAAAAAGTGATTATTTGCGGTTGACAGCACAGTATTTTTTAAGAATCTAATAGGATGACGTAGAAAAGCAAAGCTAAAAACAGGGATCTGCTTAATGCATTTTGACGGGTTTAAAAATGTAATGCTCAGAGATGCTAAAATTGTGGAAATAACTGGGACACTTCTCGTTATGTCGGCCTAATTCCTATTTCAGACGTAAGGCTTAAAATCATAGTGGTAACTATACATACCACGTGCCTTAACATTCGAAGACTTGTCACTTACCCACAGTATGTATTTATGAGTCATACGTGATCTGAAACTAAACAGCGATTACTTTGTAGAACAGAAGTAACTGACTAGTGTTTGTAATGGAAACATAGCGTGTTCTCTGTGATACAGAACTTACACTTTAAATATTATTTTAAATAATCTTAGTATTCAAATTACTAAATCGCCAGAAAATGCTTATAAGTATTTTTTACGTTTAACAACCAGTGTAGCTAAAGCAATATTAGAAATAATGTAAAAAGAGACATTTTATTAATAGATAGTATGCGGTCAAGCCAAGAATGGTACTCACAGAAGGTACATTTTCATGTTAAAATTTTAAAGGGGTTTATGATAGTTAATATAATGAAAACTGGAAAAAAATGATTCACATTCGCAAGTTTAGAAACGTCCTGTGAACCGTTCATTATTTCTTTGTTATTCATTCACGTACCGGTACGGACTGAAAGAGGGTATACGGAACACAGTGTACAAACTAATGACTAATATTATCGTCTTTAGGGATATAAGATGCGTCTTATCAAGTTGTGTGCACTAGTGGCGCAGTGACACGGACTGCTGTATCTGAAGTGAAGTACACAAGATCCAACAGCCTAAGTTACGAGGATTACCTCGCCAGACAGAACTACAGTTGCCCTTCATCTTTAGGACCGTCTCTTTCTTTTGTTTCAAGCCTTTCTCTTGCCAGAGAGAAGAAAGGGTGCGGACGGACTTCGACTCCTGAACTGCCTATAATCTACGTACAGTATACCGAAGGCGTTGTCATGAATACAGCTACTGTCTACAGGACTGGGATTTGAACTGGGTTCTCCGAATGCTGGTTTCTAAGTTACCTGACAAGGACATTTCAATTCCAGAAAGTATACAAAATACCACCAAAAGAGTTGGCAAGATAATCATGAATGATTAATGAGTAAACGTTTGGATGGAGCGTCTTTTGCCCTAATCTAATTCGTTGGAACTGGGTCTCGTTTCGTATGGTCTACTCGTAGGCTTTTCTGAATAGGATAATGAGCAATAACTTTTAAATACATGCCTTCCCATATGGGAACGAACGTAGAAAAATCTTTCTTTCTTGAAACAATTATGGATATAAACAGTCGAACAGCCAACAGTGTGTTTCACCTCACTTTATTCAATCAAGAGGCTAAATTACCCGTTTCGGTCCGTACGCAAGACCATCATCAGGTTTTTCACAAGTGGAGGCCTCCACTTACATGATATATAGAGTTTTTACCAACTATGAAGTGAAAAATCTGATGATGGCCTTGCATACGGACCGAAACGGGTAGTTTAGCCTCTTGATTGAATAAAGTGAGGTGAAACACATTGTTGGCTGTTTGACTGCTTATATATATAATTGTTTACTATACGCCAACGGGGATGTCCAATATCAAAACTTTCTTTCTTTCTTTCTTTCTTTCTTTCTTTCTACCTTTCTTTCTTTCTTTCTTTCTTTCTTTCTTTCTTTCTTTCCTTCCTTCCTTCTTTCCTTCTTTCCTTCCTTCTTTCTTTCTTTCTTTCTTTCTTTCTTTCTTATTCTGACCTACCTACTCATAGTAGGTGCAGAAGGTTATTGACGCATGTGATCACAATTGATGACAAATACATTCGGAAGGATTTCTCTGGACGAGGGATCGGTCCGTCGCAAAGGCTTCTATCTGACGACACACAACATTCACAATAGACAGGCAGCCATGACCGCAGCGGGATTCGAACGAGCAATCCCAGCAAGCGAGCGGCCACAGACCTACACCTCAGACAGCGCGGCCACAGGGATCGGTTCCTAGAAATTAATTTTATATACTGAGGCGACAAGGAAATTTACTTCCTTTTTAAGGCACACTGCAAAATCTCTGTTTTATTTTCCACAAAATTCTGTTTATTTCGTAATTTTACCTTTTCCTGTAAAACTAATACGTTTCTCACAAACCATGCGCTAAAGTTTAAATACCCGCCCCTGTAGGATAAAGGCTAACTTCATATAAAGACAGGTGCTTTGTAATCCAGGTGAACACCTGTACCTTCATTTAAAAAACTGCGCTTCTATTGGTATACATTGAGACGAACTGCTTTAAACATATTGATGAAACTTTAAGCTGCAAAATATGAAGTTTTCACTCATGTAAATATTTTGGGGTGTGAAGCCTTGTTATTTAACTTATAATTAGGCCTACTACCAGCTTTCCGGAGCAACATGCTGTCATCATCGTCAATATAAGGTACACCCTTCTAAAACGTTGGTGTGTACCTAAAACAGAAATGAACCTGACTTTACATTAGAGCGTGTAGCCCTCAGAAGGCACTGTGTTCATTTCTGCGACAGAGTACGGATAAACTTTCTGGTGATATCTGCGCTATTCCTCGGTACCTTCAAGCAAGGTGCGGAGAATATTTCAATCAAGCCCCCGTCTGCAGCCCACGCAATTAGTCGTCGAGCTGTCGCCACGCGGCGTCGTGTTCAATCCAAAGCCATTCTACGAGAAATCTGTGACGGTAAAACTGGCACTTGGAATGGTTTATATCAGATCACTTATGTTTTCCCCTTTTCGTATTATTCCACCAGCACCTCATACTCATAACCAGGGCTGTGGAGTCGGAGTCGGATTCAGAAGGAATTTTAGGTGGCGTCGGATTCAGTAAAAATGTACCGACTCCGACTCCGACCTCAGTCTAAAATCTTAACTAGATTCTCCAAATCCAGAGCCCTGATAGCTACAGTAACCATTAGACTTATACTTAAATATAGGTTATAAGTCAAAAAATTGTCCTGATGATTCACGTGGTGGTGATGAAATGTCTTATAGGTTTACCATTATTAATATATATTGAGCTTTTATGAAGGAGTCGGAGTCGGAGGTTTTGTGTACCGACTCCACAGCCCTGCTCATAACTCAGACTTCTACCATTGAAACTATATAATTTTAGCAATTGACATCATTTCGATATAAACACTTCTCTTCAGTTACTTTACAACGGTTGTATTTGTCACCCATTTCAATTCGTTAATATTTAATTGTCTTGTAACTGGGAAGACATATAGTCTGCTTTAGATAGAGCGCCGTTAAGTAAGCCACAAACCAGTAGAACGAACTAGACGGCGTCACATCCAAGAAACTTGTAATCTTAAGTCCTTACAGTACACACTGTTGGTGTAACACAACAAAGTAACGAACATCTAAGGCAAAGTTTGTGACTGTGAAGCTGTTGCGATGTAAGGAAGCCGCCAATCAATTAGATTAGTTCTGAAGTCTTTGCATGATGTGTAACATTTTCTCGGAAGTGGCCCGGCTCCTCTGTCCCACGTTACATCATCTTTCTCCCCTCCTAGTCTTTGAGAGATTTAATTAAGACTGCCCCTTCTTCGTCTCGAAGGGTAGAAACCAATGGTTACCTCGCTCCATGATAGCACCGAGGACCTAATCACAAGTTTCTGCTTCGTTTTGCTTCGGGCGGCGGCTGGTAGAACAGACAAGAAGGACATGCAGATTCCACACGAATTCTGTGTCGGTAGTTGTGTGCCGGTGGGTGCTGGCAGTGAAAACTGCGGTTATAATGTCAGTGTTTGCTGGAGTGAGCAGGGTTTTTGGTCATATGTACGGTGGCAATGAACACATGCATGCACATCTCAGTCAGCTGACTGGCCTGCCGGATGAACAAGCGGGGAACAGGGGTTCGGTTACCGACAGTGGCAACAACTCTGCACCGTCCGTATTGTCTGTGAAACACACCCAGCGTCCTATCCAATGAATCCCAGGGGCTCTTTCCCCGTGACACAAATGGCCGGAACGTGTAGACAACCATTTTTATACATGTATTAGGAGCTTAGAAAAGCATGAAGATATACACTCCCACCCCAGGCCTCTTCATGTTTTGGTGCTTCGTGAATAACGGAGACATTTTCACAACAGATTCATACGTGTGTGTGTGTGTGTGTGTGTGTGTGTGTGTGTATGTATGTATGTATGTATGTATGTGTGTATGTATGTATGTATGTATGTATGTATGTATGTATGTATGTGTGCACGTATGTATGCACGTATGTATGTATGTATTATGTATGTATGTTTTATGTATATATGTATGCATGTATGTATGTATGTATGTATGTATGTATGTATGTATGTATGTATATGTGTATATATATGTATGTATGTGTGTATGTATGTAAGCATTTATGTATGTTTATTTCGTCGCTTAACTATTCCTTCCTTCCTTCCTTCCTTCCTTCCTTCCTTCCTTCCTTCCTTCCTTCCTTCCTTCCTTCCTTCCTTCCTTCCTTCCTTCCTTCCTTCCTTCCTTCCTTCCTTCCTCCTACCAATTTTTCCCACCAATGTTACTTTTCTCTTCCTAAAAATGATAAGTAATTAGATAATAAAGAAAAATAGATTTCTCAGGAGGAAAGATCTTGAGAATTAGGAAATAAGGCGTTGTACCCAATTATGACATTCGCTTTTAATTAAAAGTACCAAAAGTCTTGTTCACACAAACACGAATACTCAGGGTTTCGATTCCTCCGAACCTATTGGCTAACAGGACTCGTTGGTTGGGAGTCACTAGGCGCAATGTCTGCCTGTTAGCTTGCCTTTCCTGTAGCTACACTGACTTTGCGATATTTGGATACTTAATCTGAAGAGTAATGCTCTGGTCTAGCAAGCACAAGGAGTGAGGAAACCTATAAAAGAAATAAGACCGTGATTCTAACTGGACACCATTATTTAAATAAGGATGTGGTGTGAGGTTTGAAATGCTACGGCTGTGAATGTTAAGAGTCGAGCTTTCTACTATGTGACACCGTGTAGTTTGGTAGATGGATTCCGAATATTCGAAATACATTGTGTCTGTTTTATTCTAAAGGGATGAAGTAATAAAAATAAGCAGGCACACGAATGGCTAATAAATAATTTGCCATGTGACTAAAGAGAGCGTCTTGGCGACATGTGTAGAGTATAAGGATAAAAGCACATGTACTGCAAACGTGGACAATAGAGGCAGATGACTGGTTGCATTTTGCACTACAGCCGCTTTATACCCGTTGAAAAGGCGACTGGCACACACTGAACACCCCGCTGGTCTGCTTGATATTTGTCTGGAAGAGAACTGCTTACTGCACGGACCCAATCATGTCCGTTCAGCTAAGTGTTTAGTCATTCAAGACACATTTCGTCGCCTAACTGATTAGGACCTTGGCACTATCTGCGTACTGGTTCATTCCTAATTTAACAAGACTGTTTCAATTCTGACTGTATTACACTGAATGAGATAGGGTCCAAAAATATGACGATTAACACATAGAGAAATATAATTTTTCCTGTCGCTTTAGATGGGTATGAAACGTGGTCAGGGAGGCAAATATTCTGGCGATGTTTGAGAAAAGGGCGCTGATGAAGATATGTGGGTCTAAGGAGGAGGATAGAAAACAGTGGAAGAGATGGCATAATGACGAACCTCCCTGATCTCACAAAATATTTTTCGGATGTTAAAATCAAGAAGAATGAAATGGGTGCGCATAAAGCAGTAGGGACAGGAAAGGTGTAAACAGTGTTTTTCCAGGGAAATCTGAAGGAAAGAAACAACTTGGAAGGTATAGGTGTATATGGGAGTATTACCTTGAAAGAATGAAATGGGAGAGTGGATTGGATTGATCTGGCTTCAGATAGGGACAAGGGGCGGGCTCTTGTGACAGCTGTAATGAAGCTTTGTTTTTTGTAAACTAAGGATAATTTTTCGAAGACTTGAGGACCTATTAGCTTCTCAAGAAGGACTCCGCTCCAGGGAGTTAGTGTAGTTATGTGCGGATCTGGATCTGGAAGGAGACTGTTGTGGCCTCACTCGACGTACTATCACAGCAATCAGCTGGAAAGGAGGAAGAAAACAAAAATTTTCAGAACGTGTTGTCTAGAACAGAGGACGTAAAATATTTTCAGGCACCCTTTTTTAATCAGAGTAACATGTCACGTATTTCTGACATTTTACTTGATAAAATAAAACCTAAAAGCGAAATATCCCGTATGCAGCACAGAAGGGGTTAAGAATTTTCAGCAGACCAAGTTGTGCTCCACAGGATGTCTGAAAATTACAAGCCGCCGCTGCTCTTTACCACGGGTTGCTATCCCAAAAAGAATGAAAACTGGGAGAAGCCGACGACTTCGATTACTTCTCATGGTAGGAGTTGGAAGAGTGTAGGGGGAGCATTCGGAATCTTGACTGATTAAAACGACACCTTCTTCTGCTGCTTCTTCTTCTTCTTCTTTTTCCAGTTGGTACATAGAAGAAAGGGCATTATCAATGCGGGTGACACAGTTACATGATAGAAGATAATGAAAAGCAGAGGGCTTGAAGAATTGAAGCTGAAGAGGGAACAGTAATCAGGGTATTGCATTTTCCATGAATGGAGCCAATAAATAGCAAAGGACGGCAAACGAAGTCACACATGCCCCATTATGCATACTTCTTGGAGTAGTGGGAAGTACTGCTGTCACAGGCTCCAACATTTGACATGTTACGACGAATGTGTTTCTTTTATAAACCCAACTGACATTTCTCTAGGCAAGTCCTAGTCTTTCTAAAATATCAATAAATAAAACCATTTGAAATTTGTTGATAGGTTTGGGTTTTGTCGCCATCGCAAAATATAATAAACTAGAATTGAAATGTATATCAACAAAAGATTGTTCAAATTAAGCTCAACAGAACGACTAGTTCAAAATTCCACACTTTATTATGGGTTGTTGATAAAAAAAAAAGTGATTTTTCTATCCATTAACCAATTGACTTCTTTTAGACAGATATGTTTTCTTGGAGACAGAAACCGAATTTGTAAATTCTGTTTCTGTAGGAAGGAAAAGTGAAGTTAATTTTCCAGGTAACAACCGTAAAATGCATACTGATCCAATGTTCAAAGATTTTTATTTGCTGAATATATATTGTAAAATCTTGGCACTTGCTGCAACAAAGAAGAGGCCTATACTGAAAGATATGCGACTTTTCTCAGTTACATTTGTTACATGTAGTGTGATGTGTTTGAACTGGAAATAGGAAGCACGAGGAAGCGTTCGTGGTTTGTTTTAATGTAGCCTGTTCGAGCATTAGCCAAAAGAGCCAGAGCATGATAAATTCTAAAAGGTTTTGACAATGGCGTATAACACTGTGTGATGATAGGTTTCTGAACTTTATCCTTCGTCCGAACAATAAAATATTAAAATATTAAAATACTAAAATCACAACGTTTCGGACGCTGGCTTTGCTTCCGTCTTCAGGTGAATGGAGACGGAGAAGAGAAGAACACCTACTCTGCCTAAGGGGCCCAACAGCGTAGGTGTCCTTCTCTTCTCCCCCTCCATTCACCTGAAGATGGAGGCACAGCCAGCTTCCGAAGCGTTGTGATTTTAATATTTTTAATATTTTATTGTTCGGACAATGGATAAAGTCCAGAAACCTGTCATCACACAAAGCCAGAGCGTGATTATAAAAAATACCATGCCAGAAGGTCTGGGGGTCGAAATTCGAACCAGAGACTATCAAATACGAAGAACCTATGTGGTACGGATTGAGAAGCGGTAGTACAAAATGGCGATGTTGGTGATAATGGCACTGAAGGAACTAATTCCATCACCCTCCGCCCCCTCCCATAGATTCCCTCAACAATAACGCCATTGTTATCTGGGACAGCCTCGGAGCTTCAGTTATTAATGTTGTGGGTGACGCGTCTTGATTTGTAGCGACGACGTATGTTGCCAGGTAGCTGATTACATTGTGCAGGAATGGGGACGTCGGAATGGAGGGGCCTTCCATAAAGCCATGCAGCAGAATCAATCGTTAAACTACAATTTGCGGTCAAGAATTTTCTCGCTTCAGGAACCCAAAGTTTCGTGATTGTTTTTACAGGATCCCAAGGCAACGAAACTGAGTTTTGGTACTCACTGATTTTGCTGTTGTTAAAGAAGATACTTAGGTATTTAAATGTCATTTTACTTTTATAGCTTTAAGGATGGTGTATTGGAAAGAACAAAGAGGTTAATGAGATTCTATATTTTCAGTGCCTATAAAATCCTCATCTTCTTTACTGAAATAACAGAGTTTTTCCAGCTCACAAATAATGAAGGATGTTTAAAGAAAGCGGGTCGATACAATGCTTTTAAATCTAAGAGATAAATTAGGAAAGAATCCGAAAAAAGTTTCACATACCAAATTTTGTACTTTACAAATGAAAAATATACTCGTATGGATTTCATGGAAATTCTGTATAATGCATATTTTGGATTTAAGTGTTACGCTTTATGAAGCGTAAAATACATGCCAGCTAAATAAGAACAAAAGCGTAGGTTTAAATGAGTGTATCTTACGCAAATAATATAAGCTTAAAAGTTCAAATTTGAAATCACAGTGGTAAATATATGTACCACATGGTGTAATAGTAAGAAATTCGGCAGTTTGCCGTTCGAAATGCAGGGCATTTGCATAGTTTGTATTACTCCCAGAACAATGTTGTAACGTGTATAAAATGCAGCTTTAAAAAGGTTCTGATGATGACCGGTAGCCATAGACCAGAGTCACGGGATAACGCAATCCACAAAAAATGGAAGGCTACTGGCTCACCAAGGTAGGGTCTGCTCTTTCAGCTACACCTGACGACAGAGAATGATCCAACCTCATAAACCTTAAGAGACTTTTAATCTGAGACGACAGATAAAGCCCAGATTTCACTTAAAATACGTAATTACATTAAAAATACATTTTCTACTTTTAGGCATGACCTCACACAATTTTCTTAGCAGTTTGGAGTTTCCTGTTTCATTGAATCTGTCAAAATATTTCGTAGGAATACTTGGGACGAAAATCTGATAATCATAAGGCATATGTCACGACATAAAAATGAAACAGCGGTAAGTAAACTTTGCATTTTGTCTTAGTCGCACACCATGGCTGCCCTGAACGAAGATGGTTATGGTCATGGGTATAACTTTGGTGGTGCTGGGGGGGGGGGGGCAAGAGGGGCCAATGCCCCCCCAATACTTTTTCAACCTAAGAATAGCTTCTTTGGTTACTGAACTGAATAATGGCAAATAAAAAATAGACAGAAAAAAAAGAAAATGAAAAACTTGCATTTCATGGGACCAATTTTCCCTTATTCAAACTTGACTCCTTTGTAAAATAAAGTTCCTAATATCCATGGTCAGTTCCCCCCCCCCCCCCGTATTATTAGCCAAGTTACGCTTATGGTAATGGTATTAATCGCTAATACTCAGCTAGGAACAATATCATCTTACAGTTTCCTCCACTGATTCACACGCTCGAATAGACCCCGTCACTATTGTATGTCTTAAATGAAAACAATGCGATCATCCTCATTTTGTACGCAGCGCTGCGAGATCCACTTTTGTTCTTCAGAACAAGAGAGGTTCGCAGCGCGCCACATCATGTCGCCTCGTGGAAGACGACGACGACAACAACAACATCAACAATAACAACAACAATTGCAAAACTATTTCCGGCCTGTCTGGTTGTACGGCTGCTTTCCTATGCTCATTTGTTTTCAAATGGATCCTATTGTTGCAAACGACGATTTCAGTTACGCGGTGTGTGGTCTAAAATAATTCAGAATGGAACTTGAGCAGGATTGGTATGAGAACTGTTCTACGTGTAAATGGAAACCACGTCACATTTCGAAATATTATTAATACGCAAACTCATTCCGATGAGATATGCCCGTTAATTAAAGTCTGCAATGAAATATAGATGTATTTGTCCAAATAAATATTCTTGAAAATTCAACTCTTCAGCATCCTAAATTTTTCAGTACTTACAGTAACTAGCACCTGCAGGGTGTTTTACAAGGTGGTGCACGTTATCCGTATGCAAAGTAAACAGACTTTTTAGTCAAAAACACAAATCGCCAACAAATGCACAAAGAGAGTTTTATCATCAATCGTAGCACGCTCCTACATGTTTCGACCCAGCAGGTCGAAACATGTAGGAGTGTATTACCATTGATGATAAAACTCTCTTTGTGCATTTGTTGGTGATTAGTGTTTTTGTATAACATAGTGCACGGACATGGAACACATTAGACTTTTTAGTGACTAATTCTGAAGGACATAATAACAGATTAGTGGTAAATAACACAGTAATAGTTTAATTAAAACCCTTAATTATTTTTTACAGTAAAACTGTAAAATCTGTCCGAAATTTAGTTTTGTTTCTGTATAGTTTTATTTTTTGTTTACTGAATTGTTAAATATAAAAGTACGTTGTGTAAAAATTCCAAGATGTTGCGCATTTGACTTGCAACTCTTCATAAGGTAATGATAACAGTATGTCTCTGGCTTTGATATTAAAGTCTGTGCACTTTGCCACACAGTGCTTATCTGTTGTTTATTATTACTGGAATTATTAACTATTATTTTTCTAAACAGGACTCGTGTAATGGTGATAGATTTTGCTTGTTGTAAGGCTAGGAATTTAATTTTTAAATATTGGTTAAATGACTTAATCTTACAAAGCTTCAACAAGTCATTTTAAATAAAATTAATGTAAATAAAGTGAAAGAGAAGGAAAGAAACAAAAAATTACTAAAGTCGTGGGACGGAAAAGCGGATCGTCAGAGATCAGAGCAAGTTTCTTTTATGAATGCAGGTTTTGAGAGAGCAAAGGCAATTTGCTAATTTCCGAATACCATTCATTGATCATTGCAGTGAACAGAAATGATATCAGACATCCAAAGAAGAATAAGTATTTCAATTAACTTCTTCGTATAAGCATATTGCTTTTGTCAGAAAATGCCGAAGCGCACGGCGTAAGAGAAAGAACTGTTTTATGGAACAAATAAAGTCTGCTGTGAAGTTGGGTTTAACGAGAAGGTTCGGACATGTAATTGCTTTCACGTGGCACTGCTATGTATATCTTGTGCTACAAGCAACGAGGGCCCTCCTAAAGTTCTTACACAATGCCTAATCGTGTATCATTCTCGCCAATAAGAGAACCACCTTGTGGTGCAACAAATACAAAAACAGAAATTCTAGTAAATTTTAGAAAGGAGTACTCAGTGGTGATTTCACTCTTGTGGGATATGATATTGCGTTAATGGCTATCAGAATCCCGATTTTTCTGCACAAATTGCTTTCCTCGTTTTGATCTATAGAAATACCCAAAAATAGTCGAGCCTTGGAGATGAAGACACTATGTTCCCTCGAAATCCTTAGATCTGGTTGCTCATTGACGCAACGTTATAGTCCAGAAGAACTGAACACGTAACTGTGAAAACACTGAAACTCGAAATGTAGGTTTCCAAATGTCTTCGTTGGGATCTAGCCCTCTCCATACATTTCCAGGGCCAATTAAGCAATAAAAGTAATCAACTGAACATTGTAAGGACAGGGTCCCCGGAAATTAACTTACAGATGCACACATAAGCGCCGACATGATTTTTTGCAAGGTGTTGTGCATTACCTGCAACTATAATGATCAGATTTTTAATTATCAATGATGTACAACATAGAAATATATTTGTTTTTTAATAAAAATTCTTAATTAATCCTTAGAGTAGTAAAATTCTAGGAACTGAGCAAGATATAGCTTTGTTTTCTTAGATATTTCATTGTTTGACTGAATGAGTTATTAGCTACAAGATCCAAAGGTGGTGCAGTGCACCAACTTGTAGGTCGCCGTCAGTGCCCCTGGATGCAAATGTTTTTTAAAGCTACTCTGAAATAATTGTATTATAGTACCAGAAAATCGTCGTGAAATGGACAGATCTCATGATGTCTCATATAAATACAGTCTGTGTTAGAAAAGTGTATGTATTTGTGTGCAGGATGCTATTCTATAGTGTGTAAATAATAAGAATATAGCGATGAATATAGAGCATTTTTGTTTGATATACTTAAATCTGTGCATTTCAGAGGAAACCCAACAGAATATGATTAGTATTAGAGAAAAAGAAATTCCGAAAGTATATGTATAAAATGAATAACAACGCTACAATAAAACTACTGTGCCATACAATATAGCAAATATAATTTAAATATTGCGGATAAACTATAGGGCACTTTTTAGGATTTTGATGTCCTATAATCAATTAATAATCTACAATACATAGAGTCATAGCAACACACACAAAGAGGGAACAATCCTGGATGGCTTTGAACTTGTCCCGCACGACGTATGTTTATACTGGGATTGAGCAGGCTAGAAGCACAGTACCACAAAGTTATTGTTTCAGCTCCGCGAATAGTTCTAAAACGTTTTTCTCTTCCTCGTTACTTGAGACTTCTTTCTTCCTTACGGATATATTGTAACCACCCCGAAGAGCCGTTAATTATCTGTACCCAGCAGGCCGATCTGTTAATTAATTGATCACCAAACTCCGAATTCCAAGAATTCTAGTCCTTACCAAAGGTATGCCTGCACGAGACAATCCGCAACGCCGAACTTTTGTTAGAAATGTAACTGAGTTCGAGGTTGCGTTTCAATTATTTACACGCCTTTCTTAGCGTCAACGAAGCATCTATTACGTTCAGTATGTGCGTCCACTCATATTATCAGACTTCATTTGAAGGACAAATCGAGATACGCAGTACAGAATTTTTGGGCACTTTCAAAGGAAAAAGTTGCAAAAATTCGCATACAACGTCGCTATGTCTGTCTGTGCGAATGTAAGAACTCTAGAGCCGTGTGAGTTTTGAGGTTCTCACAGCGGCGTTTTTTGGGCATTCAAGGCCTCTGAGATGTGATGCTGTGCCTTTGGTTCAGTGGGTTCCTTTTTAAGGGTCGCTTTCAAGAGTCAAGTAGTCTAAGAAGATGTCTTAACTCATGAAGATTAAGGCATCACTATCTTTCGAAACACCGGTATCTACTCTCCCAGTAACACAGTATCACATCTCAGAAGGCTTGAAACCTCAACTCGAGAACGACTGAAAGCATTTTCGTGAAATTTGGTTCTGGTATCTTATTAATTTTTTAATTATTCCACTCTGAAGTATTGTCATTTGGGATTTGATACCGCGTAGTGTTATAAGACATTTGCCGATGTTTGGAAAACCTGTTCCCTTACTCTTCAGAGTAACCTCTTCCTCCGAAGCATTGCTAAATTTCTACGAGAACTCACGACATCACATCTTCGAAAACGTTACTATATATAATCAGAGCCGTCAGGGACTAAAGTCGCGCATATTCCAGTTTTATTTCTGCGCTTCTCCCGAAGACAACTGGATAAGTATTTATGGGAACAACCGTAAAGCTATACCTTTCTACGCCACGAAGGAATATAAAGGGAGGAAAGGTATAACTCCATTCATTCTTAACTTCGGTTCAAGATGGAAGTAAGTGGTAAATTGACACCTCAGCCGCCTTAGCTTCTTTATGAAACATACATAAATTTTAAAGGGAAATTTACTTCAGAAGACATAAGGTAACTGGAAAAGTAACTCTAGCTTTATTATGGGTTTTACATAGTCTTTGGGGTTCCGGTGAAGAAGCTTTTGGTTTCCGTCCCAAATGATCTAATTTACACATCAGCCCATGTAAGTGGAGTGTAACAGCTTCTCTGCCGGTTTTCTGCCAGATTTTTTCATGCCTCATTACTACCAGATAACACCACAAACACTATTTAAAATTTGTTCCTTAACCCTGCCAATGTATATTCCAGCCACCAGTGTTAAGACTTTGTATAATTACTGCAGCATACACTTCGGGCGTGATTAAATCCCCACTCCGAAAATTTTATTTCCTTCCTGAGTAAACTTTTAATAAAGAAGAACACTCAAAATCTTCATGAGATTAGTAGCCACCCTGTAGCCTATTGTGATACCCATATGACCGACAAAGAACACGTACTTATGCTTGATTGGTATTAATAAGATATCTGCAGAAGTAAGGATGACCATCACATGTTCATTCCTCCTTCCATTTAGTTATCGACGAAACCAGATTCTTTGGTTAATGATTTATTCTCTAACCTGTATGATGGATTGTTAGGTTCCATGGTTTAGAAGGCAAGATATTAAGTTGGTAACATGTTGATGTTGGCAGGATATTAGATACTTTAAGAAGCCTGCGGAAGGCTGCGAGTATTTAGATAATCCGTCAAGGCAGAATCAGGGGAAGGAGGGGAGAGAAAGAAGCCGTGTTAGTAGCAATGACTTGGAATGCGCCATAATTTTCGGGAACTAACAAACAGAAAGACAGATGAGATAGAAGACGTTATCTAGTTTAGGTTTGTAATTAAATCAAGAAGACTTGATGCTGATATGTAGGAAGTCATCCGCATAGTTACACTCTATCTATCAAAGGCTAGGAGGAAGGGGATTCTCCAACTTTGCAGAATCGTTCAAGCTTCCAACAGAATTAATTTATGTAGCACAGAGGAAATTCGATGTCGCAGCGATATAATGGGCTTTAACCTTTTGCATAGATGCGGTGACTAAGTGTACTATCTGCTCGCTTCGTCAAAACAGTTTATTTTGTAAGTTTCGTTAACTTTTCGGAGCAACACAAATAACCACCAAGAAATTTACGAAGTGACTACACTGGTTAAAGGAAATGCAATGTGTCTTCACGTTCTGAGCCAAATTATTGAAAGTTTATTCACACGAGCGTCGATTTCTTATATGCTTTTGCAATTGCTTCGTCAGGACTCTCCGTCCGTCTGTCTTAGTAAAGAGAAACTAGACTCCGAATGGAATTATTTTTGTACGTATATTGGAGAGTTTTAATAAAATGTGTCGATACATGTTAATTTTGGTTAAAATGGGGGGGAACTAACACACAGGTGACGCAAACAATTAAGTCTTTTGAAAGAATGGGAAAGGTATTGCTAGATAGCCGTATCTTAGCACAAGGTTTAAAATGGATTGTTCCATCAATCAAAAACGTTCCATTTTTAGCGGCAGTGTTCAGAGACTTGAGATTCTCACAGCTACGTTGAGAAATGGAATTTGTTTTGGAATATTACACAGTGTCGACTGGTAGACAGTTACTGTTGTAATGTTGTTGTTAGAACACGAGTAAAGAGGAAATTTACCACGCCATACAAAAAGTAAATCTATGTTGTGAAAGATCTTAAATCTTACAGGGGACTCTACAGTACATGTTGTTTTAACAGTGAAAAAAAAATTTAAAATACTCGCGTTTCCTGTATTGTCCATTAAATTCTTCACGTATTTAACATTTCAATGCCATCCTCGGTGCACTCTTCGGTCCAGCGCATTTAATTAAGAGCCCATACGTCACGGCCCGTAGTTGAAATTTAAACCCTATCGTCTTTGAAGGTTTGAAACCTAAGAGACAACAAGCAGCAAAATAAAGGCAGAAGAGATGTTCTGCGGACATTTGCCTCTGTAAAATAAGGAGTTCCTTACACTTTTAATAATACTAAGTGTAGAATAATATTCACCAACTGATGCACCAGAATACATACAATCTTTATTCGTAAAAACCTCCTACATGTTTCGACCCTGCTGGGTCATCTTCAGGGAGAAAAGTGTGTTAAGTGAGAATGTGCCTAAGCAAAGGCCTTTGCTTAGGCACATTCTCACTTAACTGCATAAGTGCGTCCAACAGTGTAACACACTTTTCTCCCTGAAGATGACCCAGCAGGGTCGAAACATGTAGGAGGTTTTTACGAATAAAGATTGTATGTATTCTGGTGCATCAGTTGGTGAATATTATTTTATATGATACAGTGCACGAACATGGAACACATTAAATACTATTTGTCTTTAAGGTTCGATTGCTACTGATAAGCATGAACAAAAGGTGACTGTCAGACTAGACTCCTATTCGTCAGATATTTCTGCACAAGATAAAACACCGCCTAACTGCTCGGCTGAAAATGGCCCACATCTGCCTACCTGTTATCACTTAGTACTTAAAACCGATCTCTTTTTTATCACAAAAGACGTATAGAAGCTATAATTTGCTATTGGACATATGTGAAGTAAAAGAGAAATAGAACCGGAGAGAACAATCAAGAACAGATACGAAAGAATAAAAATGGGTTTCATCTTCCGTCCTCATGGGTAAGACGAATGGGGTTTTTTTAAGAGCTGGTTGTTTGATTACTTGTAAAACTAGCGACATTTAATTAATTATAGGAGCTGAATATATGGAACAAATTTTAGCCTACAAGGTAAAAGTTTTATTCTGCCACATTCACATGCTCAAAACCGGTTTCCAGAAAGCAGTTTTCGAAAATCGAGTCAGGCCCTACTGGCACTGCGGAAAAACCAGTGTTGAGAGAATTTTACTACCAAATTAAAACCAATTTATTTTAACTTTAAAGTGGTTTGTCTGCTACGTGCACTTCACAACTAGTATTCAACAAACGACTATGAAAGCACACATTTATACCGCAACATATGTCTCACTCCTAAATGTCAACATAAGTTTTACAAAGCATATTTCATCACAGACGTGTATGAATAAAGAGCGTATTGCCTATTTGACAAGAAACATGTGGTGCTAAATATATTTAGTTATTTTAGTACTGTATTTTAAGAATACCTACAGACGTTAATATGTACAAATCTAAATATGTAGGAACACTTTAACACTCATATTGAAATAAAATATATGTACTTTGTGGGTCACAAATTTAAGGTAATTTAGTTTAAATTCGTATGTTTTTATTCATATAGATCTATGCTTTTGTCGATCAAGGTATGGTACAGGACATACCTGAATCCAGTGGTGAAAGAAATCCTTATATAGGCCTATATATATACATGTATATGTATAAACCTAGCGTGGGCTATTCTGTCCTTGTTTACTTTAGCACTTATCAGACCTGGAAGTGGTTATGAATAGGAGCCGAAGCTATTAGGATTAAACGATGGTGAAAAATATGTGTGATTCAGAATGGTATTTTTCATCGCGTAGTATGTATATATATATATACTTACGATTATTTTTGAAAGGTTAAAAACTTAATAAAAGCGTAGTAAGAACTACGTTTCTAGGACACGCCAAGATGTTAGTGTTGTGTGCTGTTGATGGTGCTCTTTTGTAGCAAAAGGCATGGCACGAGCAGAGACATTTTTGTCACAACATACTGCATGCTCCAAATTCAATGACGATGATAAACATAACAACTTCCCGTTGAAATTTCAACGGGTTTTATGGCAGTCCGACCATAAATATCATTACTATCTCGTCTTTGATGATTTATGAAATCACAATTTATCCCCCTTTATGTGCACAGGGTTATAATGGAGAGTGTGTGAGGGGACATGTTCTAAAAGGGAGATATCCCCTCCATTGTGGGGAAACAGAACACGTCAGCTGGCAGTTCTGGTTCATGATTTACGGATAAGCATTATTTGCCACCAGAACGCAGCCATGTCTAATCGCCTCACCAACAAATAGATTGCAACATCGCTGCTACGTGTTACAGGGGGTAATGGAATAAGTACAGCAAAATTCGGGCAAAGTGCCACCACTGGATTAAAACCGGATTCGGCCAAAGCCTTACAGAATTTCCGGAATGGAGTTATAATCCTTTTTAACTTTTTGAAGGCTGCACGTGAAAGTACATTTCTTGTAATATTTCCACGATAGTTGAAAGAGCAATTGGCGGTATAGCAACTGACTACGGGCTGAACGGTCAGGGGATAGAATCCCGGAGAAGGCAACATCTGCTGCACACTTCCAGACAGGCCGTGGGGCCCAACCAACTTCCTGAAAAATGAGTAAAGGCTCTCTTTCCCAGGGCAAAAGCAGCCTGGGCGTGGCGTTAACCACCCACCTCATCTAATGTCCAGGTTAAAGGAAAAGTGGAGCTATATTTCTACTCTCCCTCTGTGCCTTCATGGTGTATTATAAAGTGAAATTTAATTTTAATCCCAAAGAAAAATACTACTTTTGACAGTTACAGACATCGCCCGTTTTCATTCCGATAGCAGCAGTATTAAGACGAAGATACATGTGGAGTATCTTTGGAAAAATTACTGACGGAATGAAAGAGAAGTACTCGCAGAAAATCTGTCCCGTTGCCACTTTATCCATCACGAATCCTACACGGACTGGCCCGGGACAGAACCCGCCCTTCCGCAGTGAAGTGCAGGCGACTAACCGTCTGAATCCTGTGAAGGTTTTGAAGATTAAGAGGAGGGAAAAAGTAGCGGAGGTTTACTCAGATTCACTGCATTTATCATAATAATAAAAACTACAATAAAAATAATTATAGTAATAATAATAATAATAATAATAATCAGAATGGGAACATTTAGTACCCTAAAGGTTTAAAGGTGACCGTAGGCTGAAGTAAAGACAAGGGCATTGGAAAGTGGATGTTGGCGAATGTGGCGAAGAATGGAATTTCAATGTCGGGTCTGAATTTTTGTTTTGAGGGCAGCCTTATAAAAACACACAAAATGTTACCACTTTTTTACTAAGAATTTCTAGCCTACATGTTTCTTGTAAGAAAATTAACACTTAAATGCCTGTGTTTAGTATAAACACCGCTACATTTTGCCCTAAAAACTTTGCACGTTGTCTACACGAAAGTCTTTTGTATGATTTGACAACGAGCAGTATGTCGTCCGCTATACAGAATTTGCCGGTTGCTCTTTCTAGAAGAAACACTGTATATTGTGTGAGGTACAAACCAAATGTTTACGTACACTGTAGATTCAGTTTAGTCTTCAAATTGCCGGACTGCTAGCTAGAAATCGATATGCCTCTGGGAGGTCTTGCGATCGAGCAAATCGAGCAGGATTTTGCATGGTTTTCCTCTTTTCAAGAATAAACACAGATTTACTATTCAAAATACAAGTTGAATTGCATGCTTCTACTGCAGCTGTCCCCAAACTTAACTTTCAAAATTGTCGCCAAAAAGCAGACCATCCCAACATGATCAAAACTTCGTCATAACGCTGGCTTCCAAAAACAAAACTTATCGCAGTTGCTTAACATCTTTCCACTATTGTATAGTCCAAATATTCAGCTTCCCACCACGCTACTCTCCTGCACTTCCCAAAATTTTATCTTTTTAAAGCCCACGTTTACTAGAATGACGACCTGGCAGTGCTTAGGAAACGTCACAGCAGTAAAAGTTTCTGATTCTCCCTCTCTATTATAATAATAATAATAATAATAATAATAATAATAATAATAAATACAGGACCTCTCACTGCACCGGACTGCGTTGCCTCTCTTCTTCTCTCTCTTTTTACTATTAAAATAAACAGTGAAATCTGGAGTACCTGAGGAGAGCAACAATTATTCCAGCAGCACGGAAGCCAGATTATGGTCGAGAAATAACCCAGGAAAATTCCAAATTTAAGGTAAGGGTGTTAACAACTATAGAAACTGCTACTTCGAGAACCTCTATTGTAGGCACGCATAGGAATATTTTCGGTACACGCAATTAACAGAAGTTAAATGTGTACAAATTCTTTCTAATAATTTTGCCATTCATATGCAGAAGTACAATTTCAAAATTATATCAACTATGTAATATTTATTGCAGTACTGTGTGTGTAATAATGAAAAGTAGAAATTGAATTCCGAAACCCATCTCTTCTCCCCTCATCCCATTCCGCATTTAATTAAGAGTATGAATATTTAACAGGGAAACTAGGATTCGTTTGTAAGCTTGACTTTTGATTATGCCGAACCTCAACGCCAATAATTGATGCGTTTACACGACTATTTGGTTAGCGGTGGGATTTATCTATTATTATTAATAACATTTTCGTAAATGTAGTTATGGAACGTTGCTTATATTTCTATAAAAAAAGGAAATTAGAAACATATGAAAACTAAATACAACTGCCCTTTAGGGACGTGTTTCTGGACGTAAGGCGGCCGGTCCGTGAGACTACTTCCCGGCTGGTACAGAAGTTAATAATGCATGGCGCTATATCTCCAATTCCCTTATGTCTTCATGGGGTGGTGGGTAATTATTCAGAGGAAATCCTTACGAATAGACCCAAAAATCTGGAATTTTATAAAACAAAGAATTTATAAGAGTTCTATAATTTTATCACAAATTAAATCATATTTCTTAGTTAGTACATTTATTAAAATTATCAATTAGTGACCTACTACGGCTAAAATGTCGTCTTGGACTTTTTTTAGTGGTGAAGGGCCCCGCAGCAGACGCTACGGACGCACCGCAGCCTTGAGGCTCCTTGTGCAACCCTGTGATGAAGATGACGATGATGATGATTATTATTTTTTGTCCTTTTCCTAGTAATGGAGCACCGGTGGAATGAAATTGACACGGGAAAACCGAAGTACTCAGAGAAAAACCTGTCCCAGTGCCACTTTGTCAGCCACAAATCCCACATGGACTGACCCGGGATTAAACCCGGGTCTCCGCGGTGGGAGGCCGGCGGCTAACCGCCTGAGCCATGGCATGGCCCTCTCGTCTTGGGCTTGGTCCAACTTTCACTCATCCTGCAGTCTGTCTCACGACAGGTCCGCAGCTTCTTCCAAAGCGAGTTCTCCACACAGTGCGATCTAGTGTTTCCTCTTTCAATTTCCAGTATCCTTTATTTTCCATAAGGCCATTCTGTAGCTGCTTGCGCCTTCTTCGTCGTCTTCTCGTCAATTATTCCATCTATCTTTTCTTCAATAACGTGTTTTAGAAGGCAGTTCCTATTCAAGATGTAACAATTACTTCAGCCCCAATTCTTTGTATTTTATGTAAGATATATCTTTTCTTCTGTCTGTGAAATACTTGTCCGTGTTTTTACGTTCTTAAATATCATTACTTTACGGAACTTTACTTTACTCCGTCTTTAGATCTAAAGTTTCCAAGAAGTTCTGCAGAGAAGCTGAATAGGATGCATTTCCTTTCTTGTGTTTTACGCCTGAAGAGGAAATACTCTCGAATTGTGAATATTATAATAAATTGTAGGGGTGAACAATATACAAAACACATTCTTTATAAATCTTTTAACATGTTAAATCAGAATACGTAGTAAGTATTTGTTCATTATGTTGTCCCACTTATTACAGAGGCAGGTACTTCATATATCTTTTGGGCCGTTAATTAACCCTTTAAAGACGAAGCGTATCTGTTTTATATAAGGACTCAGTGCGTACCGCGCTGTAAACACTCTCCACTTCGGTTATAAAAACCAGTCTCTTAATGTTTTATAAGGCAAAAGTTGCTGTTTGTTCTGAGATCCGTACAAAACACATAAACGCAATGTGGGCACCACGTAGAATTTTTTAATGTTACACCTGGTGGTACGTAAAGTTACCGCTAGGTTTTAGAAGGTTAATGTGTTATGCGTTGAAATAGATATGAAAATACTTAGGGGTGTAAGTAACTGCAGAATTATATGTCTGGTTGTTGGCCAAATTATATACTTGTTATTTACTTGTTTATATGTAGGTGATTATTAATGAAATATTGAGTAGCATTTACTTAGTAGGTTAGCCGTTGACCATGTGTGGCGCACCAACCCAGAAACCTTGCATCATGTCTGTTCTTGTAGAATCTTAGGCTACAAGCCACTGGGTTGTTACGACAGCACAACTTGTGATGGAGGGTTTCATGGAAGTTTTATGGGGCATAATGATGACCGCGCCTCATAGCGGACGATGTAGTAAGCATGGTTTTAGTGCTCAAAGTCTGTGTAACACCACCTGCCAGGCGTTATTGCAGCTTCTAATGGACTACAAGGTGATAAAATATTTAAGTTTTGGTGGTCAAGATAGATAATATAGCAGTAACTTTGGAATACGCGATGCCATAAAGCCACGTGAAATTTCAAAGCGAAATTGTTTCCGTTATCAACTTCATTCTCAGTCACACTGTTCTCAATTTCACTCTCTTCCACTCTTGTACATTATAGATGTTGAGGAAAGATAATTTTAAACCACAGTATCACACAATTACACGCTACGAAATTCGTCACGTCTGGAAGTAGAGTATATTTACGTAAGATACAAAATATGATAAGTGCAAAGCACCAGTCAGTGCTGCTATCTAGAGAAAGGCTATGAAGTTTGCCGGAAAAGGTTTCCACAGTAATACTGACTCAAGAATGCTCTTCACTGTCATTTATTTATGCCATTTTTAGCTCCTATTCGTAAATACTACCATCCCTGGCTACTAATATACGTAATGACAGAACATTAGCCATGAATCAAATGTTTAAGAATCTGTCCTCTTTTCCACATTGACGTATGTATTCCTCGCCAAGAGCCATGACGAAGACAAACAGATCAATAAATTACAGACTTTAAAAATAATTTCTTCAGGATAGCAACAAAACTGTCAAGAATAGCACTAATTAAGAAGGTATATCAAAAGCTATAAATGTCGTTAACAAAAGTCACATTGGGGAATTTGCAAGTGTTGTTAAGTAGAAAGTAATAAAACACAAAAAAGCATCTCCGTCCGCTACTTGCAAGATAGCTTCATTTTATATCAATCCTAAATAACTTATTACAATGCAGTAAGACTTACAAATAAATAAACAATAACACTGCAAGCCCAGAAGTAGCAGTGACTATATAATATATCTGTCAATGAGGGTATATTTACTCACACATTCATTCTAACACATTTCATTACCAACACTCGCTCAAAATTTGAAAAACAGATTCGGTGTTTTGTTTTAGGCTACCGGACGTCTGAAAGCCTACCGCAGGTTCCAGTCGACGGGTGGTCACATCGGCCAAGTCCGTCCTCTCGAACAGGTCGACAGCCGTAAGAAGGCGAGACAACAAACAAGAAGAGTGGAAGAGTTGCTATGTTAGAACCCTTATGATTGGTTGAGCATCAACGGGTTTAAAAGATTTCAAACCCCTCAAATTTTTATTTCAGAAGCCACAAATGTTGCTTTGGAGGCATAAGGTCGCGAACTAGGTAAATAACGACTGATCTATATTCAAGTATCATTAATTGACCTGTCTCTTCATGCCACACCGTGTGCTTCGTCCTCACCCATAAGAACAGACATAAACAGAAATTAACGGAATGTGCGTGTGGAGACTACGTTTAGGTGTGGAGTATTTGAAGGGCATGGGACTGACAGGATGTCCAATGTGACCCAGGGCGCTAGTACGGCCGGCCTGATCGACAAAGAATGTTCGTGGTTTTTCCTTTGTCTTATAACAAATAAGATGTTGCTACAAAAATTTTACTGCTTCCTGTGTAATTCTCACGCAGCTCTACGCATCAGAACCACAAAATACTGCCGTAACTTAGGCCCAATAACGTTATCATCGGAATTATTCAAAGATTCAGACTTTATAATGTTAATATCAAAAGGCAGCCTAATAATTACCGCCTGAATTCCTTTCCGCTGCTGCATACTCAAACCAGCCCGCATTATATCATGTCACCTGTTTAACTCTCTATCGACTGACTGACTGACTGACTGACTAACTAACTAACTAACTAACTAACTAACTAACTAACTAACTAACTCCACAGAGCAGAGGCCTTCTTGAGAAGCTAATAATTTCTAAGCTAGTCAAGAAATTCCCCGCATTTTATGGAACCCGGTGGTTCATTACCGCATTCACAAGAGCCCGCCACATGTTCCTATCCTGAGCCAGTTCAATCCAGTCCATGCCCCATCCCACTTCTTGAAGATCCATTTGAATATTAGCGTCCCATATACGCCTGGGTCTCCCAAGTTGTCGCCTTCCCTCAGGTCTCCCCACCATAATCCTGTACGCATCCCTCGTTTCCCCCACACGTGCTACATGCTCCGCCCATCTCATTCTTCTCGAGTTGATTATCCGAATAATATTTGGTGATGAGTACAGGTCATTAAGTTCCTCGTTATGTAGTCTCCTAGCGACTTATTTTGCTCCAAATTAAATTCACGAGATGGAAGAGGAGACCCTGTCTCAGAAACTGCAGAGCCCAAAATTTTCTGTCAGTTTTCCTGTAGTAACTGCAGTGTCTCTCGCTATCATTTCCTGTAGTAACTGCAGTGTCTCTCGCTATCATTTCCTGTAGTAACTGCAGTGTCTCTCGCTATCATTTCCCCAGTTATTTTTTCTTCGTACCTCCTCGTCAGATTTCCTAGTTTTACTTCCCCATATCCTGCTCCATGATGGAAGATAACAGGAAAGCTGACAGTTATTTTACGCGGCGAGGGTTGTTCTTCCTTCATGAAAAATGAACAATACATTATTCTGTGCACTTATCTCTATTCTGAGCCAGCTCAATCCATTTCACACATTAACAGTCTCTGACTACAGTACCATATATTATTGTTCCTCTCTCCTTGTGCTTAAACTTATCGTAAGTTATTAGTTTTCGTGCTGTATTTCCCTCAGTTAATTCTTTAGATACACAATGTTTCATGTCATCCATGAGTAATACATATCCTGCTACATGCCTACTTTTTATGTAATTATTCAAACAACATTATTTTTTGAAGGCTTTCAACTTGGTGCCAAGATTAAGTCCTGTAACTTAGAACATTAGTATCGACGTACGGGGAGAACCTTCTGTCTTCCTCTTTGAACATGAAGAGGAAGCAGCAATCCTCGCAACGTTACTACTCATCTACCACGTTACAATACATCACATCCTAAGATACCGTGAATTTAATGTCACTTTGTATTTTTTTCGAGGTTTGTTTATTATTTTAACACGTAATGTAACAACTACATTCTTGTAGATTAGGCCTGCAATTTGCAAAATTAATTTTTATCTGCGTGACTTCAGCCTGCCGCCGCCGTGTAAAAGAGATCTTCGCTCTTTTGCGATGTTACGCAGGGTAAATTGCTAGTTATTTACCTACTTTTCGGGACAACCCGTAGATCCCTTGACCAGCTGGTTGTCCCGAAACCTCTGTAAATAACCATTGGAATAGCTTTGGGGGCGGGGGGGGGGGGAGAGAAATGGGGACAAATGTCCCCTCCAATATTTTTTCAACCTAGAAATGGTTTATTTTGTTACTGAATTGAATAATGACAAATAAAATATAGACAAAAAAAAAAAAGAAAATGAAAAACTTGCGTTTTATGGGACAAATTTTCCCCCCTTTCAAGTTTGGCTCCTTTGTAAAATAAAGGTCCTAATACTCATGGTCAGTTTTGCCCCCCCCCCAGTGTTATTAGCCAAGTTATGCTTATGTAAATAACTGCCAATCTATGATGCGTAACATCCCAGAAGAGCGAATATATAATTTTTAGCTACTTTTATTCGTTCTGAGTTATTACTGCATCTCTTTCCTAGGTTCAAAAATTGGTGACTTGAGGTCTTTACTCTTCTCGAATTTTGCGCGGTGTATTTTGATATTCGGTTACCGACGTTTCGGGACAAACTATCGGTCTCATAGGCAAGGGTCGAGCAGTCAAAGAAAAAGGAAGACTTGTCTAAATGAAACTCCAGTAACTGCGAGAGGCTTCATAAAAATTTGTTTTTTTTTATGAAATAATCAGCCGTGGATAAAATAAAAAAACTCTCAGTGCGAAAGAGTCCCCTCCTTGCCTACTATATGCAGGGCCTCACTCCTTTACGTTTGTTAAGATCAAACCTTTTTAGAGACCTATTTCAGAAACCCCTGAATTCTTATCAAATAAAAGTAATTTTGCACTAATACTAGACACTTAATTCTAGTTGACTGGAATAACCTCGTGAGATAAAAAGTCACCGTTTATAATAGTAAATGATTCAAAGTGAATACACATATATCAAGGTTTCTGCGGCAGACCTCAACTGTATTTAGAAGAGGCGATTACACTTTCAACTCTGCAATCAGCAGAGACCAGCGTCGCCCTTGTGACCCGCTTAGTGACATAGCTCATAAACTCTTTTAATTCCTCTATTAATCCCTGAAGACTGGCCAGCCACACGCAATGTGACATATTTACCGCCATTTTGTTTGCTACGAAGGAGACAGAAAACCGAAATTTAGCATAGTTGTAACACTGAAAAGGGCGACAATGTTTTGTAACAGAATTTGTTTATTGCCTTACAACAAATTAAACAATTAAATGTACTTACTTTCCAGTTATAACCGCAAGAGATGTCCGTGCTACTCTCTGTCAGCATAACAATGTAACAGTTTTTATTCTGGTTTAAACTAACGGCCCGTTATCTGCATGGTTTTTATAGCATCAAATTTTACGGGCGTGATTATTGAGAAATGTAAATTTTATATTCACACCGTGCATTGTCTTAGACATAAATTATTACAAACCAAATAATGCACTTTATTCACATTGAATTGTTCAAAAGAATGCTCCTACATGTTTCGAACCTACGGGGTTCATTCTCAGGGAGTCACACAATCACTAATCACACTTACCAACCACCAGCCGTAACACACCTTGCCACTGACAGTACCACAGGGCACTCCAAAAACTGTCCACATACCGACGCACAACACATCACTTTAACCAAGTTTTATTCATCGTCTCAAAATGAGGAGTTTTAATGACACTTTATCAACACAGAAGATGTATTTTAAGTTGTGACCAACTTTTGTTACCATTTTGTGTTTAGTGAGTGTGATTAGTGATTGTGTGATTCCCTGAGGATGAACCCTGTAGGTTCGAAACATGTAGGAGCATTTTTATTAAAAATTCAATGTGAAAAACGTGCATTAGTTGGTTTGTGATAATTTATGAGAAATATAAATGTGTAAATACTTCAACATGGAGAGAGCAAGCTACTCCAAAACGTCGGTGAATATATACCAATCCACAAGTCGTGATGTCCCAAAAACTCCCATCTATAATTTTGCATTAATTTTCTGTCCATTTTATAAGAAATAAGGGCGTTTTCCTATGTACAGAAAATTTCGTTTATTTCTGACCCACTATGAAGGGTTTTGTTACCCTTATATTGGGCAAAAACATAACCACGGAAGTGAACGTTGTCACTGCAGATGCTGCGCAGGCGTCCATGTGACGACAGACCGCCACTTGAACGGCGTATTTATTGTGGAGGGCTGTCTCCAGATTTTAAAAACGTATTTAAAAAAACAGCTTCTAAATTACGACAGTAATGTTTTCAAGACCCAAATGATAATGAGTAAAGTGTGTACACATGCAAATAAAAACCGTCGACCACTTTTCGGAACGTCGTAAATTTCCAGCACAATCGTGCAACTCTGCGAGCTCTTTTATGCACTTTTTTTTTCGTACTCCGCCACCGCCAACACACAAGCATTTTTCATCGCTGTATGTAAAAATGTAAAATCTAGTAGCGCCACCATGTAAGTTATATAGACCGGTGCCGTCATATAAATTATATCGGGTCCACGGCTACCGCTGCAGAATCTAAAGGGCACCGCCAGACTGGGGGCTTTGGAATAATAATGTCCTCTCCTATCGTTTTGTAACATGCACATTGTTGGACTCTGAACGCCATATAGCTGGAAGGATTGCCTCGAATTCGCAACTTTTATATAGCTTCAACTGATAAAGTCCATACCTATTATATTCCAAGATACGTTGGCTTTAAATTCATCTTGGCATTACACAGCGTGAGCAAGTTCAAACACACTCATTTGTCTGCTCACACGTGACGACTTAAAAATCAAGGACAAGACTCTTGCAATGTCAAAGACCAAGGACATGCACCTTTTAACATATATATCAAGATGTTTAATTACAATCCTACATGCTTCGAACCAATAACTGGTTCATATTCAGGGATGTCACGAATTAAATTGCACATAAAATCCAGCAAGAGAAATAGAACGTTTTAAATAAAACTACTTAAAATAAAACTGTTAAAATGTTAAAATATAAGTAAAACCTTAAAACGCCAGATTTGGTAGCCGTCGACATTTGTGCAGTGGTTCCAAAAGCACTGATATTACGGCGAGGTGTATTACTGCAGACGGACAGACGAGTAATACACAGTTATACACCCCTCCGTAACAGCAGTGCTTTTGGAACCACTGCACAAATATCGACGGCTACTAACTCTGGCGTTTTAAGGTTTTACTTATATTTTAACATTTTAACAGTTGTATTTTAAGCAGTTTTATTTAAAAGATTTTATGTCTATTGCTGGATTTTGTATGCAATTTAATTCGTGACATCCCTGAAGATGAACCAGTTATTGGTTCGAAACATGTAGGATTGTAATTAAACGTCTTACTATATATGTTAAAAGGTGCATATAGTTGGTCTTTTTAACATTGCACGATTCATGACAATGCACGGTTTGAGTCATATAAAGTATGCAGGACTCTCCCATCGCTAAATGCTTTTAGATTTCTCCACAGACTTCGAAAAGTAAATTTGAACATGAGGTCATATCTTATACACATACTACGAAGAAAAGTATTCTATGCATTAAATGGATCTTAAGGGACCTGGATGGGACCTTGTAGATCAGATGTCTTTCGCTCAGGATGAGGACAATGGCGGGTTTTAGTAAGTAAATATCAAGTTCTCAGGAACGCCTACGCTTCAGGAAGTTAAGTGAGAAATTTTACGACACTAATCCTGAAGATGGGGAGAGTATGTTTCTCCAAAAATTTGGTACCTGCACACCAGACTATGCCGTCTCATACCACAAAGCGCTAAAGTCTGAACAAGGACTGCAGTGGAGAAGTTAATAAGTCAGTAACTAGGGAACCGAACTGAACATCTTGCAACGACAGGAGAGACAACTGACACAAACACGTGGAAAGCTGTGACTTTAGGTATTAAACATCTGGAGACGATAGTTACGCCAAAGGTATTGGGAGATACGTCAGTGCTGCTAGAGACAATATTGGTTTTCACCTGTCTAATTCATTGGACACGAATTAAAAAATACACCTTCCGGAATAAAATCGTTATTGCATATATACTACAGTGGCTGCGGCATGTCAGCTGATGACGCGTTGCGAACAAAAATGATTTTAAAGTTTAGGCCATAAACAGGAATCATGACATAATATGGAGTATGAATTTTGTCTCAATAAAGTTATATATCTCAAAGAGAAAGGTAATTACTCCTGTAACCACGTTTTAGTATAAGAGATTTTTAAAATGTAAGAAGAATTCTGGGCCCTTTAAATCAGGGAAGTGTACAGTTAACAGAAATAAAATTCTCACGCCAAGTTTAAGCATCGAGTCTTAACACAGGATATATGAAGACATCGACAAATATGTAGACATGTCGTCTGAGGTGTTCGTTCACTTCGTGCAAACAGCACATCTCAAACTAATGGACAGCAAGGTCAAACTAAGTAAATGCAGGGTAGTGTATCGATCTTCTTTCTTCAGAATAACGCCTGCAGACAGCTGTTGCTGTTGACGTGCCCTACACCTCTGTCAAAGAAGTTGCCTGTAGGTAAGGCGTTATTATTACTGTCAGTGATTATATCGGTATAAATTAAAGGTGAGGTAACCTGGATGGAACGGTATCTGCTTTCTTGCGCATTACACCATGTAGAAGTATGGGGCAATAGAATTATAGCTAAAGAGGATAAGATTGAAGGAGTATGTCTCACAGATGGGAGGGAAAAGGTAGGTTTACAGGGTTAAGTGGAAAACATGAATTAAACTATCTCCTTGGAAGAAAGGGTTCTGCGTGGAAGTATAATATTAAAATAGTGCTTAAAGAAATTGGTTTGGAGGACGCGGACTGGATTCGTCTGGCTCAAGACATGGAGAAGTGGTTTGTTCTTCTGGACAGGGTAGTGAAATTTCGTGGTCTATAGGATTTGGGATTGTTCTTGAGTAGCTGAGAAATGGCTAATTTCTCAAGAAGGATTATGATCCATAAAGTTAGTTAGGGAGCTTTACTCCTTGCCTGCTTTACCACAGGTGAAATGACCTTATGGTAACAATTAGATACGAGGCTGTGCAGTCTTTAGCTTTGCCCTGGACTCCGTGTCCCTGTTAGGAATGGAACGGCAACACCCCGATCGTCTCGCCTGTAGCCTTGTCACTATGTCGACTGAACTATTTTGGTTCAAAATCTGTATACTTACATGAATAGCATTATTTTTGACATACATTCTAATCTCTGTGTTACACTGACAACCCACACGACTATCGGTTGTTCACTCTATTTCAAGGGCTTACTAAAGTCAAAATGCAGGCTCGAATAACATAGCGAGGAAGTCCTTGTGTGAGATTTCAGATTTTTATAGATGCGAGAACTGTGACAGGGTACTCTGACATAAGACGTCCTGTAGTTCAGTAGAAGTGTACTAATGTTTCGGTGGAACCTGTTCATAATAAAATTTGGTGCAGCAGGTATCTTCGTAATCATAAGAAAATGTTTATGTTTTGTAGTGTTGTTTACTTTATATGGATGTAAAGCTTGCCTTATCTTCCCTAGCTTGGAAAATATTTGAGGGTACATGAGAAGGAAGAGTAATTAGAATGCAGTAGGAATAGTATTAAGTGGCTACTACATCCTTCCTCTCAGTTCAAGAAGTATTCAAATAATATGTGTTTAAATAAAGCCACTCCACAACTCATTCAAAATTTTTAATAGCTTTGTCATAACATCCAATAATGAAAAAATATAAAACCAAGGTTTTAAGAAGCTTTTCTAAATATGCAACTTTGATCTAAAGATGTCGATAGTTGACGACGGTCTACTGATGGCTCGTCCATCCACTGGCACAGAGTAAAAGACTACATCTGTGCTCTGTTTACTGTAATCTGAGGCAGCATCATTGCGATATTATTGTATAAAGAGATTTAGATGAAACTGATACCTCAGAAGTGACGACTGGAAAAGGGTGTGTTCCCTTTATCTAGGATGTCACTATCTGTCTGGAATTGAGCTTGTCACTAGCAGACAGAGATACTTCGATTGTCTTTGACGTAACTGATGAACTTAACGGAGGATGAATGAATTTATTGCATTCACTGAATGAATGAGCTTCTGAGTTAATGGGCCTGAGAGTAACCCAGTCAATGATGGAGGGATGGGGGCAGTGACTGAGACTTTGATGGGGAGCTAACTGTTAAGCAAGTGACTGGCCAGTGGACGTACACCTGGCCCTGTTAATGAGTGAGTGAGCGGGTGAGTTAAATGCGTATGAGGCTTTGGTTGCTGAAAGCGTGATTTAGTAACAGAAAGATTTAATGGCTTTACGACTGAGTGAGTGACTGAAAGGAGAATAAGTAAGAGTATGGGTTAGTCTTTGATTTGGTGAGGCAGATTGTGACTTGACTCAGGGGGGAATAAAAGGTCATGTGACCGCATAACCGAAAAGAAAAGTAAGTGATACGGTGACTTAGTGACAGGTTATTTGAATGGTCTATTTTTTGGGGCGAGTGCGTGGGTTGGTGAGTGAAAATGTGTCCTCTAAGTGAATTAACAAGCGATCACTGCTGTGTATAGTAACATACTTAGAATGTAAACAGGGACGGCATATGATTCGAAAATAAACAAGTAAAATATATGTACCTGACAGTTACTGGAAAAAAGTCACGCTTTAGTGGCATTCTTGATTCTTCTCGGCATCCTGCTTCGATTCCTGACATGGGAGCTTCCTTTCCTGAACTTACGTTGTAGTCTTAACACGTTCTTTGCTCAAAGATGGATAATGCGATACCATCACTGGGATATGTTCTCTGTCCCTTTACTTCCCTACACGGATCATTCTTATAGACACTAATAGAAACACTGTAAGACTATCCGAAGCTCTGAGGGTCCAAAAAACATATCTTTTCGAATATTGCTGTGGTTTAAATTCAACAAACGTAACCAATAATTTACACGTAACTAAGTAATATTTTATGAAGTTTCTAAGATGCGTAGTTCTATAAAACCTTTATTTGTCCACTGATATTTAAAATTACGACCGTGGTATATGACAAATACATAGTGTGGAGGGGTTGTAATATTACTTAAATCTTACGCATTATTCAAAGACTGATTCAGTAACCCAGACTATACGTCGTCTGGCATCCTAAAAAGACTTAAATATGGTTAGAAATAAATAACTGATTGACATAAAATAAACGCATTTCAAACATGTGTGATTTCGTAGTGTTGCAAATAAGTACCAAAATTTCAGAAGAAACTGCTACCTACATCTTCAGATTAGAAGAGCTTTACAACCCACGCAGTTTTACATGATTTATTAATATGCCCTTCCTTAGTCCTAATGCGATTACTTTAGCACAATCTGATTTGGCTTTTAAATAAAAAATTTCTAGGGCAACGAACTTACCTACAAATTCCAGCACAGCATGTATTTGAAATATAGGTTTACCCCAAGCATTCAACTCTTGTGCTATCAACACTCAGCGTGTTTGTATCCTAGGGCAGTTAAGGAACATCGTAAGATGTGAAAGGCGAAAAGCAGATAAAGTTTTTCTGGAACAAAACTGTGCAGTATCATACAGCTAAGGGTTGATCTAGAGGCCTGTTGAGGGTTGCTGGTAGGAGGGTGGGGAGAGCAGAGGAGAGGTCCTCTGAAGTCTGTGTGTAATGTGTCTTGGTACAGGCAAGCCCCTTGAGACTGAAACCTGGAGAGGTTTTAGCAGCCTCCGCTAGTATTCAAGTGTTCCATTGAAAGCTCGAACAATGCCTACATCGCGCGAAACCTTAAAGTCAGCAGAATTCTATATGCTTCTTGCATAGAATAGATAAAACAAATACTTGGTGTATGCTGTTAACGATGGATGGCGTTAGAATGTGTTCCGGATTGATCTGGCTCAGGACAAGGATTATTGAAGGGCGGTTGTAAGCAGGGAAATAAACTTTCAGGTTTGACAAAATGGTGGGTGGGGTAATTTTTGGATTTATGAGCGATTCATAGATTTTCAAGAGCAAATTATCCCCACGAATTATTTAGCCATTGCGAGGTACTTTTAGGCTATGACTACGAATTTTACTGTCTTCTAGGGCATGGCGCCTTGTAGTTGATAGGCGAGGGAACAGGTGCCTTCGGACCACGCATAACCTCGACTTAATTAATGTCTTTCTGGACTAGGTAAATTATAATTAGGGGAGGTTCATGTCTCAGCCAGAAGACTGGCTATCGTGACTGATTCCTGTGTTGTTCTTATCTATTCCAGGTGTATGGAGGGAAAGTCTTTAAATTTCGCCACAACAGTATTATTCTACTGCTTTTCTAATTCTTTGCCCATCCGTAGCTCTATAATTTAAGGCTACATAAAAAGAGCTACTGATATTGTCATTAAATAGACCACAATAAATAAATAAATAATGTGTGTAACCAAGCTCCTGGTGGCCCCCTTTCGTCGCCAAAACTCAATCTCAGTACACGGTAGTCTTACAGTATCAGAAGGCATGCGGGATCTGCGGACAGAATATTTGAAAGGAATCTAATTGTACTGCACAAACTATCTTCACAGGTTAATAGCATGTATTCATAATATCTGTCTCCAAGGCTTTTCAATACCCTGACTATAACGCAGACCCTATCATCGTGTCTCTGAAGCATCTGGAAACTAAAGACTTCATTTCTTTCTGCATTTTTAACTCACGCCGTTTCCACACTCTGCTCCGGCTGGCTTGCTGATAAAGAAAGGCAAGGAGGGAAGGCGCAAAGAAAAGAGAATAAAAATCTTTATTCAATTGTCTTGCATGTCACTGTTTTTGAAGGAGAACAGCAGTGAGGGGGCTCCAAAGGGTGCAGATTTTGACGTCAGGGCAAAAGACTGGAGGGGGAAGCAGGTGAAGGAGATCCTATGAAATAGATTTCCAAGTTTTCACGTTGTTTTCAAATACGTTATCACGACGACTTGTTGACAATATTCAAGTAATGGTTTCTTTTAAAATAACTCGTCTCCACTCTTGTTTAACTGGCAGAGATGGAGTTGTACATCTTTAATTCCACGCTGAACATCTAGCCTGTACTTTTAAACTGTGGATTATTCGTTAAAAATTTGGAGCCTGGAATTCGCCTAAATAATGCATAAACATTAAGAGCTTGTATCACAAAAACGCCGCATGCATATTATGAAAAAGCCGGTTAATGCTGAGGATATATTTGATCTTTACTGCGTAAAACATACAAAATAAGGATGCAGACTTTTGTGACAAAGACATAGTTGTAACCGCGCTTCCACACACACTACTAACCACTAAATTTTCTACTTGGGTTGGGCGCCAGAAGTTCACTCAAGGGTGATCAGTGTTGTATGTGAAGCGAGGCACCGACTGTTAGCTCAGAGTAGACATGATTTCCACTCGGGGAATTTCCTCGTGCGCGAATTATGTATCACACCGAAGTGGCAAAATTTTGTCCTTCCTTGATCGGGCCCAGAAAACCCAGTGTCCTGCATACCGCCTTTCCAGCACTAAGCTAGGTACCGTTATATTGGGTACCTCTTGGGGGTCGCAGTATGCCTATTGTTCGTTTCGCAAACTGACCCTCGCACAGGAAATTTACAGGGGAATGCAGCTTAGGTCCTCACAATATATGCTATACCACATCTTCCATCTGGGGATGGAAGTCCTTGCACTCGAACTCAGGTAGGTTGTGCCCATGTAAGGTGAGAAATAAATTTCTTGTTAACTTTTGAAGCCGCACCATTCTTTTGTGTATACCCTGTATAAGCATTTTCACTTGTGATTTACTTAAAAGGATTTTTGTAAATTAAATAGTTTTTCAATGTATTTACTTATTTCCTCTAAACGGTTAAGGCATTCCGTGACATTATATTACTTAAGGCTCACTACCGCTAACATTTCATGCTGCTAAATTTGCAATCCTTTTGCTGTACCTTTCCCTTGAAAATTCCTATCCAATTTACCGTTTGCTCAGACACAAAAGTAAAGGACGATATTTTATTAGCTAAATAGAATTTCGCGTAAACGGGGTTAAACTTTTTTATGGCCCGTTCACTTTACACAGGCAACTGTATAAACTAATTGGTATAAAAGCACGCTCACAAACACAGGACGGGTTTTTGCACTAGTTTTCACATTTCTATGGCTCTTGTGATGACTCGTCACACATTTTATGGCACAGTTTGTGATATTCCGTATCTTGCCATTAGCAGCCTCTAAGGTCATGTCAAGGGTCAACACTTTCCAATTAAAATTAATGTCAATTCTGTTATGAATCACAAGCACATAATGTAGCGGTCATCTTTGCTTAAGTGTACGGCCTGTTTTACCTTAAAATTTTTGAGACAACTTCGATATTTTCTAATACGCAATGCGGTTACCGCTATAACGACCTCGTAATTAAGCTCGTGTTTACAGTTAAAATCACATTTTGTCTGAGCGCTACATTATGAAAAACAACAGACGGTTCGGTTTAGTCGCTGAGCATAATATCAAAAACTTGTCGGCTGAATGAAGAAATTTGTGTGTTGTAGGAAAGACACATCACTAATCAAGGTGCGTTATAAAGACACGGAAATATCTGCGGGGGATAAACTTCTTACTTTTGAATAACTAAAGATTTCATTTTCATCCAGGAACTCTTGAATGCAGTCTAAGGAACAAGATCGTGGAACGGACTGAAAGTAACGACACAACGACCATAAAGCAAAGGAACTTCGACTGTCGGCCTTTGCGACAGCGAAACGCAAACTCCGTAGTTCTTACTGTCAGCTTGGCTCTATGGTAATTTAACAAATTTAAATCAAATGTACAGGTTACGTTTCATAAAATTGAATGAGAGGAAAATGTGTGCTGAATTTCTATTAGGTTCGTGCGAGGAAAGAGAATACACATGTCCTTTATACTTTTATATAACCTCTATCAAAACAATGCCTTGTAAACTCCAGGTAAATAGAGGAATCTTTCTGGATGCAAAGATATTAAAGATTCTTATTCTGACAATTATCTGAATGAAGCTTCTACCTACCTTAAGTTCATAAAATTAGAGGTTGAGTTAAAATAAATAAATAAATTATACTGTTTACACAACAAATTTTAATGACTGAGGAATACAGAGACAACACTGAATGTACAGGACATGCGAGATCTGAAGTTCTCCCCCGCCAAGCATTTTAAGCGTCTGGTATGTGACGCCGTGTATTTCGGTAGAAACCTTGATATATATATACACACATACATGTGCACCTAAGAAACTACACAGCGGCACGTTAGAAAATACCGTAATTTTGATTTAGGTGCAAAGGTAAATTTGTTTCTTAAGTGCCATGATGGCACAGAGGAGGAGCAGAGGTACAACTCCATGCATTCTCAGCCTCGGCCCTAGATGAAAGTGAGTAGTCACCTTCATGCTCCGGCCGCTTTATCCTTGGAAAACAGTCCCAGTACCCAATGAATGGGGTCTGGGTGGACCCCAGAGCCGGTCTGGGTGTTTTGGAGATAATAAAATCTCCTACGACCGGGAATCAAACCTCGGGCCCTACAGTCCCTGTCCTAGTCGCTGAAACGCATACGCTATCCCAGCACCGTTTGACAGTAGGTAGTGGAGTTTAATCTAAGATGTGATGCATGAAGCCAATCTGGTATCCACTGACAGCGAGCAGATTCACTAATATCGCCTTTTTTAATAAATTACCCTTGTGCGGTCGATATTAGCAGGACTTCCTTGCCAGCAGGGGGGGGGGGTGCTCTTTCTTTTGAGGATGATCGGCGTGTGAGGCAATGACAAGATATAAATATGGCGACACTTGTATGTCTCAACTCCAGTCATAATTATAGGGTCTCCCCTACCCATGGCTGTGACTAACACGTCAACGCCAGATAAATTATTACCACGTGTACCTCGCAGTTCGCAATTACGTAGGCGACGGTATAGTCAATTCCGAAACACAATAGACCCGCGTACAAAGCTGAACCTAAGGTTACTTTCGCTGTGAAATTGAAACAGAATTAACGTCTTAGCAAATTCTCTGCTGTGCACAACATGACTAGGAAGGGTTCCACCTTCGAAATTCTGAGTTGTTTCATACAACACAGAAATAAACCTCTCCTGCTGTGGGTCAACTCTCAAAGCTATTTATGTCTTCCCAGAAACATCGTTAACACCGAAATATTTCGTTTGGTAGCCCTTATCTCTTCTACCTACTCATAGTAGGTGTCGAGGTTGTTTATTTTCACTTGATCACACACAGACACACACACCACAGTCGGTAGGATTCCTCTGGACGAGGGATCGGCCAATCACAGAGACCGCTACCTGAAAACACAAACACTCACAAGAGACAAACATCCATGCCCCCCGGTGGGATTCGAACCCACGGTCCCAGCAACCGATCGGCCGCAGACCTACGCCTTAGACCGCGCGGCCACAAGGATCGGCTAACATTGAAATGTACCAGATATACTTTCACAAATATTCCAACACTAAAATATGTGACAGGCCCTCTTACTTTAATACGAGATGCAGGGTTCCTTATAAATTAGGATATGACGACCGACTAACTAAATTCATCTTCTGTGGAGCAAACACCAAAATCCTCTTTCAGACACTTGAGTCATGGTCGTATTACCATTTCATTATAATTTTATCTGTGATTTGAAAAACTTCATTGAAAGAAAGAAGCCATAAACACAAAATTAAAACGTAATTCTTGCAGATATCGTCGGTGGAACGAAAGGTAGTTTTTGTGAAGAAAGTTAAGAAACAATTTTCTGTAGCAACACCAATTCATTACGTGATACATTCAACATGTGTGTAGCGTCACTACCCAAAATTTCTGTTTCCAAAGTACAATGCTTCTGGAATATTTAGGCGTTATTTACGGGGTAGGAATCAAACGTCAGCTTAAATATGTAAATAAGGTCTGTATGCAGATTTTGTTAAGACTGTGATGGACATTCAACTTTGTAAAATCAGAAAGCTTTTTGACGGACTTATAAGTGCAAATGTCAACTGCTTAAAACAGAAGTTACTTAAGTATGGTTTGATATCCGTACAGCGATATCAAGGCTACGTTGTTCTGAGACATTACACATTTTACTCTGGTTGTGTTGATCAGCCTTTCGAAAAAAGAAAATTGGTGTCGCCATCATCAGGGTAAATAACCAGTCCTAATTTTGGGTGCAAAATCTTTTGCTGTTGTAAGAAAACAAGGGTTCCAGACCGATGCGACTTAACCTTTTAAAGCCCAGCGGTAAATTTACGTACCACCAGGTTTAACATTAAAAAAATTCTTTGTGGTGCCCGCATTGCGTTTATGTGTTTTGTACGGATCTCAGAACAAACAGCAACTTTTGCCTTATAAAAAAAAAGACTGGTTTTTATAACCGAAGTGGAGAGTGTTTACAGCGCGGTACGCACTGAGTCCTTATATAAAACAGATACGCTTCGTCTTTAAAGGGTTAATACTCTCCCGTGAACGCCATCTAGGCTTTACAAGACCACTCTTTTCTGAGATGGTTTTCCAAACCCTCTTCTCCCTCCAGCTGTTAGTTGTGGTTTCACTTATTTTTAGTTTCCTTTATGGCCTTCGTCCCGTGTTTCTTCATTTTACTTCTTGTCTCACAAGCTGACAACACAGCCCTTATAAAGGCCACTGAATTTTATCGGTTCAACCACAGCCCCGAACCCGCTCTTCACTTTCCTATATGTGTACTATATGTATTAGCGCAAAAAATTCTGATGCCCTGAAGAAGGGAAAGCAAGTTCCCCCGAAATATTGCCATCTTTCAAACTTGACAATTTACATTCTGAATGAAGTAATTTATTAATTTCACTAAATGTACTCCATGTGCCAAAATTTTTCAAATATTTTGATGTTCCTGACCCATATCGTAAGTTACGGAATATTATTTTGTGATGTTTTTCGTTATTGGGAAATCTGATCAAGGAGCATTCAACTTTTACGTAAAGTAGAGGTTACAGTGGCCTGTCACGTGTTCGGGATGTATTGGTGCTTAAAGGCAGCGTCACGAGTTGTGAATGTCTCTGCGTATTTGGCGTGACATTTCAGAAACCTGACATTTTCGCTATACCTGCAGAGGCAGGGGAAAAATGGAAGAGAATATAAGAGACACTGGATGATTATTATCATTCATAAAAAACATAATAGAGATAGAAGGCTGACCTTACTGCAGGGGGGGGGGGTCATCTACGAAGCTTGAAACTCCGTAATAGAAGTCGATTCATAATTGGCCTGAAAAAGACATTACTACCCCAGCAGATGGCAACTCCAGCAGTGTTTTAAGGAGGGTCCTACACATTGTATTAACTGCCACACCCTGCAATAGCCGTAAGTTACCATCGTTGGTAGCAGCGTGTTAACCATAGCGAAGTTACAGGCATACAGAATTAAAGATAAATCCATTGTGAAGTCTATAAGGGACCGGTATTAACAGCTGGTCCCGAAGCCTGTTAATTTTACAGAAAACGAAGGCACATCACCGCAGTTAAAAAAGCTGGTCACTAATCTTATACCGATCCAGTTAAATCCATGAGAGGTAATGGATGTAGGAGAGTGAATGCAGAGTTGCACTCATTCTTAGCCCCTGTACTAAATGGAGGTGGATGGTCAGTTCGCGCCTCGGCCACCTTATCAGCGGAGATGGGGATCCGCTGTCTGCAAAAGGAGGCTGGATGGATTCTGAACCGGTATGGGCACCTGCAGACGAGAAGTCTCCTGCCTATCGGGACGTTAAAACCGTTACACCTAAAAATGAATATTTTTAAAAGTCAAGTGAAGGCATATGATATTTCATAAATAAGCACACGACTTTCAAATGTCCCAAAATGTGTCAAAAACGAGACAGAAGATAAAACAGGAGTCGTAATTACTGACCTACACACAAGCGAGTTCTCCTACAGTACTTTCTGAAGTATGTCTATCGTGAATATTACTTTCTGATGCTATTCCTAGTACAAAGAGGTAACAAGGTGTCTTTTTATTCTTATAACGAAAAATAGAAATTAGTGTCGAGGCACTGAAAAAATGTACCTCCAAATTACTCCATAGCTTTTGTGGATTAATTTCTGAAACATTCTGTATATTATGCCATATTTTAAAAACTCCCAAATATATGCTATTATTGCATGAAATCGTTTCCGCCAATTATGTAGAAACAAAGGGATACAAAGGGACTGGCATGACTACTGCTAATTTTGATAATAATTTCAATGGAAACGTGATCAGATAAGCTTTTAGTTTGGAAAATAAAGGTAAACTGAACACACCATAATGAAACTGGTACACTAAATTGGTGACGCGAAACTGGCTAACAAAATAGGAAAATATTTGCGTTTTTAATACCAGAACTTGTTACTTTATAGATATAAATATCTGAAACCTGAAAAAGGTCTACAACACACCCTCAAAAACGAAACAGAAATTAGAAAAATAACCAGCTCATTAAATCTACATTGACCTATTTTTGGAATCTCTTACATTTTGTCATTCCGAGAAAAAACTTGAATTGACAAAATTTGAAGTCGAATACACGGTAAAATATCTTTCCCATAGATTGATGAATTGTGCAAGAAAGCGAACTGCCAAACATTCCGAAGGTAACCGTCCAAAATAAGAGCTTAAAATTTTATGTTTTCTCAGAATTGGGGACATAAAAGTGAAAAGAGGACAGCCTTACTCCATCGGGATAAGGAAATGTGATTGCCGCCTACAGATATATTTGTAAAGAATCTGGGGGCAGCTGCTGCCTCCTTCTTCAGAGTAAAAAATGATGGAAATATTGGGCCCTATGTACCAAACTACGTAGGGCTACATCCAAAATTATCATAGTCCAAACATTCATTACTTATACACTCGTTTAGTCAGTCACCAATAAAATATTTCATGACACGCTCATACTTTTTGTCATTTGAGCGGAATTTAGGAATCATATAAAACAAACATTACAGCATGTGGAGACCATCCGATTGATTTAGTCAAGTTATCGGTTGGGAGAACACAAAGTACAACTGCAAACATTGTATTACGGCTTCGCTTTACTCAGCTAATTACGTTTTCTGTGCTTCGCTTTTCTCTTGTTCTTTTCTGCGAACTCGTGTCACATGAAGCGAACAAACGTTTAGTCGCAGTTTCCCATGTTCCTAAACCCTTTGTTAAAATTGTGCGCTCATTTACCTTCACGCATTACTTGTCAAAAGTATCCAATTCATGAACATTAACTCTGTTCACAGAATGTCTCTACTTTGTTCCTAGAGGAATGTGAATAGACCCATTAACTACCTAAATAAAGACATACATACTTGTAAACCAACAATCAGTGTTGCTCTATTTTGCCCACACAAATAGTGCTAATGCTTCTTTTTTATCTTTCTTTCTTAGTCCTTCCTTCTTCTACCTATTTTTTCACAACAGGTATCGATGTAATTTCACTTGATCACACTCAAGCACACAGCACAGTCGGTAGGACTCCTCTGGACGAGAGATCGGCCCGTCGCAGAGACATCTACCTGACAACACACAAACACTGTACAAAACAAACTTCCATGCCGCCGGTGAGATTCGAACCCCCGATCCCAGCAAGCGCTCGGTCGCAGATCTACGCCTTAGACCGCGCAGCCACTGGGAACGGCGCTTCTTTTTGATTCGCAGAATAAACAACATATACTTATCCCTGAAAGTGATCAAGGACAAATCTGTGAAGGCGTATGGGGGGAATTAAACATGGCTCCACAAATCCTTAACCGTGGTAATAGGTGTGAGTGTTCAGCTCACAACACAACCATCTTAAAGAGGGGGAAATAATACCTGGACGGGAGATATGAGACTGGGTAGGGTGCGCAGACAGTCTGGACGCCGTTGCGAAAATGTGGACCTCCGCCGAGAATTGAAGCCCTGCTCCTTTGTCGTCAAGGACGTTTCAATCCAGCTTACCAATGAAGACATTTTTTTTCTTGCGAGATTTAAAGTTCCTACAGCAGCGTAGATAAAGATTTAAGTTATCTTGAGACATCGCGCCGTGTAAACTAGTAAAAAAATACCAAGTTTTCAGAGAAAGAGAGTACGTTGTCATGCAGAGTTAAGCAGGTAAATAAGAGATTTTTAATAGCTACCAACATGTCTTATAAACTTAATACCTCTAATTCAGAGTAAAGGAATCCAAGAAAGGCAATTTTATAGTAATTTTGGATTGCTTGGCCCTGAAGGTGGGAACAATAAGCTACTCTGAAAAGTTGATAAGAATTATTTACCAGACGATGAATCCTAAGGTCCTAGGAGACTAGAATCTCAACTGGGGATGGTTCTTTGCAGTACAAGTATAGAGTTATGTTTTATGGTTACAAGTACTTGTGAGACTGAAATCGAACCTCTGAAACTATTGAGACGAACTGCAGCTGTCACAATGTTCTTCAGATGTTTTAAAGACATACTTTGAGAGGCAATTATAGCTTTAATTCATTACATTATTTCTCAAAATTTCAAACACAACAGACACGCAATATTGATATAAATCGGTATTCTTCTGCGCTGTTGTGTAGGACGAGGCGTCTCTCGGAAATCTTCGGAAGAGACCATTTTTTGAACCGAGGAGAGAATAGGATAATATTAAACTGAGTTAATTTTAAAAAAGAAATTATACCTACACTTATAGAACTCAGTCGATCAGTCCCGTGAAAAGCGAGGTCGTGTAAATTGACACTTATGTGTAATGTGACATTACGTTTTGGCCTGTAAGAAATCTGCGAACCTGGCGGAAGGGCCTACTCAGCACAAGAAGTGGCAGAGGGATGGCTACTTGTTTTGCTTCATCCGCCAATCCACTATCGCCATCGCTGTAGAACACACTCGCTCCTTCTCCTTCGCTTGAATATTTCACCTATTAAAAACTAAGAGATGGCGCATAAAAATTACGCTGCGACATAGACCATTTTTGACTAAATTACATAATATGCACCATTATGGTGAATACATGCATAGCTGTCTGCACGCCATGAAGGCGTATGGGGAAGTCGAAGTACATCTCCTCTCATTACTAATCTTTCCTATCGATAGGGTTAGTAGATAGCTTTACTCCTCGGACGCATTACCCTTGGCAAACGGCTTCAGGTACCCATGAAATAGGAGCCTGTTTTGGACCCAACTCGGTCTGGACTCCTCTGGGGAAGATACAAATTTCTTAACTGTGCCAGGAATCGAGCTAAGATTCCTCGGACGTCCACATGCAGCCTAGCCGTTATACCATTTGTGCTATGCTGGCTGCATTCAGCACCATACGGATCTAAAGTATGACACAGTGGAAAGGTTCACTTTAGTCCAATTGACCAGATCCTGTGACGAAGGAGGAAAAAAACATTCAGAACAGTAACAGGGTGTCAAAGTATGAAGTGTGATGCCTTTCATTAACCTGGTGCACTGGTACTTAAACTGCGTTCCGCGGCATGCTGTATTTCTATGTGAGTGTTTCAGGAGTTCCAAAATTTCACTTCTAATGAAATTGGTGTATATATTTTTCATAAGTTTTAATTGCCCTTTTTCATTTTTCTTCCCTCTTAGTGCAGGATCGGTGCGTAATTTATTTTTGAAATAAAAAAGTACGTTTTAAGAAGGACTATTGATTCCTGTACCCCTAAATTGCACTTTTAAGACTTTTCGCAGAAGTTTAAATTTAGCTGCAAAGATATTACAGATACTCAAATTTTGAAAAAAACATCGCCTTATTTTCTTAGCTAATTAATATGACATCTTATTGTGACTTGTTCCCCTGTTGCTTTGAGGCAGTATTCTGTGGATGACGGCTGGTGACGTTTCAACCCCCCCTCCTCCCCCGCAGTCTATAACCACTTCTGGAGCACTGGCGCTGTTTTATTTATGACCGGCATTTCTACCAGCAGCACTGTGCGAGTTTCAAGTCGCGAGATTCACACCACGCCCAGTAACCATCAGCCGCTATTGCCATGCCTCCCCCGCTATAGCACCAGGAACTCAACTGCGTTTGTGCACCAGAGTAAGTGAAATGCGAGTGGCTGAATGAAGGAGCATTGCACTGAGAAAATATTTAAAAGCAGAGAACTGAAGTAATAAAGGTGTGTGTGTATGGGCCTTGTCTAAATGTGTTAATACTTGAGGCATTTCTCAGCACCTTCTTATCATCTGGTCTAATCTTTCGAAAAATGTAAGTAGGCGTATTAATTTATCCAGTTTTTTCCACTTTCTAAAACAGCATCGCTTTTCGAAATTTTCAATGGCCCTTCTGCACTCCTAGTAGTGATGCATTACCTACAGTCTATGATGATCGGTACGGAGTGTTGGTGGAATGACAGACAGGGGAAGAAAACAAAGTACTAGAAAAATGAGCATAAATTAAAGATTCAGGTTCTACCGCACAGAAAACACAATGCTTCTCCTGCACAAAGACAAACCCCTTAAGTTTACTTCTTCCTTACAAATTTAAGCGCGAAATGATTAGTCACTGTTGTCTCCAAAGTATATTCTACATGTTGTCACCATGAAACAACGACGAAAAGAACTTAACGAAATAAGAGAACACAAAAATAATATCCTTGGATACGTGTGACCTTACGTTTCTCCCAAACACTTTGTCAGATTCTTATCATTTCAGCACATAGAAATGAAAAAAGGCGAAGAACTAGTCAATATGGAAAGAGCGACGTTGCAGTTTCTTTGAAATGCAGCCTGAAAGTCGCTGCCAAACTCCTATGTGGGACAACGTTGTATTTTACGTCAAGGTTCAGTTGCTAGGGCCACGGCTATAGGAAAATAAATGCAGCTTTGAGATTTGAAGGAATGTCTATAACAGCGTGGACAGAACAAAAATTTCGGTGCAGATGAAGTAGGCCTTACACTTTGTAATCCGCTGTGCTTTGCAGAGTTAAAATACTTGAGTCGCTTCAAACTAGATAAACCGTGTTTACCTACATGTGTATCTCCGAAACCACTAAAGAATGTATAGAATAGTAGTACTAACAAACGCACACAAGTATATTTAAATTAAATGGCCTGCCACACATGTTTCGGCCAACCACGTGACCGTCATCACGAATCCAAAATACAAAGAATGGATGCATAAAAGGTTAGAAACTGAAATTATTGAATTGTTAAAACAATTTATAGATATAAAGTAACAAACTTAAAAACAAATAGCTTAAAATATATAAATAGAAATTGCTGCAAATATGTACATTTCTCAATAGCAACAACTTATAGTTACATATTTTAAACTATGAATTTTTACGTTTGTTATTTTTTATCTACGGATTTGTTCTGAAATTTTTGTCATTTCATTTTATACTCCTTAACGTATCCATCCTTTGTATTTAACCTCTGTGAAGATCGGACATCTTCGTCCGAAACATGTAGGAGGTTCGAGTATATAAACTAATTTCAACATACTTGCGTGCATTTGTTTGTATTACTTTCATATTATTCCATTAATACCCGGATTATGGATCATGTAGAATCCACTAAAATCCTGTGTTCATTAATTTTAGTTACAATGAAATTTTTTCGGTAATTATATTTATTGTTATCAAATACACAGACGTTTATCACAATGTGTGCCACAAGGATTTTGTGTCACCTTTAGGTGCCTACGCTGGGGTCATATTCATACGTTACGTGCCTGTCATTACCAAGACACTGACTCTCTAAAACAGCCACAGTAGAAAAGCTGACAGTGATGGTGACGCTAGCACAAGCGTTGAAAAGCCTACGTCGTAACAGTACTTGCAACACAGACTCTGATAAATTTGTTTTGTATTTGATATTAAAGAATAATTAATGGACTGAAGTACACACAGCACAGCCACTAGTGCCTGAGCCCAGTGCCTTTGAGGTTGAGATGGCTATTGAAAAACTAAAAAGTCACAAATCACCAGGTACTGATCAGATTCCAGCAGAATTGATTAAAGCAGGGGGTAGGATTATTCGGTCTGAAATCCATAAACTTATTATTTCTATTTAGAATAAGGAGGAATTGCCTGAGGAATGGAAGGAGTCGGTCATTGTGCCTATTTATAAAAAGGGTGATAAAACAGATTGTAGTAACTATCGAGGCATATCACTTTTGTCGACTACGTACAAAATTCTATCCAACATTCTTTTGTCAAGGTTAACTCCATATGCAGAGGAAATTATTGGGGATCATCAGTGTGGATTTCGACGTAACAGGTCAACCACTGATCATATATTCAGCATTCGTCAAATACTTGAGAAAAAATGGGAATACAATGAGGCAGTGCATCAGCTATTTATAGACTTCAAGAAAGCCTATGATTCAGTTAGGAGGGAGGTCTTGTATAATATTCTCATTGAGTTCGGTATCCCCAGGAAACTAGTAAGGTTAATAAAAATGTGCCTAAGTGAACCGTATAGCAGAGTTCGGGTAGGCAAACATTTGTCTGACACGTTTCCTATTAAGAATGGCTTGAAACAAGGAGATGCTCTGTCGCCATTGCTTTTCAACTTTGCTTTAGAATATGCCATTAGGAGGGTTCAGGCAAACCAGGAGGGCTTGAAATTGAATGGTACACATCAGCTTCTGGTTTATGCTGATGATGTTAATATATTGGGTGGAAGCATACATAGTATAAAGAAAAATGCAGAAGATTTAATGATTGCTAGTAGGGAGATTGGTCTAGCAGTAAATGCTGAGAAAACTAAGTACATGGTCATGTCTCGAAATCAGAATGCAGGACACAATCACAACATACTTATAGATAATAAATCCTTTGAAAGGATGGAAGAATTCAAATATTTGGGAGCAACCCTAACGAATCGAAACTCCATTCATGAAGAAATTAAGAGCAGATTGAAGTCGGGGAATGCTTGCTATCATTCGGTGCAGAATCTTTTGTCTTCCAGGTTACTATCCAAAAACACAAAGATTAGGGTATACAGAACTATAATTTTACCTGTTGTTCTGTATGGGTGTGAAACTTCGTCTCTCACACTGAGGGAGGAACAAAGACTGAGGGTGTTCGAGAATAGGGTGCTGAGGAGGATATTTGGGCCTAAGAGGGACGAGGCGACAGGGGATTGGAGAAGACTACATAACGAGGAACTTAATGACCTGTACTCATCACCAAATATTATTCGGGTAATCAAATCGAGAAGAATGAGATGGGCGGGGCATGCGGCACGTATGGGGGAGGGGAGAGGTGCATACCGGATTTTGGTGGGGAGACCCGAGGGAAGGCGACCACTTGGGAGACCCAGGCGTAGATGGGAGGATAATATTAAGATGGATATTCGGGAAGTGGGATGGGGGGGCATGAACTGGATTGAGCTGGCTCAGGATAGGGACAGGTGGCGGGCTCTTGTGAATGCGGTAATGAACCTTCGGGTTCCATAAAATGCGGGGAATTTCTTGACTAGCTGAGAAACCGTTAGCTTCTCAAGAAGGCCTCTGCTCCATGGAGTGAAGTGAAGTGAATAATTAATGTCATTAATAAATCCATACAGTATGCACAACATAAAGAAAATAAAAATTTCTCTCATAATTTAAAATTTCTAAGGCCTCCCAATAGTCCACAGGATCAGCCAAGGAATACAAGTAAACAGTTTACACAAAAGTAAGGCTATTCTTGCTCCTCTGCTTGAATAAGCACCACGCCATAAAGATGTACTTAGAATGGAGGTGTAAATCCATACATTCTTAACATCTGCACCAGAAGAAGAGCTGGCCCCTTTAGTGGTGGGGAATAAATGTGTAACTGTTGTGTAGTATATGATTTAGAAATTAACGCGCGACGAATTACAGAGAGTTTTTGTAATAAAGTCTTAACTAAGTGGCTGCCTGCATTGCATTATTTTTGTGTAAAACGCTCAGAGTCTAGCTCTCAAAGGCCGAAAACAATTATAAACTTCCTCCAAGCGTAAAAGAGTACCTGCTACGTATTTCCTACTATGGAATTTCGTATATTGAAATATTGAAATAGTTCAGAAACTGACAACTTAGTCCTTCCCATTCTTCCGTTTGATGAGATTGAAATGTGTGTTTCTGTTGCAGAACATTACGGAGACAATACTGCGTCATACAGGCAAAGAGAGGTGAAAAATTACTACAATATTTGTAGCATAAAATATGAATTGCATTAAAAACGGCGATCTAAAGTGAAGGGTGCACGTTTGTAACGGCAAAATGAATATGTGCCATTGTTACAGTTTCAGCTTTCTTCATGCTAAATTTTATTTAAAACTACTTCTCTTCGCGCGTTTCCGTGATAAATTATCGTTACGTTTTTGAAAAGCCACCATCGAAATATGGCTGGTCTTTCTTAAGAGATATCATACACTAATTAAGTACAGATCAGCGAAGTCTGGGGAAAGTATCTTGGCCACAGGGGCTGTGGGGCCACTCACACCTCCATGTAGGTGCTAACGCAGGCTGTTTTTGCGCTGGTAACTTACTGTTTCTTAACTAAATGGAATAAATTATTCAAGAGCGCCTCTTGTTCAGTCGTCGAAGGATTAACAACAATTCGAAAAATGAAGGGACTGAAAAGAAGTAGGAATGAGAAATGGACATGATATGATAGTATAGGATATGATATATGATATGATGTGATATGATATATGATATGATATAATATAATATAATATAATATATAATTACAGATAAAGGCGAATAAAATTTTCCAGCCATAGAGGGGTCGCCTGTCGGTTTGTCAGAACGCAATATGAAGGCGCTTGAGAATCACTGTGTGGGGAGCAACAATCTGTTACTATGCTTGTTGCCAGACACCCGCACCATCAGACTCGGCTGTGAGTTATTCTAATGGCTTGAAGTATCACGGCTTTACCCGACATACCGCTGTCCGATTACACAAACTACAGTGAGAAGTTCTTAGGAGGTTAGTCGCTGGTACTGTACCTTAGCGCTAAGGTCGGTTTCGTTCCCAGGGAAGATTATGTGGGATTTTTTTGTGAACCCAAGTTTACAGAGGCAGCATTGTTTACTAGTTATTTGGTTTTTCTTATCGATTATCGTTCTTTGCTCATGCACCATGAGGCGCTTGTATTGCAGGCTCGTTTTCAGAAGCAGGATGAAAGGAAACCTTCTCACAACACTCTCAAATAATAAATAAGGACTTCAAAACAGAACACATAGAACCTTTTTTTCATAAGGCATCAATTGATGACCCTGTGTATGTATATTTTCCGCGAACAATCAACAAAGCGTGACCCTCTAGATATGGGGCTGATTGCAGATCTAAGAAACTTAGGGGGCAGAATTACAAAGAAAAGCAAACGGCCGTGGTTTGCTGCAAGAACACTATTTACTTAACTTCATAGACGCTATATTGCAAAAGGACTATAACCTAAATTTGCCATAAGTTTATCTTAATCATTTGGGACATTTTTATATAATTCCATTTCACATTAAACAAGGTCTATAATTGAGTCTCTAAGCCTGTAAGAAACTGCCCCCTCCTTCTTCCGCTCCAATCCTCAATTCCCGCAATATTTCACAAAATTCTGCTTAATCACTTTGCCTCCACTGGCTCTTTCAAATAAATTCCATTGAATAACGAACCCCGCCATCCAGTGCCGCTTTAAGCCTTACGCAATATACATACATATATTCTTTGTTTCATTCTTTTGCAAATTAAACCCCTATTCTCCTTTGTCTCTGTATCACTCTATTCACCTCCTCTGTTCTTCTCTCTTCTGTGATTTATCTCTTCAGTAATTACATCATAGCTCCGCCTTTACAAATTCTACCGCTTGTCAGGAAAAGGAACCAAATGAAGGCACTGTAATTCTCTACGTCAGTTTGTTTTCCTCGTCCAAGATGTCGCGCTCAACAGGGAGACAGTGAAAGAGTGCAGATGAATGGATGAATCTCAAGTCTGTCATCGTTTCTCCCGTTTTTAATTAAGGCCTGAGGCCTTCCATGTAAAGTCACGTGAATTGGCCTTGAATCGATAAAAGAACTTAAAAACGTATAACGCCTGTTACGAATGCAAGCTTGACATTAGTCTGTTACTAACGTAAAGTCCGTTGAAAGTCAAGGAGAAATTGTTAAAAGCAAAATTTTCCTTATGCAAATTCAAGACCTTGTCTAACTGGGAAAATATCTCTGAGTAACATATAGTTATCTCCCAGAAGATATGAATCCTAAGCAACACTGCTGTGAATATTCCAAGTGTCGCTTATATGAGCTTTGTCGGATATAACCTCAAAGTGTTCTAGTGCCCCCATATTTAATTGTTGATGGACAGAGATTGTTTAGGCATAAATTCTAGGTATCTTATGGTTGATCTCCTTAACAAAGTTCACATGACTAGTTTCAATGGTTTGTTAGGTATTGCAATCAAACTAAGAGGTAATAAAAGTATACTCATTATCACCACATTTCAAATTCTACAAAAGTTACCTAAAATGTTGCATATTTTTTCATTTTTAAAATTATATGTCATTTAAGAAACATAAGTGGTGATAGTACTGCGTCGTCATCCTCTTTAAAAGTTTCAGCAACTGCCATGTTTTCATTACTTGTTGTAGGAAATTAAAAATTACGGCTTTTGGGTGTCTATCAGCAGTACACCTTTCATATTGTTTTCTACTTCGCCTGTAAAAATTAGTCATCTTATTCAAAGTTTAAATGCAGACACGCACAAATATAAGCATGAGGCATTTTTCTCCCTTTTAGGAAGAAATGTACTCTAGAAATTGGTAACACTTTTAACTTAATATGTACTGGGTATAAAGCTTCAAAATACAAACTGACTGGTAGGTATGATATCGTTATTTTGAGCTATGTGTAATGAAAAAGTGTCAGGCACACCTAGAAGAGTGAATGCGTATATTGGACGGACTGTGAAGTAATACGACAAGGTTGCTGCTTGTGTGCCCAGTCCTGATGGAACGGCTTGTTCCTCATGATTTAAAGCAGTTTATTTTCCATTCCCTCAGAGGTGTATCGTTATTCATTTTTTTTTGTTCTGAATAAAAGAGTGTGTTTGTTACGTGAAATCGATATGGCAAACTGATTCTGCCGCTTGTAATTCGGGAGCACATCTGTCTGTTGATGACATAAGGGAGACTGGATGATTTAATGGAGCGCCGTAACTCAAAACAGATGCCCAAATAAAGTGTGGTCTCCTGCTATTACGGTCTAATAATCGGCGGCTCAGTTACTCAGCGGTATACGTGCGTTCGCAAAATTGCGAAAAGCGACTATTAATTTTGTCATTTTGGTCTGTACGTCTGTCCGTCGGTCCGTCCGTCCAAACGGATGGAACAACACAGGTCCCACTGGGCAGATTTTCATGAAATTTGATATTTGAGTATTTTTCAAAAATTTATTGATAAAATTCAAGTTTGAGGAAAATCTGACAAGATTAACAAGTACTTCATGTGAAGACGTACGCACATTCATGAAAATATCTCGCTGAAGTTTTCTTACAATGAGAAATATTTCAGGCAAAAGTCGTACACAAAATTAAAACACATATTATGTTCAATATTTTTGTTTCTAAAATCGTAACCTTTATGAGATAATGTGAAAAAATATGGCAGAGCCAGAGAGGTCAAAGATTACAATATAATAAGGCGCATGAGCTTTGTATGCTAGATAACTAAGGTTACAGGCACACACTCAGAATATGTAATGCGTATTCCGTTTACACGGCAGCAATGGTTACGCGAATGCGCCTCAATGATACGTTTAAATGTACGTTGCGCTTCTTTTAAATATGTTGGTAATAATTTAAAGCTGAGATCTATATGCTTATTTGTAATAAATCCTTTGTTTTCTTTTCATTCCCTCACAGGTTCAGTTTTCCATTACTGCCCTTGCACAATTTAGTTAGATGCTCTAAAATAATGGCAGAATTTTTCCTTGCAAGCCATGAAGGCATTGACGTAAGGGTGGAGGTAAAACTACACTCACTCTAACCTCGAGAGCAGAAGGTTAGTAGTCAGCTTCCCGCCGGAGAGTCTTTACTTCGAAGCAACGAACCCACTGTGTCCACTGTATAGGATACTGGAGAGGCCCCAGAACTGGTGGGGGCACTTTTGTGGAAGGGGGAAAATCACTGCTATCCTTATGAATTTCATTCTTCTTCGCTGCAAATTCTTCACCCTGCCGGGCTTTGAAGCATTATTACTCGGTTTTCCAGCCCCTAGAATTGTCAATAACCTGACTCAGCCGTTCCGGTTCCCATTAGATTCCATTTAAATTCTCATCCATCAGCTAAATTCCTGTTGTGCAAATTCGGTTTCGACTTTCCGCCACACTTCTATCGTTCCAGTGAAAAATACGTTCTCTCGAACATCCAATCACGCACTCGTTTATTCATTCATTCACTCATTCATTCGTTCAATCATAGTTACATGTGCTCTTTCGTCCATCCATATATTCATTCGTCCTTCATGTGTCTAACGATGTACCCGCCTTTCCGTCAGGTACACACGTCCATCCACTCATCCATGCATTCGTTCGTTGCCATTAATTCTTTCATACATTCACAAACAAACGTATCCACTTTAATTTTAGACCTATGTAGAGGCAACGTAATCCGAAATATCGTGATCAGCCCCAGTTACTAGAATTTTAGGACCGCGGCTCATATCCTTTCCCACGCCACCTCAAACGTGGATCGACCTATCAATAGTAAGGGGCCTTTCCTTCTCTTTATTTATTACATATCATTAACTTGCGTCATGTTTGGGCGTGGGGTGTTGGGTAAGCCGCAGATTACAAAAGTTTAGACGCAAGATGTGGAACCAGCAACGCTTCATTGTAAAAATGAATTCCTGAGGGAGAAAACTCAACTAGATCTAGTGGAATAAATATTACAACTACGTAACGTAGATGATTTCAAACACAGTGATGACTATATCCAACTTGCTTGACTCCACAGAATGTGCACATGGAAAATATTTACGCGTTTTGAATGATTATTGCAATAAACTACACTGCAATAATTGGCTGATATTTGTAATGCAGACTCAGTGTGTTTTCTACATGGAAGTAGCCGCATTTTTAATTATTGTTGAAATGAAGTTCATATTTTAAAAGGCTATAAAATGGTACTTATTCATCCGTTTTACATTTCTAGTCAGTATGTACATTGATTCTTTTGTAGCTAATGTAGCACGTGGAAAATCAAAGAAGGTTTTGTCAGCAAGTACCTCTCGTGGTCAGAATAAAATTGTGTTAAAAATTTAAATCTCGTATGTCAGTGACCAGTACGTAGATGTCAGCATTTCATATGAAGAAATATGATTTTCCGAAACGTTCCTAACTATATACCAGTCAACACAGCCTTAACATTCCACAAAACTGAAAGCTACGTCTGCACCGCCGCGGGCTTCAAATCTAGCAATAAGATTTGGTTTCTTTCTTTATTCGTTTTATCCTCCTTCCCTTGTCCTTCTTGCCTCTATTTACTTCTCTTTTTTTGCTTTTTAGCTTTCACATGTACAAATGTATACTTTTGTACCCTTGTACACCCCTGTATTCTGATTATGCCAGGTCGTCTCCCATGGTATTTCAAACGCTGATGGGGTCACGATACTCCTCGCTTGATTCCCCCCCCTCCCCCCCCAAACGTTCCGTCATCTCTGTGCATTGTCGGCAGGTAGAAGGGACATGCCACACTGCAACAATCGCCACTTTGCCTGACAGACATTCTTTATATATTCATGCCTTATCACTGGCAACCACAACATAAAGCTGTCCATACCAGTCCAATGGTTGCTGAAACAAGAACACCATAACTGTTGTGTTAAAGTGGAGCTCTGTCGCATGACGGTCTGCTGTACAGGTTTGTGAGACACATAGAGAATTCAACGGATATTATTTGAATGGGCAAGTTGACTGCATGTGGGACAACAATGTCGACAGGTCTTATTTTCTTAATGCTTTTGTTGAAATGAGTGAGTTCTACATAGAAAAATTTTAAAGATATTGACCTACTCTTATACAGGATAAATGCCTGTAACTTGCCGTACAAATATACGTAAATTTCTTTCATATTTGTAGTGGGCAAGGTAGTCCAAAATGTATTCACGCTCTCATAATATAAGGGACTCCTAGGTAGAGGAAACTGAACTACCTCATTTGTGCTAATATTTTAGAAGTCATTCTTAATTTTTGCTATACTGAATTTGATCAAATGTATAAAAAATATTTGGCAAACAGTACACAACGCTTTAAATACATAAATTTATTTATGATTCGCTACACAGAAAAAAGTCCTTCTTGAAAAGCTAGTAGTTCCTCAGCCGGCCAAAGAATCCCTCTTACTCAATCAAACCCGTACATTCATTACCGTGTATACAAGAGGCTATGGCCTGTACCTATTCTCAGCCAGACGAATCCAGGGATAAACCAGTCAGGGGGTAAATTTGGCTACTTATGTCCGTCTAGAACCGAGTTTAAGAAAGTGTGGATTTATGCCTCCACTCACTGTACATGCCTTCATGGCCTGGACAGAGACAACTTTTCTTACTTTACTCTTAAAATAAATGATGAATATTACTAACATTTTACATCAACAAAATTTATTTTTAAAATATTTTAGCTTAAAATTTGATACTGATTTTGATAACTGAAAAAAATTCCGTCTGAAATTTTAAGAGACTTTATGTTAGAAGCTTATTATGAATACACACAATTCAAAATCTTTGTAACTTCCCCGATGTCTCCCGTATAACCGATGCAGAACTGTAAAGAATGCCCATGAAATACGTATTTTATCTCTTGTTTTCCACTAAAAGCTCTTAAAACCTAGCATCTAAGCTTCTGTTTCCTTGACATAACGTCTAGTTCCATTGGAGGGAAAGTAGGGCGGGTTGAAGGCAGTGAAGTTTTGCAGGTGCGCTGTACAGCGTCATTTCTCGTGCACTGTCTGACACTTGAAATGCCAGTCTTATAACTGCCTTAATCCCAGTTTGGAGCTGAGAAAGGTTACACATCAGCCAGGCTCTGTACATATTTAATAGAAGCTGTTGAACACAAAGTCGTGTTTGTTGGCTCATGTTGCCACCTCTGTAACGCAGTATCCTTGCGAATTTCACCGGAAAATATCTCCTGTGAATTGCGTATCCACTCTTTACTCTCTTCCTGTAACTGGCATCTAACCCCCTCCCACCCTTCCACCCGCTCCACAAGCAACTTACAAATTTCCACTGCAGAAACTAAGCCAGCTATTTTTCCAGATACATGCTTTTCTTTATTAACTTACTTTACGGTACGGTAGTGAAGAATAGGAGGTACAGTCGTTGTAAATATTCAGAACATGTGTTAAATAGAAGAATTAGCCTATAACTATGTAAGGGAAGCCAATCTCAGTGGCTGCGCCTCTAAGGCGTGTGTCTGCAGCCGCTCGCTTGCTGGGATTGCGGGTTCGAATCCCTCAGCAGGCATGGCTCTCTCTCTCTCTCTCTGTCTTGCGACTGTTGTGTGAGGTGTAAGTAGAGATCTCTGCGATGGGCTGTTCAACCGTCCAGAGAAATCCTACCGAGTGTGGTGTGTCTGAGTATGATCGTGATGCCTCAAAAATGAGGAGGACCTGGCCCATTGTAATGTCTGTAATGTCTCTTAATACGTCATTACTTCCTTTATTCTTTCTTTCTTTTTCTTTCTTTCTTTCTTTCTTTCTTTCTTTCTTTCTTTCTTTCTTTCTTTCTTTCTTTCTCCAGATTTCAAGCTTTAGTGTGTTAAGCAGTGACATTTACTGTAATAATTATTTCGACATATCTCCATTTTTAGCGGATCAAGTAGCGAGATATTCTTTGCATCAGATGTAATGATTTACCTGTATAAATCTACATTTCCTCAATACTTGATTTATGGATTATAACTCTACGACCTATGTTTAATATCATGTAAACATTCTATAAGCATTACACTAATAAAGGGCTTGCATTACCCCTCTTCTCCTGCAAATCTAACACCTCTTAAGAAGATGCGGTAGGATTCTTCATTATAGGCAAAATGTAACCTGTGCCCCTGGAACTCTGCAGCCCGTAGTCGCACAGCAAATTAATTTATGGTGACTCCGTGACAAAGATTGTGTCGTTCGTTCGTTTGCCGTCTCTTACCCTTCCTTAAAGTTATGACGTAATAAAGTGATATAAATGTTGGCTTTACATTTAGCAGCAGGCAGCAGAGAGTGTGAGATAGGCTAAAGGCGCCAGAAAATTTGTTGTCCATCCGGACCCCTGGTCAGTATACCGCCACGGTGAGGGGGTAGTCACTTGTAATTCCTTTCTTCTCTTTCATATTATTATTATTACCTTTGCCTCTTCTTTTTTCCGACTCCTTCTTTCTATTCTTTTATCTGTTCTTCTTATATAGCTAAGTAAGTGCAGTGACTAAGCAACCATATGAATGACCAGGAATTCGAAGTACAATTCTGGACACTATCAGAGGCTGTCTTTTTTACAAAGAGTTTAGGACTTTTTCTGAGCCATCCTAACTTCCGTACGCCCGTGTCTGAGGGGTAATTTCCTTGGCTAAATATTCCAGAGCAGTAAGTTGACCGCTCACGTCCAAGTGCTGCTAGGGTAAAGCCACTTGTGGCCACATTTCTGCTGGTCCATACACCTCTGTGGTTTGGTACTTATTTAGCACAGCGATTACTTTACCATTATTTCCTTCATTTCATCTTAAATTGTTTTTATCCTCCACTTACTAATTCTTCAAACCACATACTTTCCTCCATATTCCTATCCTTCACCTCATCGTCTTATACTTCCATTTCCTTCATTTTACCTCGTCATTTCCTTCTTGATTTTCCTTTTATTACGCTCTTCATATGTTTCCTATCCGTTTTAATCTTCGCTCCCGCTTTACACTTCCGATCTCTGTAGCAGGTGTAGAATCATGAAATCCAAAACTTTAATACCAACTCTCGCACACAGATTCCATATATTTGCCTTCATACGTGTCGCATATCTACATCGGCTGTAACCAAAACGCAGTCAACAAAGTTGTAAAATTTAACAGTAGATTTGTATGAACTATAAATTAACAGATGGTGCATTAAAGCAAATGCAGCATTAAAATACGTTAATTTAATGGCACTTCAAATTTCCCGACAGGAAATAAACAGATCTCCCTGGTATCCCAGAAGCTGTGGCAGTTTCAAGGATAGGAGCGTGTTATCTGTAGCTACGGCTTGCGCATGTGGAAGTGTGTATGAATGGAGAAATGCCACTTTTACGTAACCTCTTCGCAGGTTTTTTGTGTTTTGTGTTGGAGGTTCTGTTGGTTGTGGATGGTGAAAATTACATAATTTTTTAATGCATCGCCGTGCATTTTGCTATGAAAATACAATATTTTTGAGAAAAAGTTTCCTTCATCTTAGGGACGTAAGAGTAAGTGAGATTGCAAATGGAAAATTCCTCACATACTTTGGTACCTTTACACGAATCTACACGGAAACCACATTTCAGAAGACGGTAATCGTCAATTAGTCAAGATTTCTAAAATTCTTCTGGCACAGGAACATAGGCTTACATCAAGAGTGCTGTGTGATAGAATACGTCTTGTTACATTTTGGTCGATGGATATCGATTTCTCGGAGGATATACTGCCATAGTCTTTCAGTTACAGTACGTCCCACTACGTTACGTACTGAACATCATGGCGTCAGATTTCAGAAGTCCGTACTGTTGCTACAACCATGAGAACCTAAAGCCTCACATAACCCCACCATAGACGTCATTAATTGACCCTACCATGCAACGCTTTATTCCCTTTTAAAATTTAGAACCTCTTTGTACAGCATAGCAATTTCAGGTCGTGTTACTAGCTACGCCACATAGCCATACTGATTTCATATTATTTTTCCGAAAAATTTGAGAATATTCCTTGTTTCCCTTAGTCGCCGCACTACAAACTCCATCGATCTCAGACTCAAGAGGTTTGAGTTGCCTACCCTCTGGTAAAGATTTGTATTGTGTTCTTCTAGGGCGTCAACGGAAATCAAACGTGCCAAAAACATATTCAAAAGCCTGCCATTTAGCCACAAAATGAGACTTGATGCCTAAAGGATTTTAATCAAGGTTTTAAGTAGATTCGTATGTTCTCTGACAATTTTCCACATTTTAGTAGTCCGAATATTTCATAATATTTCGGAAATATATACACTTTCCGAAACTTTGTGTTCCGTTTGGAAAACTAGAGGATAAACAGGTCTAGAAAACAGGCACTCCTAAATGATTTTAATTCCGTTTACATGGATAGAAATGATTTACGTCCCATTTTAACATTAGTCCACTGTCCACGTCAACCACTAGAACTGCGTAGGAACAGGTATTTCTCAATTACTTGTGATTTATACCCAATAAAGAAGGTCGCTTCAGTTCTACGGCGACAAAGTGGCCCAAGCATGGCGCTAACATCTCATCTTAAGGTACTGTATGTCTAAGATGGCTGGTGCTTACGTCAGCGTCCCGTAAATATCTGTCGTTAGAAAGCAAATATTACCTTTACTTTTACACTTACTCATCCCTGCTACGTGTCCAACTAATCGCATATTTCTTTTAGTCACTCTCACAATGTTATATGAACAGTGAAGTTATGAGTGACGTCATGTATCGAATTTCTCCCTGTTTTTTGCAATGTTCTCCTACTTCACCAGGCTAAAGCCAAAATATTCTCCTCAGCATTTTGATTATAAACACCCTTCACTCATCATTATGAGATCTAAGATTTTAACGACAAGGATATTAAAGTTCGTAGTCTTCTTAGATTTGATGCTGTGCATATTAATTACGGATACATATACTCATGTTGCATGGAGAAGATTCTGCAGCAGAAAAGTTGGTATACCTCAGTTAGGCTACACGTGTCTTTACCTCGCAGACATTTCCTGTTTGGCATTCAACAAATCAACAGATAACCTTACAGATTAGCTGTATCACAGTAATAACACAACAATAACCTTCTAAATCACTGTATTTTAATTGGGAGTATTTATATGCGTTTCTCCAAATATCCACCGGCCAGCCTAACTGTGTATACGCAGTTCGAAGACGGACAAATTATTGCGTGATGCTAGCCCTTATCTTCAGTTGCCCTGCTCTCGTCTTCTTTGCATAAGGAACTTGCATCAATTTGTCTTTTTATCATCCAGAGGTCCTTATCTCTGAAATTTTCATTTCGTGCTTTCTCTCGCACAACCCAACAGCCGCCCTGTCTGTAATTATTATGACAAACATATTTCACCCTCTTCCCTCTCTAGTTTTCCTGTCCCACTTTTCTTTGTGTAAAAGTCTCTCTGAATCAGCAGAGGAATGCGTTTAAAAAGGCAGTAAATTTTCAGTTCCCGAGAAATCTTCTTGACACTTATCTTAAGTCTCATACACACAACGTTTTGCATATAACTGGATACAGTCCAGAAACAAGTTAGGAAAAGTAAGCAGAACGTGAAAATTAAGGTAAGTTCCGCTTCCTTTTTTCTAATAGAAAGTATCAAAGCACTCACTAAAAAGTGTACGTTACGTAAGGTTTTTATTAAATATCGTCTAAAAGATAAATCCGGTATAACGTAATCAGTTCAGTAACTTGGTACGGGCTGGGCGACCAGGGGTTCAGTATTTTTCAATCTGAAACTTCCAAACCGAATCCGGAGCCCACAGAGGGGGCAACGGAGATATTTCCCGGGAGGTAAAATAATCGGGGCTTAGACTACTATATCTCTACTCCTCGTTTATGCCTTCACGGTGTGGACAGAAAAAGGTTCACCTTTACTTCCATCTTTCCCTGTACACTTCTTTCTTAGTAATTTTTTCTAGTATATAGGCCTATATGTACTCTGTACATAAGAGCAAAAATGCATGAAGATCTTTATGAAAATTATCCATAACTTTTGCCTGACTTCAGCGACAGAAAATCGTGGAAAACTGGTGGTCTCATTTTTGCAACATCTCTTTACGAGAGCATAGAAAAAAGGCCCTTATCTACAGAGATACAAAAACCACGAATATAAGGAAAAGATTACTTTAATGAGAGAAAAGAAAGAATCCTTAGATGCGGTCTGTTCTTACTTCAAACATTTGCTTCCCGTTGCCATGGAGACTCATCAGACACGACGGTGCAAGCCTTGCGCGGTGTCATACGAAAGCAAATGGTGTGGAAAACTCCATTTTAAAAAATCTTGGCTCGAGGGTAATTAAAAGTAACCAAGTAAAGGAAATGGAGAGGTTCCTTTTATAAGATAGGAGCAAAGAGAGATAACGTGGGGGGGGGGGGGAGGGAAGGATTTCACAAAGACACTCTACTCTGCTGATTAGTAAATGCTGACTGAAGCAGAATTTCAAACCAACAATCTCTGCATTATAAAACCGTGACCTAGACGAGAATCTTTGTGCTCGTACAGATATGGAAGTCTTCCCNCAACCCACACCCACCCCTCTTTTTTTTTTTTTTTTTTTTTTTTTTCCCTCCTCCCCCCCCCCTCCGCGGGGGGGGGGGGGGGGGCCGCGAAGGATTTCACAAAGACACTCTACTCTGCTGATTAGTAAATGCTGACTGAAGCAGAATTTCAAACCAACAATCTCTGCATTATAAAACCGTGACCTAGACGAGAATCTTTGTGCTCGTACAGATATGGAAGTCTTCCCACTGCAAAGGCAAGATATAGGCCTACTCTTACAGTTGCAGCTAACGTCTAAGTACGTGCGCTGCAATCACGAATTTCGGAGATGTTGCATGTGTAACTAGACTTTAAATTCATTCATGACATTTCAGAGTAACGTCACTGCAATTTTAATCACAGTGTTCTCAAGCTATAAAGTATTTTAGTTTAGTTTAAAGCTACCTGAAAATAGTGCGATAAAAATTTCAAATCAATCAACTTAAACATTTTTCACCATTCAAATTATTATGCAGGGTTACACAAAACTACCCTCTTTCGGGATGTTATGCTACATGTTCCTCCGAAACGCCTGTACCTCCGTTCCAGGCTACACGACGAAATATATCAGAAGGAAATTGTTTTAATTTTCACCGCTGTGAGAGCCTCTGAAGTCTCATTAAACAGATCTAAACTAAGAGGATGTGTACGTTTCTTCGAAAAACAGATTGTATTGCCTTAAAACTCAAAGCTTACCTAAAGACAATATTGTCTCCAAAAGAGGCACACTATTGCTGAACACGAAAGCAATTTTGCTAGATATGTCGAAGGAAATGGCAAAAATCTAAAGAGATTTCAGAAAACAGCTTTTGTTACATTCAAGAAACGCTTCTACTGTTGACATAAGATATTTATATTCGAGATAGAAAAAACACGTCTTTAAGCTTTTAAACTTTTTAACTATGAGATTAAAGGGCTTATATTTTACTGTTCAAAACAAAACAAAACAGTGTTAGACAAATTAGAAGATTATTTATTGTGATTCTCACACTTGTGCTTAAGTTAAAGTTATTATGCTGGTTAAATTAAATGCTGAGGCATTTAATTTAACAACGCTGTCAATTGCTGAGTTTATTTAAGAGTAGCAACGGTGGTAGACGAACGAGGTGCTGAACATGGAGTATTGGTGCGATGATATTGATGAGAGAACTACCGAAACACTCGAAAAGCCTTTCCAGTGACGCTCTATCCATCACGAATCTTAACTGGGGATAGCCGGGATCGAACCGCGACCTCCCGCGACGAGAGACCTGAGATTAATTGCCTGATAAATGGCACGTCCTTAACCAAAAGATACATGCCGCAAATAAATTAAGAGATTTGGTGAAGACATACTTAATGACACGAACACAACATAATATCGCGAACAGTGTGACACTGGGGCAGGTTTTTGTCCGAGATATTTCCGTCTCCTCTGCCATCATTTTACCAATGTTCTACACTCACCAACAGTGGTTCGTACAGTAGCTCCACTTTAGTTCGCAGTGTCACTCCGCTTCTACAGCTAAAACAAGTAGTGATGGGTTAGGACAAGTTTAACTAATTTTAATTTCGGGTTTCATCACACGTATGATTGAAATCTTGCTTTTACCGTCCATTATTAAGTGTGTTAAAATTGATAATTTTTTTACACAGCAGAGATTTGAGGTTTTCATGGCGGAAAGTAAATTAAACAATTGAAAAGACAGTCAAATACATAGAGCATTCATAATAAGAAAAAATAATTATTCAAGGACTTTAATTAAAGGAAAATGACAAAACCCATCTTTATGTAATTTGTGAACAAAATTATGGTAAATATCTAACTAAATAACAATTCCAAAGCACAATGTGTCTTGAGAAGCTAATAGCAGTTTAGGCAGTCAGGAAATTCACCATATTCTATGGAACGGGTAGGTTCATTGCCGTATTCACAAAAGCCGGCGTCAGCTCTCTAATACAAAACACATCAATGTAGTCCACATTCTTGAGAAATACTTAATAAGGAGCCATTTTAATATCATCATTTATAAGCCTAGATCTTCCAAGGTCTCTCTTCCCTTCAGCCTTTCCCATAAAAAGTTTTTGTGCAATTTTATTCTGTCGCATGCCTTGAAATATGTATATATATATATATATATACATCCGTAGGTGTATATATATATATGTGTGTGTGTGTGTGTGTGTGTGTGTGTTTCTTACATTGCGGACTCTTTATTGTTTGCAGTAGTTCATTGCCTTCAGTCCTAATACTCTTACAGAAAACTAGAATGAAATATAGGCCTATTGTACAGTACTTCAAACACGTAAACAAATGCTAAAAACCAAGGGCAAATATTAGCTAGAACACACGTGGAGGTGATGAGAGTGGAGGGAAGTGATTTACCCAGTTTCTTTTCCCAAGATAACAGAAAGTTGTTACGGTGACTGAAGGACAAAAATCTTTCGATTAAATATTATTCGAAATGTTATCAACAAAACATACCATATTTTATGCAGCCAAATCTTCAAAACACTAAATATACTCATCAAATGCTCACTAACCCTGTCAAATAAACCGACACAAATTAATATCGATAAATGTAGGCTTAACCTGCGCTGAGGACCCGAGTGCTACTGCCCTTCGTCACTGGGCTTGTGTGATGCCTCAGTTTATAGTAATTTAACCCTTTAAAGACGAAGCGTATCTGTTTTATATAAGGACTCAGTGCGTACCGCGCTGTAAACACTCTCCACTTCGGTTATAAAAACCAGTCTCTTAATGTTTTATAAGACAAAAGTTGCTGTTTGTTCTGAGATCCGTACAAAACACATAAACGCAATGTGGGCACCACGCAGAATTTTTTAATGTTAAACCTGGTCGTATGTAAAGTTACCGCTAGGCTTTAAAAGGTTAATGAAACAAAGTGACACAGATGTACACATCACGTCAGTTGAACCACATATAGCTTTGCAAAGGCAACTGAAATACTCTCGAACAAGCTGGAAAATATATGCTTATAATAGGGAATATTGCGTGATCAATTCCTTCTGCGTAATTGTCTTTAAAGGAAGAAAAAATTTAAATAAAACAATGGTCGCCCTATTACGATCAATTATGTGATAATAAAATAATGTGTACGTTCAGGTAGATGGAAGCCTCCTTTTATCATAAAAAATAAAGGATTTCCGTAGCTTTTCTAGCGTCCAGAAGAATGCCGAATGTTGAAGGTTCAGATCTGGAGACGTTTAATTTTCTTGAAGGGAGCAGGACTGGATCCTATAAACCTCGTCATTCCTTTTCCTCCACAATTATGCTCCAAGCATTTGCGGCTTGGATGAATATTTAGATTTAGTTTTCGCTTCAGGTGCAAACATAAATGCAGGTACACGTAGTTGCTAGAATACCATTGCCGTTGTATTTGTCTTATCTAAGTAAAGATTAAGATAGATTAACATATTAGTAACAAACAATGTGGATGATTGTTAGCCACAATTGTTGTGGTTCAGGAACATACACTGTGATTCCTTGTGAAGCAAAACGGGACTCTCAAAGTATTTTACTAAGATTTTAAGGTTTTATTTCATGAAAATCCATTAAAATTTCTTGAGTCATTATATCTACAGATTGATGGACGACAAAAGCGATTTTATAAGTGCGCGCCTTACAGGAATTATAGCATGGATAAAAACAAAAAATTTAACTAGCATTCGGTAAAAAAGGGTAAAAAAATATAAATAAGGGCTATGTATATTTTGAAAGTTATGTAAATGCTTGAAAGAAATTAATGAGATTTAGTCGGGTATAGGGCTGACACACACACGTAGCACGCAGTGCCTATATATATGCGCCATTACAGAAGTGCAGCCAATCCCGTCCCTTCTTTTCGCCTATTGTGAAATACAGCAGAAAAGCCCTCCAGCGCCACAGCAAGAGGGAAGTGCTTATGAGGACACTAAAAGGGATGGATGCTATGTACAGGGGTTTGAAGAAAAGGGTGGCAGGTTATTGGGACACGAAGGGGGTAGATTTTCACGCCACTTGACAACTGCTAACTCAGAGAGAATAGAAATGGGGTTGATAGGGGTGGGTTGGTGGCCACTTGAAAGAAGGATATAGCTCGTCTTTTGTCTCTTCTCACGCACACCCCGTCATCCGCGAGGTCCATCAACCCACACCCACTTTAACCATCCCCACGTCACAGTCACCCTCTCACCGTGCATATACTTGCTGACGTTGTGTTTAGTGCTGAGAAAGACACTGAAATGTTCAATCACACTGCCTAATCATCACAAAAGTTTCGCGATTTACCATTGCATAATCTGAACGGGATATTCGCCTAAGCTGCTTGTTGTTACTAATCATTTAATGCACGGTGACTACCGTATATACAGCGTGATTTAGTGTTTTCAAATTCTACATGTTGTCCACAAGAATGGGATGGGGTTTCAAAAGAAACACTTCCGAAATTTTTCTGGGACAAGAAAACTACCTGAGCTTGACAGGCAAACCATTGACATGCCAGCCAATTAATCATTGGCCCAGAACAATTCCACAGCTCCACAGTGATTCGTGTGGTACCTTCCAAATCACAGAGTTAAATACTTCTCTACTGCTGCGTCTATCTTTTTACACGGTTAAGTAAGTAGAATAAACTTATTCAAAGGTCACTTATTCAACTGAAAGGTTTACGTCTCATTTTTCTACGTTATATTTCGAAACGTATTGTGGGTCATAGCCAGGTGATAACACACACACCTATTTTTCAAGCTTACTATTATTCACACTGTTTAAAGATATAAAGATTTTAACCAAGACAGAAAAAAAATTATTTCAGTACATGCATAATATCTTTTAGAGTTCTTGAACTTTACCTGGTATTGAATGTTTATGTATTTCTTGTCGTAATTATGAAATTATTATTTTTTTATTACTATTTATGTTGACTGCAAACGGGTTTGTACCCGGTGGCAGTGGTACTACGATAAGATACAACACACAAAATAACACACAACACTCAAACAAAACACAGCACGCAAAATTGCAAAAACAATAAGGGACACATACTACACACAATAAATACAGCTACAATACAAATACAATTACAATTACAATACAAATACAGTTACAACACAAATACCATTACAATACAGTTACAAATACAATACACATACAAATACAATTACAATTAACCTAAAGTTGATGAATTAATATTAATAAAAAATTAAGCATAATATACAGTAATACAGTCACAACAATGAATTACATAACTTCATGAACTGATGCACTCGCATTTCACCATGACTTTCCTTTCATTCCACTTCACTACACTTACGTAATCTTCACATCCCCACCACGATTAACCTCCCTTCACTTCATTTCACTTCACTTCACTTCACTTCACTTCACTTCACTTCACTTCACTTCACTGCAATTTTTGGGGATTTCCACCACACCTTCACTTCACCTCACTTATCATTTTCCTAACAGTCTTCCTAAAATTACTTGCTTTACAGGAGAGTAATCATGGGGTATTATTAAAGAGTACTGAACACGGTTTAATCACTGGACATGTGTATATATATATTTAATGTAAGGACCTTCTACATTTTTATCTGCACATTTTAAACATCTTCCACAAGACGTTTGTTCGCCGCAATAATATTTCAGAAACATAATAAACCAACCACATGCACAACGTTCTGTTTACTCTAATGTGTTCCTTAATGGTTATTTACTGCAATACAACCCAAGGGATTGTTAAAACCCGTTAAATCGCGTATTTATAAATCATAATTACTGACCATATTATTACACTTTATGTGCTATGTCACTTAGATTTCTTAGCTAGAACTGACTTGCCAAAGCACATCTGGTGCACTTTATTACAAAAGCGATACTCTCTTGTTTTCGACCTAACTTCAATGAGTTTATAAATATGACAAGCATCAGCTCTGCAGTAGCATCAATTGCAGAATTATACTTTAATTATTTATAAAAATCATTTAATAGTATTTATTTTCAACATTGCTGCAACTAACGATCATGCATTCGACACATGACAAGAGCCCTCCTTCATAAAACCATTTCGATATTAAATGACAAAATATGTAATTAGTGATAGTATTAGTATTAACATTTCCTAGAGACTGCGAAATTTAACACCATGTTTCTGCAGCATGTAGCCCCTATATATCTAATTTTAATGACAGTATTAGCCACACAGTAACTCCTGCGCTTATTACGGTAATCCCAACTGTCCTCATCCACTCCTAATACCACAATTCTACGTCATCTTCCCACTTAAAGCTCTTCTTCTATTATCATTTTCCTACACTTCTCAAGTAGGCAGGATTCGTACATAACACTGTTTCTTTGCACGCCACATCTTCATGAATATTGAGCCCCTTATTACCTAAAAATTAAGTTTTTGCTCCTTCCTTTCAGAATAGCTTGAATTCCCCCCTGTATAAGGGGTTGAATATTTGATATATTTGTGACTTTTATATCTATTTATTTACGTTTTCACTAGCAGTAATTCCTCTGGCAGTTATCAAAAACTCTATAGAAATTAAAGCTCAAATCTTCCAAGAAAATAGTTTCTGTACACATGCGAAATTTAAAGCAAACATATTCATGAATGCCTTCCTGAAAAGCTCAAAAGAGACAGCAACCTTTATATTAATACATCAAACCTGACAGAATAAATGTGTGCACTGCACGGTGCTGTTATCTACAGGAAAAATTTGAAACGTTTATGGCAGTCGTATTCGCCGCAGTATGAAGTGAAACATACCACCACCTGCTGGTTACTGTTATCATCTTCTCCTATCCATAATCTCTGCTGGTTCTAAATGAAGTAATTTATGGGGTTTCCATCAATCTTTTGTGATATTTTGCTAGCAGATGTGTCCGTTATTCACCAGGAATATGTTTGCTTTCTTTGCCAATAAACTTATTTAAATATGAAGCAGCTGACACTTCAAGGGTAGAGTAATGTTCAAACCTTTGGTGTAATAAAACAAGATAGGAGGAGTCCGTAGATTGTAACAGTTTTGGGACTTTCCCTTTATTATATTTCCTAAATTTTAAATTTATGATTATTGGCAAGAAACCCACTTACGTTGCGAGTAATTAAAATGCACCTTCGCACGTCTTACGTGACAGACACTTTATATTTTTTCTGTATCCGAGCAACAGTTTTACAGTAGATTACAAAAGACATATTGGAAACGGCGAAATATCCATCACGCTCGATTTTCATGTTTCCGTCAATTTTTCTTCGGCCTCAACTCATACGTCACAGGGAGGAGAGCCTGTCTCAGTTACAAAGATCATTCAAGGAGAGATACTGTAAACCTAGACCCTACGTAGGTCTTGTTTAAAATATCTGATTTTTTTTCTAACTTTAAGCAAAACACGAATGTATCAACAAATAGGAGTAAAAGACGACCAATATGAAAATTCACGAAAACATACAAATGGGAATCCTTTTTCCATGAGGAGAGAAACAGAGACGGACACATAGAAGGGCGAACAAATATGACGGGGCTAGTGGTATATTCGTCTAACTGCCATACGAAAGCGCCTAAAATGGGAATGAGTTTTAGACTCGAATAAACTATGTTCCACAATTCTCGCATTTCGCTTTAACATTCGTGGCTACTACATAGTGTCACATCTTTGAGATTTCCCTGTTATATCTGCCACAGGAAATCAGAAACATACTAGAAATTTGCATTTTTGGTATATTAGAGCTGGACATTTCGACGTTCATGTTTTCAATTCCGTGATCCTGACCAATTGCGGTAATTTTAAAACGTCTGTATTCGTGCGCAGGTGTTGATATCTTTCCTCACACTAGCAGCCATGGTCACACCATAGAATATGGGTGCTGGAATTAGGTAGTGACACATCTTACATTTCAGATGTAAGGATTGTGTCCTCATAAATCACATTTCCTTATTACATAACGTAGGTTTTCTTATCAGTGGCAAAGAGGCTAGCAAATGTGATTATTGGGAGCCTTTTACATGTGAACAGCAAAGTTGTTGTTGCTATTAGTTTTTGAACACTGAGTCCAAGCTCAATTCATTCTACAACTGATATTCAGGCAGCCGGTTAGTCAACATTACGGTCTGTCTGTCCGTTTTGGTGTCAATTTCCCTTGGGACTCATAACCAGATTTTATTAAATCTGAACATCGCAAGCATTGTCGCCTTGGCCTGTCTTGTGTCCACTTATTTGGCTTTCGTCAAGTATACTTATTTAAACTCCTATATTCTGAAACTACTAAGCAAGTGAATTATTATAACTTCTAATTATTATATAATTAGCATTATAATTATATATAATAATATAATTATTACATAATTATATATTATATAATTCTAATTATTGAATTATTATAACTTCTAATTATACGTGCGCACAGTACATTACAAGGCCTCGGTAAATGCAAAATTTTAAAGCGTATCTCGTCGTACAAGGACAGAAAATTAAACGGTTGTTAGCTTGATCGGCTCCGATTTAAGGCACATTCGTCTAAATTGTATAGAAAACTTCTTTTCCTGCTCCATGCGACGCAATTCGTATGCCGCTTCAGTGACAAAAATGAAGTACTTAATATTTTATGGTAAAAAGTTCCTGTATTTTTTTGTAGGAAACATGCGGAGGGATTAAATACGCTATATGAGAAGAAAGCAGATACTTTTAATATTAAAGCGGATGGTACATACAGTAAAAATTAAATACAAAGGGGTTAATGTGGAACAAGTTGTAGCCTGTAGTCTGATAAAATTGCAACTGCAGCAAAGAATTTTGTTTTGCTGAGGATTTACACAATCTGCATGTTCCATTTATAGAGTAAAGACAGACTTAGCGTTACCTGTTCATGGCGCACTTCGGTAAGTAGGCTAGTTATGTGGGGAGTGTGGGTTGTGTTGCCCACTAAGCCTGTGACCAGGACAATGCTGCCACCTGCAGTAGTTAATACTAACGACACACAATGCCCGGACCACCCAGGGGGTCATCAGCTATTCCTATATACTCAGCCTCATTATACAAAAACAATCGACTGTGGACATAATTACACCCGGTGACCGGAAGTGGACATTTGCGAAGCGTAATGCGTATTAATTATTTGTTAACCCTCTCTCCCTTGTCATCATGGTAAATGGATTTGTTTAATTGCGATTCTTGAATCAGCATTACATATTCATTTTACAGGACCAAATTGCCAGAAATGAAGGATGCTCTGTATCTCTCAATTTGTTAATGATGTCTCTAAAAATGCAACTTTTTTTCATTTCTCTGGCTTTGTGTAAGTTGTGGATACGCATTAAATTCTCCCTGCCCCCGTAACCAAAGGGTCCAAGCCAAAGTTACAAAGTCTAATATCCCTTTTCATATCTTTGTAGTGCAACATAATTATTCCTCCAATATTATTGTTACTTCATTTTGTGAAGATTTCCTGTTTTAAATAAAGAATATTTACACAATAAATTTCTCACAAGTAACCATTATTTCGCAAATGTAATATGCTCCATATCCGTGTACTATATCACACAATAATAATAATCACCAACTAGTGCAAAGAAAGTATATTACCTTCACTATAAAAATCTCCTACATGTTTCGACCCCGCTGGGTCATCTTCAGGGAGAACAGCTTAATTACACTGGGTCGCATTTATACAGTTGAGTAAGAATGTGCCATTGACTTCGCACTCCGTTGAGAAGGAGCGTGAACTCTCTGCGGTCTGACGGCGGAGAGTTCATGTACTTCCTGTGCGTTACTTGGTGACTATTATTATTATTGCATTATTTCGCATTTTTTTCCACGTTGCAAGTGCTCACTTACACGAAATATTTCGTACATACTTGAGTATCGTGATTATTATTTAACTCCGTGCTAAATTTCAGGTACCTAAGTGTAACTGACCCTTATATATCGCCAGGAAAGCGAAACGCATCAAAATTTCCCACGACAGACTGATATTTTTACATACAGTGAAACTAGCTTAAGAAAAACCCGATTAAGAAAATTTCCCACCTAAGAAGTCAGGATAGAAAAGCATCAAAATTCTCCCATTTCATTAAAATTACCCTTTTAAGAAATTTCCGGCTTAAGAAGTAGGCTTTTCTTGAGATTTTCAAAATTTTCTTAACAGGGTTTCACTGTATTATGGGAAAATAAACAGTACTGGAACGAAGGGGTGGTCACCAATGGTATGGTGTTCGTATAAATTAGGTGAAAATGTGTCAAATGATCCAAAGCATAATATGAGAAACACATGTCAATACCCGTAGGTAGCAATGTGACTCCACAGACCTATGTCTAAACTGTCTTTTAACGAGGAAACGTAGACATATAATTACATACCAATAATTCACGATGATAATACAGCACATTATGAACCTTGTCCTTACTGTGGAAGCGTAGTGACAGTTGTTTCTAAATTTCGGCAGTAGATGGGATAAGATTTAGTGTCGCGTTCCAGTCTCTTTACTCCAGGGGGCAGAACCCTCGCTATCACTTGTTAAGAGCACTATAAGACCCACAGCCAGTCTGAATATGGTGACGGCCCCGAGGATCTGGTCTAGGTTGACGCCTCCATCCAGTCGTTAGGCTTAATTACTACATGGACTGCGCAAATAAGACACAACTCAGTAATTATCACAGAAATGAAAACATTCTGCAAAACTGTTAAAAAAAGACGACGTTTTAAAAGGGGTTTCTGTTGTTAAGAGGTGACGAAGTACCTCAAACATTTGACTTCTAAATGACGAAGTACCTCAAACATTTGACTTCTAAATGACGAAGTACCTAAAACATTTGACTTCTAACACTTTCGGTGCGCTTTCTAAGACCACTCCCAGACCTCACAAGACGGGATACACAAAGGCATGTTGAAATTAGGGGAAAAATACATCAGGAGAATATAGTAGACGAGATCAGAAACTACCAACAAAATTGGCTTCAACATGCAAATAGAAAGGATAGTAACCGGTTACCAAACCTAGCATTACTGTATCAAGCCCACGGAGAAAGAGATATAGACCGCCCAAGAAGAAGATGGAGCGGACAGGATCGTCTGAAAGCGAATGAGTTACATAGGACAGGACATACAGCCTTAAAGGTACAAAGTTTGTGGTGGTGATGATGATGATGATGATGATGATGATGATGATGATGAAGATGATGATGAAGATGATGATGAAGACGATGATGATGGCGATGAACGCTTTTGGTTCCTGTGTGCAGCTCGTTCTCTTCCAGTTTGTAAAAGTGTGTGTAACTTGGCAACTAACGATTCTGTTTTTCTGGGATATCAAGATGCTTCGGTGTATAATCCGATCCCGAAGCAAGAGTGTCCTTGTGTTCAAGGTTTAACACAGCCAATAAGCTATATCGACCCTTGAAAAGGAGGACACTGTACTGCATCGAAATATTAGGATCCTAGGACAGATGAATGAAGTCCACAAGCTCCGAACTACTTATTTAACCCTTTAAAGATGGAGCTTATTTCTTTCATATAAGGACTCAGTGCGTACCGCGCTGTAAACACCCTCCACTTCGGTTATAAAAACCAATCTCTTAATGTTTTATAAGGCAAAAGTTGCTGTTTGTTCTGAGATCCGTACAAAACACATAAACGCAATGTGCGCGCCACGTAGAATTTCTTAATGTTAACCCTGGTGGCACGTAAAGTTACCGCTAGGCTTTAAAAGGTTAAGATACACTTTAGTCTTACACTCCAATCTCCGTATAGGCTTTCCAAACGGTAATTTTCCATTTGTCGTTACCTAACTTTGCCTTCGTCTTCTCTTCCACGTGTGTTGGGAAGTTCAAACCTACGCCATCCTACTAGATTTGGTCTTATTATTTGTGCGAGGCTTACAAATTATCAAATTCTTATTCTTTCTGTCTTTCCCCCTTTCCAGACACAAATAGTCTTCTTAGCTTACCGTTTTCAGATATTCTCAGTCTTCATAATTTTCTTATAGTAGGAGAACAGCTGTGCATCCATAAGCAGAAGGGCAAACCTGCAGTGCTTAATTTAAGATGTGAAAAAGAAACTCATACTATTTTATTGACAACTCTTATTTGTTTCGTTATGCAGAAATATTAATCTTCTGAGAATTTTGTAATTTCCGTGAAGATGGAGACCGATATTTCCGCCGAAACACTGGAAGATCTGCCTACCAAAATGCAAGGCGTAATCTCAAAATTACTGAGTAAGTTTTCTGGATAAAAAATTTTTCTAAGCATTCTTGATTTTTGCACTCCAAATAGAGGAAAAGTCAGCTTTGAGCTCCGGCCACTTTATGTCGTGGAATGCGATAGGAGTGCAATTAAAAAGTCTGTCTGACCAAGATAAATGTCAGTCCTCCTTAAACGAATTTTCCATCAAGTAGTATGCTTCTTTACCTGCAGAGCTGTCGCAGTTCTCCAGCTTGTCAGTAAGATGTTTAATGAACTTTATATTGTTAGCACCTTACATTAGTTGGTACACTTTATTCATACGATGTTTAATATTTGCAGATGTGATAAATACAGACATTGATACACTATACATATTGAAACATGAAGCTATGTTGGAGGGCGAAAGCAAAGTATATTCAGCCAACGAAGAGGAATCTTGAATCAAGTCCCGGTGAGCAGATTAGAATCGGCAACCTCTTTATTACATTCTTCCCTCCAACTTTTCATATGCTTCCTCGCTTGTCTTCTACTGCATTCCATCTACTGGATGTGTCTTTCAACTTGGTTGAACTTCAACAACACAGCCCTTACTATATGCCATTTGTCTTTCTCGACGCCAGTCTGAACTTTCTTTCCCGAGAAATATAAGTTTTTTCTTCGTTATATCTCTCACTCTTCTCCTTACCAAGTCTTGTGCTCGCCTTCTGACTTAAAAGAATAAATCCGCTTGCTTCTCGTCAAAAAGTTTTCAATTTCCAAGCGACACAGACAGAATCTCTGTGACGATAATACTGTAATTTTATCATGTTAGTGCCGCCTTCCACATATAATATGCATTAATAAAAGTAAAGCCATATTGAATGAACACGCACGAATTGTTCGTCTCTTTCTGAACGTCGCATAAAATGGCAAAATCAGCTTATCTTTTTCAAAAATAAACTGCTAACAATCAAAGCTTTCTCACTGAAGCCACAAAACTGTGAGAAAGCTAATATTCGCACAAAGCTAAACAGAACACTGCATAAAGAGCAAGTTTTGTAATTAAATGTTTTAACAATTTTTGTACCAGCTGTCATTTAGAGAAATAATTATATATTGCTGTATCTAAATATCAACAGTAACCTATTATGTATAAAGATAAAAATCACTAATATCTACTATCAAGTACTGAAGGCTAGTGAAGGTTTTCTTAACCTTCTAAAGCCTAGCGGTAACTTTACATACAACCAGGTTTAACATTAAAAAATCCTACTTGGTGCCCACATTGCGTTTATGTGTTTTGTACGGATCTCAGAACAAACAGCGACTTTTGCCTTATAAAACATTAAGAGAATGGTTTTTATAACCGAAGTGGAGAGTGTTTACAGCGCGGTACGCACTGAGTCCTTACATAAAACAGATGCGCTTCGTCTTTAAAGGGTTAAATTGGTCGTACAAAAAATGGGAAAGTAATTTGACGTCATTTCTGTGATAAATTAAACACTCTTATATGAAAAGTATGAAAGAGGGGGGTAGATATAAATCAACACCTTTTTAACTTTGGTATTAGAGAGAAGTGGATGGTCAGCTTCATGCCTCAGCCGTTATATTTCTGCAAAAATAGGATATGGTAATCGTTGAATGTCAGGCTGGGCACAACATCAGACACCTATATACATATATATTGCCGTCGGGAAAGTAACCCTTCATTGCTGCCGTCCAGTCGACAAATATCTCGGTTTAAAGAAGACCTAACTGCCAGTCTTCTAAGAAAGTAACACAGAAATGTTTAAGGTTATTAGAAAATGTAAGAAATTAGACGTCCAAATGGATTCTGTTGTATTTTCCATGCATGAAACAATTCGTACATACATATGTGCCACAAAATGTGTCCAGAATGGATAGTCTTATGGATCTCCCTACGGGATCCACAAGTTCCACTGTAAGTAGAAATATGTGTAAGGTCAGCGGTAATGTGGGAAGCCAGAACTAGCTAGTGTGGACAGAGTGATGGATGAGAGAAGCAAAGGTAAGCGCAGTTTCTAGCTAGGAAATCCAGCAGATCGGTAGGTACATTGACTGAGTTACGGAACAGAAGATTATGCAACTGAAGTTCTATTGAGAAGAACTTTTCTCTTTTCAAGCCAGCAGCTGAGGACCACTTGCTTTCTTGTCCAGTGGATCCCACAGACTCCTTCCTCGGGGCTAAGGCGGCCGAAACTTGAAGCTGACAAAACATCGCCTTCCATAACCGAGGATAATAATTAGTGATTCTTTTTACCTCCAATACACCATATATGTACATGGCGTGGTGTTCATTTTAAGCATGGGGAAAACTGTCACTCATGAAACAACAATTTGTCGTAATTTACACAATTTTTCAAACTAAGATTCCGGCATTTTACTAGACAGCTGGTTTACAAACACACCTTCTGTCAAAATGTTGTGCCCACAAAAAATTGTTTCTCCTTAGATTTTCGTAAAAACCTAATATACGGAGCTGTTGATCTGTCAGTGCCCTACCAAGCTTATTCTGTCTCCTGTAAAACTGTGTCTCGGTGGGTCACGATACAGTGTTGTTTCACGAGCTTTATACTTTTCTGCAATATTTGTGACCGATCAGTCATAGCAAACCTGGAAGTGTCAACGCCACTGACACTAAGCCCGCCACTTGACATGTCCTCCATTTCAATCCGCCTTCCACCCTTAAATCTATCTTGCTGAAATTAATATTATTTATATATTCACATCTTCTTCTTGGTCTTCCAAATAACTACCTTCCAAGAAGTTTCTCCCTACCCCAACAGCGTGCCACATTATCACATTAACCCGCAATCTGTAGGCATTGCTGAGTCTTCCGTCACTCATCAAATCCCCTCCTTTACTGTCTTCGTTATCATTAGTTCCAGTTTTCTTAGCACTTTGCTTTCAAACACTAAGTTTATATGAAAGTCCTAGTAACGGGGTGGCAATTGAACTTCTCTATCCCGCGGCAGTTCATTGGATATACGAGAGGGGATTTTCTCTACGCTTTCCGCGGAATTTACAGCACGTAAACGCGTGATTGATTTATTGGTTCATTTAATGCTACGTAAGAAGTTACGTTACTTCTAGAAAAGATGTTTGGAAGGCCCGAGGTGTGAAATCTATCCTTGACAACTCATATTTATTTCATCATGTGCTGTGTTTGGTTCATCACACTTTGCACCGACAATTTATCAATGTCATTTAAAGAGCTGTTACGGATCCCTCTAATGATTTGAAGGAAACGTCTGGTAGTAAATCATTATATTTAATTTCTGAATCTTAAACTACGATAGTTCTTGTGCTTGTTTTTCAGGACTTCAAAGTTGTGCAGAAGAAGCTCCGTTCTAGGGGAGGAAATAAATAGCAGAAGAGAAAAAGAAAAGAATGAATGCACAGAGTGAGTACAATAAACTAAGGTGTATATACATATATGGGCAGAAACAAACACTAGGATGAATTAGAGTGTAAAGGGAAATAGACGGGAGAAATATACACAAAAGGGAAGCGATGGAGAGAAAAACAAAATAAATAAATAAATAAAGGAAAGGCAAGTATTTACGAATATACTGTTTAGGTATATACTACTTCACCATCAGCAGTGCCGAATGTACATTGTCGAATGACAGGGTGGTTAGTGAATAGGGCAATGGAAAGCATATGGAAGGATACGGCCCTGTCCTAATCCGATGTACTGTAACGGAAATTGTATTGAAAATAATAAGACATAGCTTAGTGTTGATCGGCCTGCATGCTCGTCGAGATCTGAACCCGAACCTTTTAATATGAAAGGTTATTAGCGACAATTAATAAAAGAAAAGGTAGGGACAAATTAAAAGTAAGGCAAATTAGATATAAAAATAAACACACAAAAAATAAAAGCATACTTTTATTGTAGAAACTTTAATATCCTAGCAAAAGGGTAGCCATTCTTCAACAGCATTATAATTACAGAGCGTTCACGTTCAGTGTAACGAAAGAACCGGCGGGCTTGTAAGTGTGGGTCACAGTGAAATAAGTGCAGATGATGGAGGATGACATTGGAAAACACAAGAATTCTTTGGTATAGTAAAAGCATTAATGTGCAGTAAGGTAATAAAATGATACTGAGTGATACGTGAGACAATATGGTCTTACTGAAGGTAACATCCCTGGATCCTCCTGCAGGAAATGATGTTCACACCAAAGACTTTAGAAAGACTAATAGATTTTCAGGTCGAAGTTCAAACCTGGAATCTGCTTAACACAAAGCAGGAGTGACAACCACTCGACCGCACACTCTGGCACAGAAACAAAACTCCTGTACACTCAGTTTTTCGAGTATATTCTTTGAAATCACGAGCGGGCGAGGAAATTAAAATTAACTACGTCGTCGAAGAGAAGTCCTTGAGGTTATACGCCCATAAGGAGGTTAAGTTGCCAGCTACTGCAATGTGACGGACCGGCATCCCTGAGAAGCACTTGGCGGAATACATTAAAAAATTGCGGGCGTAAATCTGGGATATGGTATTAAATTTCTATCATCATTGTGGCTGTATGGACTAATGGGGTGCAGGATTGTTGGTCTCACCTATAGCATATACAGAAAAATAATCGAGTAATATTACACTAGAACTACCGGCCGGTTAGAAACGAATAGCGGAATTGCACATAATGACCGCACTTCCGACGAAATCACCAAGTCTTTCTCGTACGACTTCGTTCCCTTACAGTACACAACGTGTTTCCGGTTCACTGGACCGGAAACACGAAGATAAGGAGAAATAAGGAGGAATAAGAGACCGCATTCAACTTCCCCTTTCCTTCAATTCCTATTTTCTCTAGTCCCCTCTTTTATATTTACTCTTGATTCCTCCTTCTGTCTATTTATCCCTTTTTTTGTTACATATAATACGCGTACATAATCAAGCATGAGAAATACGTATTGCACGACAATTCGTATATCGTTTCCGCTTTCATAAATCGTGAAAATAATATCACACTTTGGTTTCACTATAATTACTACCACACAGACACTAACACTTGGCAAAAGCATGGATATTCAGAGAGAAACAAAAAAAAAAACTGGAGGCTCCATGTGGAAATAATGCATTATGGTATAGTTCCATTCTATTTGTACGGGTGTTCCTTTATTTCTGTTATTTCGTATTTCAGTGGTTAAATGAAACACGTTTATTTGCATCATCAATGCAGCCCTCTCGCCATTATCAACAAAATACCGCGATAATGCAGCCCCCTTAATATTTTGAAAAATCGAGCCAAACGCTGTAACTGCTAACTTCTTTCTTCGGCTACGTACCCCAACAGTCACTTTCCTATCACTTCTTTGTGGTCCTACAGACCAGATGGGCTCCAGGCCGCCTCATTTTGAAGTTTTTAGATAACACACAATAAGGCACACACACACAACAAGACTCCTCTGAACGAGTGATAAGTCCGTTCAGAGGCGATAACTACACGACAAATAAAGGACACGAGTAGCTATGCTTCAATGGGATTTGAACCCGTGATCCCAGCAATCAAGCGGCAGCAGATCTATGCCTTAGACGGCACAGCCGCCGGGATCAGCATCCGTTACATTACCTCCTTCAATCGCCAAGGCTGTACTTCTTCCAGCCTTTACCAGGACAAGGGGGACTGGAAACTTTGAGAGATATACAATTTTGCTTCTCCCATAAAGATTGCTTCTCCTGTCTTCCTTTTTTTAACTTGAAAGGTTTAAATGTAACAGAGATGTTGTTATTAAATGTCGATGCTTACTTGATATGTAATGTCGTCATAAAATTCTACGTAATTATGTCACCACATTCATACATTAGACGCTGTGTGACCTATGACCTCTCCTGTCTTCTTTGACGGGTGTAAGTTTGTTATGATCCTGCCACATTAATATCGTGCCCCACACTTCGTTGAAAAAGTAGCTGACGTGGACTAAATACATGTTGGTTTGAATTAAATATATTGTTTATGTTCGACTGAATTTCTTATGTATCTTAGATTACACTAAATATATCGACTAAAGTCGTCCTCAGAAGAGACTGAGGATGACGTGTTTGTAGTCGAAATATGAAGATTTCATTTAAAATTTTATCGTTCAACTTAAGAACCCTATGATAGTAGTTTTCCACAAAATTAGAAACTGGCAATCCAATAGATGTACTTGAATTAAGAAACAATTGAAATGTTTTTATTGGTAGATACCGTCCCCCTTTAAATTGTGTTTGAATTCCGTTGTTTTGTCTGTAAATTTTATGTGTCTTCCTGTAGAGAAGATAACTTCTGTTTTCAGAAGTTTTAATAAATGAAATAAATTTAATTACTATTACACAGTCGCGCTGGTAACTGTGTATGTGGCTACATTTAAGAGCATGTTGGTGCCACCATAATTCTATGCTGTACCACTTTATGTCTACATCAAAACAATGTTACTTTGTTATTTTCATTAGATTTTTCTAAAAGATGAAAACATACTTTCAGTACTCGAACAAGATACCAGAAACCGCGCACTCTAGTGTTAGCTGATGACATTACCATGTGCCCATGATACTTCGCGAAGCAAAAGACAAATGGCGGGCCTGTGTAATGCCACACGAACCGATGTATCATAGACCTCGTCCTAACCAACCCGCCATGCTAGTCTCTCTCTCTTTCTCTCTTCAACTTCAGTTGGTACAAACTACCCCAATGCTACCCAACAAGCCCTCATCCACCCCCTCTACGATTTATGTCTCTCTCTCTTTCCTTCTTTTTCCCTCTTCATATCATCCTCTATGCCCATACCCTCCAAAAAAAAAAAAAAGACATCAATTCTGAATGTCCAATGCAGTCATGTCAGAAAAGTGGGACATGTAATTTTATGTTTTCATATTTCGTATTTAGAACTTTACCCTCATCAGAATTAAAGTGTATTTGAGGAATGGATACATGCATTATGTGGGGGCAACGCCTTCCAAAATGGTTACAACAACTTTTAACGAGGTTTAGTTCGACGCGAAAATTGCGCGCAAGCGCGGCTGTGCGGGTGTGTTTATGCGTAAATTTGAAAAATGACTTTATTTCCGCTTGATTTGAAATACGTCCGCTCCAAGACTTCAAATGTCTGTATGAGTAAAGGATTTACTAAGTTCAGATTATAACAAACTATTGATGTTTATAATAAATTGCCATGTGTTTGTATACGTCGAGAGAGTCAAGTTGAAAATGAAGACGGATTATATATGTTCCCCACCTTTCCTTTCTTGCGTTGTTTCACTTTTAGTACAGTGTACGCTAGAGATACGCATTGTTTAAATTCGCCTTATTATGTACAACCACAAGTAATCCATCTAAGTCGGGTATATGTTAGCTTTGCTTGTCAGCGTCAAATTATAAGCCAGAAAATATAAGACAGTAGGATCCATTCGTATAATTACGTCTAACAAATGAAGAATGACAATTAAAATCGCTGCCAAAAATTCTACGGCACATCTAGCATATCGCCATAACAGCCATGGTTAATATACTAATCGACAAAAGGCGTAAACTGTAAAATAACACTATTTCTGCGTTTATTGTTAGATGTACAGATTTGTGTACAGGGCGATTAAAAAATTAAAGAAAAATTGCGTTGCCTAATTTAGCATTAAGATGCCCTGCATTTTGCCCATACAGTGTTTATAGGTGTTTCGCCTGCTTGTGTGAATAAACAATGATCATGTTCCTGAATATAATAAATACTTCTTTGTCCTTGAAATGGAGACGCAGTGTTTACTGTGAGGTAAGAACTGCATTTTTATGTACAGTACCATTTGGAAGAAATTCGGACTTCGTATTTCAAGTGATTCGACAAGTCTTCCCCTTACGATAGAGTTCTTACCCGGCAATTCCAGGTTCGGAGCCTATTCTCGGAGTTCGGTAAGCAGACTGAGTCTGGTAGTGGTTTTCCTCAGTTACTTGACTACAAACTACATCAAATTACGCCCCGACCGTTTCCGCCACGGTCAGTACAACAAATTATTCAGTAACATTTCTAGAGTAGGTCACTGTACAGCACGGGGTATAGTAGGTGTCTTTAAGTAAGTAACAAATATGCAAAGGATGTGAGATTTTAAGTTATAATTTTACAAAATGTTGTTGTGTATTTTGGGAGAGAGATAATAAGGTCTGGGAGAAGCAATCACCTATCTCAATTTTCAGAATTGGAAGGTCTTCTACTCTGACGATGGAAGCAATATGTTCTTCCGAAACGTTGGTAGGCCTGCATATGTAAGTACCTGCACTACATAACCTCCAAAATCTCAATACAATGTCGCAGATGATGACTGAAGGTAAAGAGTGATGATGTGGGAAAAAGCTCGTTTGGCTGCCAACTGACGGTTTTTTATTTGAGGACGATATATCAGCTACAGAATTTAGGCAACGACCACGAAGAATCTGAAATATGAGGTGTGTGTCTAAAATTTTTGGAGACATTTCAGGGTTGACTTCACCACAGCCGATCCCAGTCGCCGTGCGGTCTAAGGCGTAGGTCTGCGGCCGAGCTCTTGCTGGGATTGCGGGTTCGAATCCCACCGGGGGCATGGATGTTTGTCTCATGTACAGTGTTTGTGTTGTCAGGTAGAAGTCTCTGCAATGGGCCTATCCCTCGTCCAGAGGAGTCCTACCGACTGTGGTGTGTTTTTGAGTGTGATCAAGTGAAAGAAGAACCTCGACACCTACTCTGAAAAAGTAAGTAGACGAGCGAAGGACTAAGAAAAGAAACTTCATCACACAGAAATAAGGAAAGAAGTTCATGTCAACATACACCTGCAAACAGTTTTCGACGTACAGTCCCCACGTTCGTCCGACCTCACTTCTTTATATATTTACCTGTAGTGAAACTCAAATACCCTACTGAATTCAGCTCCAATTGACAATAAAGAGACACTTCACCAACACATTTTTCATAATTGTCAAAGCATTCGCAACTGTCCCGGGATATCTGAAATCGTGTTGTGAATTGTGACTTCACAAACAACAAGAACCCAAGAATCATTAAATTAGGAGCATATATTGTAAATGCATTAATGTTAATTTATGTAAAATGCTACATACTTAAAGCACTCATTTTTGAAAGTAACCACTCATTTCGGGACTTGAGTTTCTAAGAAGTTTTATTATTTTCAACCCAGTAACTAACCCTTGAATTTTGTGGAAGTATTTTAGATACACCCTGTATAAGATTCGCGGTCGGGATTCAAGCCGGGTAACTCCAGACGACAAGTCAGGCGTTTTACTGTTGTGATAACCTACACGGTGTCTAGACAGTTCATACTGAACTGAGTAACATGTTAAACAAAACGGGTAGAGAATTAGTTCCTTATTAAACAGCTGAGTACACACAATCACAGAGATCCAGCAGTGGCCAGTGTGACATTGCTGCATGTGATCACAGAGAAATGCAGACAGAAGGGCTTGAAGCCATGAAATTCTGTTAACTCCCTGACAAATTTAGTGGAGCATGTAAACGACTGTAATGTCTCCTGCTTTTATGAAACAAATGGGATACCATAGCTGGAACATGGAAGTTGACTTACGTAGTTGTTACTAACAGGCATTACAGTTCTACGGAAAGACCAAACAAAGTGTTACGAATACAAACAGAAAGCAATCAGATGTGACAGGACATGACAGCTCTGTCACCGTAAAAGTACTTGAGTAGCTAAACTAGGATGTGATTTCGTGAAGGGGGTGGGGGGGGGGGTTCGGGAATATTTTCAAAAATTAAATTTCACGAAAAGGATTCAATTTAATACAACTTCGCGAGGGTCTGAGTAGCTGAGTCAGTGTAGCTGCTGAGCATAGATGAAGGATTGGTTTCACTTCCCTACGGGAACAGACATTTCAGTTATACAGAAATTTATAGCAAAGGAATTCAATAAGAAGCACTGCTGTTGAAAGTCAAACTCCATAAACTAGGCAGAACTGTATCTGAAAAATAATCATTGTACTGTTGATTGGTGCTGAAACTTGGAGACTGAGGAAAATATATCATAAATGCCCGGAAATTTTTAAAATATAGTGCTTGAGAATGATGCAGAAGATCAGTTGGACCGATCACATGAAAAATGAAGAAGTATTACAAGGAGTCAAACAGGAGTGGAATACCCTTCGTACAATAAAAAGAAGGAAGGCTAACTGGATTGGTCACATCTTGGGTAGGAACTGCCTTCCAAAACACGTTTTTGAAGGAAAGATAGAAGGATAAAAGTGACGGGAAGACGAGGAGGAAGACGCCAACAGCTACTGTATAACGTTAAGGAAAACAGATGCTATTAGAAAATGAAAGAGAAAGCACTAGATCGCACTCTGTGGAGAAGTCGCTTTACAAGAGGCTATGGACCGCTATACGGAAGACCGACTATGGAATGGCCGAGTTTCTGGCAGGGCACAAAAATTACTTTCATCAGGTCGTCCGCACTAATAAATTCTTCAACGCGGCGCCTAGTACTTGTGGGTCGTGGGTATGTAAATTTCTTCATGTTGCCCTTCTGGCGCCTAGAGTTTTGAGATGCCTTCTAGATTTTTGGGAAGTTTATGAACCCCTGGTCTTTGTTATCCTGGTGTCAGAATCATTCTTGACGCTGGTCCAAATAAAATTTGGAGCCCACTCAGGCTTTCATCCAGTACGTCCCTTCAAGCAGCGATTTAATTTGTACCTCTTTTTTGTGCCGAAATTAAAAACTTGTGTGGCTGTATATTCACTTGCCCACACGACTTCAAAATGTAATTCTTAAACAAACACAGTGATCGTTTTGCCTTCATTAATATTTGTTTGTAGTTATGGTTTAATTAAGCCTCTAGATTACAGGCAAATGTAAATTTGTACCACATCTATACACGTTCACTTAATACAAGCCTTGACTTCAGCTGAAGGAGAACGGTCAGTTTCAGACTTCGTGTCATTTCTTTCCAGAAGAGCCCAAAAGTGGTTTTGAATAGGGGACTGACTTGCCCAACAGCAGGTATAGAGGTAGTTGCGAAGGGAAAATTATCGTCCGCTACAGGAATCAGATTACGATCTTGTGCCCCATAACCAGTCCTCTCCTAAACTATTCTGGGGCTTTTTTTTTGTAACAAAATGAGCCACGTCACGGAAAGAAAAAGTTACGAAACATCTATGGGACAGTGTGATTTGACATTTGGCAGGGTGAAAATAGAGGTTACTCTTTCCTGCTGTCTGAAGACGTGCATTATATCTATCTACCAGACTACGCGGTGTCACATTCCATGTGAATTTCACAAACGCGCCTCTTAGTTCAGCCTACTTCTTAGATGCAGGGTCATATGCTTAAGGCAACATAGAAAAATGCGGATCAAATATATGCGTCGAGCTAGATTATAAGATTTTAGTTGTTAAAAATTGTTTACCGGAATTCTTATTGTGAATTACGACTGAATCCTGCACTCTTTCTCGCAAGGTGTACTTACTGATTTTGTAAGACCCACAACACACAGTAATAATTTCCCTAAACACCATTAACGGACTCTTTTTGTGATGAACACGTAATGTGCTTTATGTGGGAAAGGGACGTAAATACTAGTTAGTTGAGCCGCCGAACACAAAGGTTTAATTGACACAGGATCGTGCTCCTTTAGGACAACGTGTAGCACGTACATTAAATCAGCCGTGGTGCTGAGATAAAATTTTGTTTCTTCAACATTCTCAATAGCGGCGGCACAGATGAATAAACCTCAAGGCCTACTTGTTATTGGGCATCTAAATTTTTTTTATAGGCCACATTTCGAGTCCCCTGAAGTGTGGATCGGCCCGTCGTAAAGTCACTACCAACACATAACAACTCAGACACATAAAGACTGCAGACATAGAGCCAAGCCCGAGAGAGACTCAAAGGCATGCGCCCAGTTTACGAGCGATAGAAAAAAAAATAGAAGCTTTTGAAGTTGGCCGGCCTCTATGATCGGCCGGCCAACTTCAAAACTAGACTCTTTTTAAAGTAGTTTGTTTTTAGAAATATACTTGTTTCTAAACTCCGTTGTTATTTCAGAGAAAAGTGTTTGAAACTGTACACCTCCCCCAAACCCTGATCATGTGTCTGGTTAAGGTTCAATGTAATGAGGTTATGCACAAAAACCCGTCAGGAATGACAGAGCTCGAAGGCTGTGTCAGCAAAGTTGATATGCACCAGAGGAGTCCACTTTTCGCCAACTGCAATTAACCCTGCCTCTAGCAGTGAACGTTCCTCTCTTACTTTTGTTTTCCCACCTTCATTTCTCCACCCTCTCGTGACCTTATTTCTTCCCTTTTCCTGCCCTCTCCTTCGTTCTAAGTTTCTCTTCCCTTTTCTTCTGTTATTTTCCTCATCAAAAGACAATAATAATAGTAATAATAACTATTATAATTGTAGCTCTAATTACACCTTTTTCTAGTTCATTATTGTTATTTTATTATTATTACTGTTACTATTATTATTAACACAACAGCCACGACAGTGACACATTCAACAGCGTTTTGACAATGCAGGATGGACACAACTTTTAATCAACATATTCTAATTTTTAACAATAACTATATTGAATTTTAGAGTAGTGTAGAAACCCTATTAAAGACTTGGGTAAAATTTAAATTAATAATAATAATAATAATAATAAAAAGGAATAAAAGTAAATAATAGATTTAAATTTTATGAAGCATGACGAGGAATCCCATAATTAAGTTAAAAATTTGGCAACCAAGATAAATGGACAACAAGACTTGGACGGATGTTTTAATATCCGTAAATGTGGCTGGCATATTGAGATTTTGGTTATTGTATAATTTTGTTTATAACACTAGATATAAGACCTGCATACTGCAAACATCTCTTTCTGTGGGACGCAGTCTGTAAAAATAGACTCACATACTAATACATATATATATAATAGTAGTAGTAATAGTAGCAGAGGGATAACAATAATAATAATTATTATTATTATTATGGTAAATTATCACAATTATCTCCAAGTGTGTAACGCTTCAGCTAAAGAATATCGAGTACTTGAATTCGGATGGATGTCGCTTTTAACTAGAAACATAGAGGAATATATTACCCGGCGATGAAGTTAGGACTGTAAATGTTTATCTTGTCAGACCTGTTACGAACTGCATGTGTGTCTACATCTCAAAATAAATACAAAAAATTGAAATCCTGTGATCAGGATTCGAAGCAGTTCCCTCGTAACGCGTTGACAAGTAATGTGACAAGTCCTGCAGTGGAGGGTGAGGGCCAGACAAGGCAGAGTGACAGACACGGTGGCAGCCGTGCAATCATTCAGGGACCACAAACATCCCAACATCCCCCCCCCCCACCCTCCCATTCTCTTGTCCGGCTGATACGAACGGCACAGGTCATGAGATTGTGGCAGTACGGAGAGAGGGGAATCCGGTAGAAATATCATCAATAGACGCCACGCGCCCAAACCCACAACCATTGTGAAACTGTACACAGGGTATATAAAAACTGCTGTTTTCGAATGTGATTTCTTTCAAAAATTATATAATTACTTCTCGTTTAAAACTGACGTAGTTCCGTTAGTGTTTTAGCTAAGCTACGGGATAAATGCTAGAAGGCTCGGAGTTTGATTCCCTGTGCGGACAGAGATTTTTTCCTCTCCGCTTTTCTCAGACTTTTCCTAGGGCTCAACCAGTCTCCTAACAGCCTGCCATTTTCCCGGGATTATAGTCAGTGCCTATCGAAGTGGCTGCGCGGTCTAAGGCGTGGGTCTGCAGCCGCTCGCTAGCTGGGAGTGCGGGTTCGAATCCCACCGGGGGCACGGATGTCTCTTGTGTGTGTTGTGTGTTGTCAGGTAGCGGTCTCTGCGTCTGGCTGATCACTCGTCCAGAGGAGTCCTACCGAGTGTGCCGTGTCTGAGTGTGATCGTGAAGCCTCGATAATGAGGAGGCCCTAGCCCAATAGGGGCTGTTGCGCCATGGAAAAAGCAACAGTGACTGAGTCTTGCAGTAAGGACTCCCATCTGCTTCCGAGGTTAGCAATGAAGGGAATTAGTCCTCTCTTCCCCTATAAATTGCAATACGTGCTGATTAAGTGCAAGAACAGCCTTAACCTTTTAAAGCCTAGCGGTAACTTTACATACCACCAGGTTTGCCATTAAAAAATTCTACGTGGTGCCCACATTGCTTTTATGTGTTTTGTACGGATCTCAGAACAAACAGCAACTTTTGCCTTATAAAACATTAGGAGATTGGTTTTTATAACCGAAGTGGAGAGTGTTTACTGGGCGGTACGCACTGAGTCCTTATATAAAACAGATAGGCTTCGTCTTTAAAGGGTTAATGTTACTTGCTTATTGGCACTAACAAAGTTAAGTTCCCTTTCTGTTGAAACACATGTGCCACGAGCATGATGTGGTACTTCAGCCAAACATGATTCTTATCCGTCTCATGAAGGTACGTGTCCAGCCTTGTGCGCCTGGTTCAGAACTCTGCCCGGACACTGGAGGATCTGACTGATGTCGCAACGTTCTTAGTCAGTCTGCGCAGGCAAATACCGGGACAACAGCACAAATCAGAACACATTCTTTCCAATCCACCAATCTTCCTACCACTTGACACGACGTAAGCCTTTGCTTACTGACAGTGTTTTGAAATACCAATGCCACAGAGGCGTATGGGAGAGTAGATGTATAGCTCCACTCATTCTTAACCTGGATACTATACGGAGATGCGTAGTCAACATGACGCTTAGGCAGCTTTATATCCGAGAATCAGTAACGGTATCCACTGAATTGGAGGCTGGGTGGGTTGCGGGGTTAGTCTGGGTGTTTTAGAAGAGAAATATATCTTGTCCCTGCCGAAATTCGAACCCCTACCTTCCAGGTTGTAATCTAGTCGCTGTACCAACAACATTATACCTGCTCTAAAAACGCTATAAATAAAAGACAGGGGCTTTGGAATCCTAGGAAAGTAATTAGTTAAAGAAAAATATTAAAAAATAAGTTACGAATAATAAATACCATGGGGTACGGCCCTTCTGTCGGAAGTCAATTTACGCTTCCGATAAAAATGGTAATTTTTTCTCATTTATTGTAAATTTCACAAACGCCGGCACTGGAAGCTTCCTGAGCCAGTACAGTCCAATCCATCCTTCATAAGCTATTTCTCTAAGATGTAATTATCATGTCGAGTACTCATGTAGTGTACAATATTAAAATAGGTTTGTGGAAACATTATAATGTGAAGAGGGTTCAAATTTCTTTGGATGGGGTCCTAAGAGGGATGTAGATAACAATATTTTGTACACATTTAAGTTAACCCTTTAAAGACGAAGCGTATGTTTTATAAAAGGACTCAGGGCGTACCGCGCAGTAAACACTCTCCACTTCGGTTATAAAAACCAGTCTCTTAATTTTTTATAAGGCAAAAGTTGCTGTTTTTTCTGAGATCCGCACAAAACACATAAACGCAATGTGGGCACCACGTAGAATTTTTTAATTTTAAACCTGGTGGTACGTAAAGTTACCGTTAGTCTTTAAAAGGTTAAAGAGTGCTGTTTCGTACTTCAAAAATTTCCCGTTAAACCAACCTATCAATAATAGGCGAAACGAATGACTTACTCTTACAGATTCCTTGTTCTATGCTCGTAACGACTTATCTGTAATATTTAGTACCAGTCACTTCTATAGCATTTTACTACTTCAATGTTTATAGCAGACCAAAAAGCAAAAATCCAGTAACCCTGTCGATGAATTGACTTCGTTTAACGAGCATGCTGTACTCGTATATAAGGCATATGGCGTAGGACACTTCACGTTACATGGCTTTCACAGAGCTGCCAGATATTACAGTAGGTGTGGGTGAAGACTCCATTCGCCTGGAATATTAACGCTGCGAACCTGGGTAATAGGTTACCAACAATGCGAAGGAACGCCTAGCGTCTATAGGGCCTAGATTTTGGATCTTTGAAGATGAAGGCATTATGTTCTTTCGCAAAGCCAGGGACCGATAACCCAGTGACATGGGGTCATAATCCGGAAGACGGAGTCCCATATCCTGGAGTTGTTGAGAGTTATTCAAGCACTCAAGATGTTTCCTGCTTCCTGTCTGGGTGGTTCATCTTAACCCTTTAAAGGTCTGGTCGTTATTTCGCATACCACAACATTCGACAATTCTAGGTTCTATGAACACAGTGTGTTTTTGTATTTTGTATAATTCTCATAACAAGCAGTAATTGATTATTTTTCTGTACAGCATTAACTGGCTGCTTTATATAACCGAGATGGGGTGGGTTTACCACGCGGTACGAAGTTAATCTTCAAATATAATTCAAGCTAATTCTCGTGTTTAAACGCTAAAGCTTGACTTTTATTGTTATTTGGAATTTAACCTTTAATGTTTTCTACACGGGTCTTTATATTTCTATTTCTTTATTTGGAGAGTAAACAATATTTCGCACACACATTGCATGATATAAGGGAGAGTACCCTATACGGGGGTAAGTAGCCAAAGAGAAGCCTTTAGGACGGCGGGGGCAGGCGCTTTTAATCTTGTGCAGAAATGTCTGGCGAGTAGAACTTTTATCTGACTGGTGGCCTGAAGTAATGTTTTTGAATCCTGGACATAGGTCTAATATTCATAAGATTCTAGCAAAGGTCCCTATACTTAGCCAGTTGAATCCACTTCATAACTACAGACTTTATTCTTTTAAAATCCTCTTTAGGAGTACCCTCTTACGGATCTAGAGGGCATACCGACCTACTGGGTACATGTTTGTTAATTTCTCAGAGTGAAACAAATAGTCTTAGACTAGGACGTAGGATGTAAAGGATAAACAAGAATCGCGTATAAAATTTTGATTTTGAATCGTAAAGGAAAAATGTGGGAGATTTAAGCTTTGGTTAATAAATAATATCTAAAGGGATATTTGAGAAATAATTTATGAATTTGGAGAGTGGATTAAACTGACTCAGTATTGTGTCCTCAGGAGCAATGTTCTTAATAATGTATCGGTACAGAGGCTTTAGGGAAACTTAAGAAAGGAAATTCATTTTTTTGATGAGCTGAGTGACTTTGGACGTTTCAATACGAAGAATGAAAAATGGAGTTAAAAACAAAATGGTCTGAATGGCAGCATTCATTTTAAAAATTAGTCTGTGCTTAATTTCATATAGGCTGTATGGAACATGCACGTAACGCTAAATCGATACATGAGCGCCCATACTATAAACTTCTTAATGACTCTGAAAACGAATTAGCCCTATTTAGCTCATCTCACAGTGATCCACCGTCTGTATTGGTAATTAACAGACATAAAAGTGGATTCTGAAGCCTTCCAGCAACATATGTGAAATTTACTTTCAGAGACCCCTGCCTGACGCCTGAATTGCTAGTTAAGTATCCAATCAGCTAATTGCAACCCGGTAATGAGTTCTACCACCCCTTCCCCACTATTACATCCCTTCAGAAAACTCGGCACAGCCATTAGAAGAAGACGGTAGACACCGGTGTACACTGGATACTATCTGCACCATCCATCACAGGTGTAGAAGCAGCTAACGCGTTATAATCGATATTAAATAGGCAGTTTTGTTGAATTAAGCAGGGTGGAGTTAATCTCTGCCCCACATACCGTGGGACGTGTTTTGTGCCCGTTTATACACACTGGGTGTAAGACGCCTGGATATATATCTGCAACTCCAGAGTCTAAATACTGTAAGTGTTACTAAATACAGAAGATGATGAAAGATTGATTTTCTCACAGTGGTGCTGGCCGTTACAGTCGTCTAAGGTGCGACGTCGCCTAGATCCGTGTACAAGCACCACGATTCGGTACAAACCTTGGACTCTGCATTCAGGGCAGTCCAACAAGCTTCAGCTACTCGGAATTATGATGGGTGATATACAGCTGCCCGATCCCGGTGGCCCTGCGGCCTACGGCGTAGGTCTGCGGTCGCTTGACTCCTGGGACCGCGGGTTCGAATCCTGCTGAGGGTATGGAGGTTCTACTCTTGTGTTTGTTGTGTGTCGTGTACATAGGGGCCTCTGTGAGGGGCTGATCACTCATTCAGGGGAGTCTTGTAAGGTATGTGTGTGCGTGTGTCCGGTTTATGTGTGATAGAAACCTCAACAAATGGAGGGCCTAGAATGGCGTTGGGCTGTTGCGTCACAGCAGTCGAAGAAGATACGCGATTGGGTTAATAACACGTGAAATCTGTGGCTGCCACAGCGGTGAAGTTTCGAGCCTTCTGTAATGTCAAGCAGTGTCGACTGGCAAATAATCATTGACATTACTGCCTCCGTCTTCAGGGTATTCCATGAAGTGTCAACTCTTTGAAACAAAGCTGCAAAATGTGTGTATAGAGGAAGGATACCATAATCAATAGGCATAGCTCGGTAACATGCGAGATTTGAGATTTTCGATGCTGTGTTTATGAAGACCCAAGTCTTCTTGGGTGTTACGCTATATTGACATTTATATAGCTACTGATGTGTCGGAGAAGCCTATTATTTCCTATTTCAGGGCTTTGCATTCAAAGTACTTTTTTGGACTTCTGGGTTTTGAGGATGGAGACAGTACGGTTTTCCGAAACGTCGGCAATTAATTAACAGCTATCACAGCTTTAACATCCCAGAAGACTTGAATCTTCAGGTCGGCAATCCTTTATTTATTATACAGACATCCAGGTATGAAGCTGACTATACGCAGAGGTACCAATATAATGTCACGGTGTCTGTCTGAAATTGATGACTGATTAGAATTTCAAATTACACTGAAAATTTTAAATTTTAAATTGCCGAAAGTTTTCTTCATACGACGACAGTCGATTATTACACTCGCATCCACAGTCCACGCGTTTGTAAACAAGCGTCGTTCAGAACGTTGCTTCAAATGACGTATCATATCTTGACTAAATAACAAATAGTGAATGTGCTTACATCAGGGTGAAAATTACTTCACATCCGATCCTTGGAAGATGGAAACAGCATGGCCTCTTGAAAAATTAGTAACCCGACACCCAGTGACGCCAATATCCCAAAAGAAAAGGAGAAACCTACTATATGCTGCCAAAACCAAAACCAAAAAAATGTTCAGTTTGGAATATACTTTTAGAGTATTTTAGGGAAGAATGTTTTTCAGTTTGCTGTACATGATGGTGCTACTTGCTGTGATAAACCGTTTCTAGTATTAATTGTGCAAGATTAGTTATATTGGACAGATAACAAGTTACAAAAATGATTCATAAAATAACGAAATTTTTTTGATGTTAACAGTGCAATGTGGTTGTAAAATGTTATAAAGTTTTTGATCGAGTAAAGGTTCCGTGTTTGAAAAACGATAGATGTTTGCAAGTTTGAATCTGACACAACGTCTACTCCAAACTTGCACTCGATGCCATCCGTCATGTGCGGTTTTACTTTTTATAACTTCCCTTATTCATTTCTCGCTCTCAATAGAGACCCGAAGTTCCTTTCCTGCCACCGGATTTTCAGTAAGCGACATTCACTTCCACATCCTCTTCATTTTGAAATATAGAGGGAGAGGACGTATAAGAAAATACTCTCCGCTAATGAAGTCCCAAACTACGTGTGACAAATGACCATATTATGCGCTATCATATCCCATAAAATCCAGCTTAAACTGCCATAATATCCGAACTGTGTAACGTACAGCGGTGTTCATCTGGATGGATCGCGGTCATCCGACAGGGACGGAATTCTGTGTGGGACTCTACATTAATAAGTGTAACTATAAAATCATTCAAACCGATCCCAGCGGCTGAGCTGTTTAAGGCGCAAAATGTTTCAGTTAGACGGTTAGACAGACAGACAGACAGACAGACAGACAGACAGACAGACAGACAGACAGACAGACATATTGATTTATTGATTGACTGATTGATACGTAGATAGACGATAGGTTTATCGCTGGTGATTTGGATGATTGTATATGTAGGTATGGAGATATATAATTAAGCTTTGAAGGTGGCCAAATTAATAAATCAAATAAGTGGTTGATATTTGTTACGTAGGATATTAGCCAGGTTCTCAATTAATTAGACCAGTTGTAGGTTAGGAAGTTATTTATGTAGTTTTTATGTCTTATAATCCATTTATTTAGACATCCAAATATTGCTTAATCATTCAGCTAACTTGTTATTTATTTACTGACTGGCTGGCTGACTGTCTGACCGACCGACCGACCAACCAACCAACCAACCAACCAACCAACCAACCAACCAACCAACCAACCAACCAACCAACCAACTCCACGGAGCAGAGTCCTTCTTGAGAAGCTAAAAGTTCCTCAGCTAGTCAAAAAATTCCCCGCATTTTATGGAACCCGCAGGTTCATTACCGCATTCACAAGAGCCCGCCACCTGTCCCTATCCTGAGCCAGATAAATCCAGTCCATGCTCCCATACCACTTCTTTAAGACTCATTTTAATATTATCCTCTCATCCACGCCACGCATTCCAAGTACTCTCATTCCTTCAGGGTCGCACATCAAAACTTGTGCGCACCTCTCCTCTCCCCCCATATGCTTATTTAGTTAATGGCGTGAGATATGTGGAAACTCTCATGTAGCTAAATACATTGAAAGAAAATTGTACAATTACTGATTTACTTATTAAAACAAGCAATAATTTAGTAAATCGGGTGACTGGTTAATGACTGAATAAATGTATGGGTATGGAAGGATATAAATTAACAAACGATTTTTGAAGTCATTGTCTAGTGATGCACAATAAATTGACAAACTTCGACAACGTCGATTCCAGCGGCCGCGCTGTGCGTAGATCTGCGGCCGAGCACTTGCTGGGATCGTGGGTTCGAATCCCACCGGGAGCATGGATTTTTGTCTCTTGTGAGTGTTTCTGTTGTCAGATAGAGGTCTCTGCGACGGGCCGATCCCTTGTCCAGAGGAGTCCTACTGACTGTGGTGGGTGTCTGAGTGTGATCAAGTGAAAATAAATAACCTCGACACCTACTGTGAGTAGGTAGAAGAAGTAAGGACTACGAAACGAAACTTCGACCACGTGGCCCGCTAAGTAACTAGATGTTTATTTATAAGTAAGTATGTCCTTTGTTTTTCAGTAATTTGCCTACGTGTTTGGGTTCTTTCTTAGTTAATTATGTTGTTACTAATTTATTTACACAGGAAAATATTTTATAATTAATTATTTATTCAGGTACCTAGTCATGTAACTTTTCACTTAAACATTTGGGTAATTAATTCGCCAAGGAGTTTGTTAAACAATTTTTAAAGTCAGATATTTATTTATACATTAAGCAATTGCGTAGAATCCTATTAAACAGTAAGAGATATGCACTTATTAATGCTCAGTTAGATGGTTAATTATTTACACGTTAAATTAAAGAAGCAGTGCAACAGCCCCTAGGGGACCTAGGCTTCCTCATTTTTGAGGTTTCGAAATCACACCCATTTAGACACACCACACTCGGTAGGACCCCTCTGGATGAGTGATCAGCCCGTCGCATAGACCTCTACCTGACAACACACAACAATCGCAAGAGACAGACATCCATGCCCCCGGTAGGATTCAAACCCTCAACTTCAGCAAGCGAACGGCCGCAGACCCACCACGCCTTAGAAAGCGCTGGCTCTGGGATCGGCGATTAGTTAGGTAGTCGACTGGAAGCTTGTTTGTGTGGTCTGATAATTAGAGGCATGTGAGCTCCAAGTTTTTCCTAAAATATCCGTGTGTCTTCTGCAGTAGACTTAAGCCTATGAATGCAGTCCAGTTATCGAGTCAAAATTGTTGATGAGACCGTCACTGTTATTATGTTAAACGAATTATGTTTTGGCACCTAGCAGGTCATAAAATAGAGGAACTGACATAGAAGGGGAAAACTACTTCTTTATGCCTGGTAGTATTTCTCTTCAAGTTCTTAATTTCTCGAACACATGGAAAGCATTCTTTCTAAAATAAAAAGAATATTTATGAGTAAAAATAAATGCGCTTACCAGAAAATGTAATTTTAGTCCTATATTTTGTTTCAGATTAGCTCTTCTTGTAACATGTAATTTTTGGGGCAAGGGAGAGTTATCATTACACACGTAATAGGTTTGTTTAATTAAACAACTACACTTACGCTAATTGGTTCATATTTCAGTACAGATAACTTGTTTTTATTAGCTTGTATGGACACGCCTTACACTTTTGTCCGCTCAGCTGTTTCATTGATGTCAAATACTAGTTTAGTTGTGTTCTGTAATTATCTATTATTATTTCGCATTCACGTCTGTGTAAATAAATATTAGCAACAATAACTTTCACACTTAATGTAAGTCATTAGTTTTAGTGTTGAGTGACGTTCCTGGCGTATTTATGTATGATAAACTGTGACTTAAAATACAAAGTGTAAACTGGTTAAATTTCAAAGAACAGTATTCCCTATTCTATGTTCGTGAGAAAATAAAGTGCAGACACAAAATTTATGCACACTATAGTATGGTGAAATTTATTTGTTTGTAAAGGCTTCTCCTTTATGGGATTTTTCCCTTATTAATCCTCATACTAGACAGTACACATTCTTTCCTTCTTATTCTGACCTCTTTCTACCTACTCACTGTAGCTGTAAAGGGCGATTGTTGCCCCGATCACACTCTATGAGACAAACTCACACACACACACACACACACACACACACACACACACACACACAAACACACACACTCTCTCTCTCTCTCTCTCTCGGAAGGACTCCTCTGGACGAGGGATCGGCATGAAGTCACTCTCAATGTCACTTTGTCCACCACAAATAGGTAGTAAGTCATAAACATACAAACGTCAAAAGACACGTCCATACACTCAGGCCCACACTCCATAGAGTCCTCTACTCTTAAACATAAATTAAAATGCTAGTCTGTTAAAGATGGACAATGGCCAAAAATGTTCGTATAAACTCACATGGGATAAGAAAAACAGAAATGAATCGCATTACATATAATAAACAAAAAAAGCACATAAACCAATAAACACCCCACAACGCGACCAATCAAACAAAAGTGACGCATGCGGTTATGTGCATGTATATAATATATAATTATATAAACCAATGTAGCCAACCTAACTGCTCCTGCTGGTTTAGACGGCACATTGTTTAGTAAGCATAATGAATAATTATTAACGGCCCTATGCAAATGCAGCTTGGCTTGCCTGTTGCAGCAGACGGCAGCGCTAGCCCTGCGATACAACTAAGCAACAAATCACTCAGAAACATGAAATGACGTCGCAGCTTCGAGAATGAAATGACAATTTATTATTACGTTATGTGGACAGTTTGTATGTGATGTGATACAGCTCCACGCTCCAAAATGTCTGCTCCAAAACGCGCTGCGTTATTTCGTTTGCTTTTATTTTATTTCTGACTGCTATGAAATTGTAATTTTATTTAGCCGTTTATCATTCTCTACTCTGTTTCCACTACTAACGAACAAATTAAATTAAACTGAAAAATGATTATAAAGCACTAGCTACTAATTGCCCGTACACTGCGACAGTTCTCTCTGATCAAACGTTTTCATCATTAGCGTTGTCACAATTGTTGATCTTTGGTTCAGTAGAACCAAAGGCAAAATTAGGCGCCAATCCAATTTGATAGAAACAATCAACACGCAGGCACATACTGTTTAAGAGTATCAGAACTATGAGTTGCAGCCTGGTTTTGTGTAACCTGGAAAACTTTCATGGTTCTAGGACAGAAAATTTCTGAAAGGTGCTCGATGCAGTTCTTTTTATTATATTAAAACAAACCAGTCACACCAATAACTGTTAAAAAGAGGAGTAAGTTTAGAAGGATTAATCGATTAGTCGATCTGCGATTGTTTTTCTTCGTCGATTAAACGATTAAAATGCACAGCATAATTCTATATAATTACCGATCTATACGCCGACTGGTAAGTAAAAAATTCACGTTATGTTAACTGGGGCTGTTAATGACAGGACATTTGTGAGCGTAAAAAGAATGCCAAATATCTTGAATTTATTTTTAAGAGAAGTTAATCGTACTTGGAATTTGCATGTTGAAATCGCTTATCCCTGGACAAGAGGGATAATGATGATTCATACACTATACGCTGCATAAGGCCATAATGCCGGGATGCAATAAGCTTATAAGGAAACAAATATTTAGTAAGGGAGATTACAAGAAAATGTCAGGCTTAACGGAAGCTGTCTTTGTTCATGGTTAACCATCTCCAGGAGGATAATATGACATAATTAATAATATAATGGCAATTGTGTAGAAATCCTTTCGCCTGTGCTTCTACGCGTGAGAACTGGGGATTATGGGAAGCACTGCCCGCGCAATATTAACAGCTAAGTCTAACAAGCTTTAGCCTGGGATGAACTGCCACTGCGGAAAGCAACACTGTCGCACTGGTTCTGGGGTCTTGCACCATAACAACTGTACTAATGGTAAAGTCGTCACTTTGCTTAAATACGTTTCTCGTAATGGTTTTATTTATTTATTTTGTACGTAAAGTATAACATTTTATAATGTTCCTGAGCATGAAAACTCTCATGGAACGTCCGTGGGGTGCAGGCTTCCAATGAGATAAAGCAGTCGAGCTCCGGGGCACAATAAAAAGGACACTCGCTATATGTCTCTGAATTATAGGACGCAGAGCGAAAGATACAATGAAAAGGATGTGAAGCCCACCTAATTATAGAGATTCAGTTCCTATGTCAGAGAAACTAAGCACGATAAAAAACAGTCTAAGTAATTTTGTCAAGGGAAATAATCACATTTTATTCTGCGTATATGGAAGATGAACTCAGAATGTGGAAACAGTGTAGTTTCTTGTAATGTTAAATGCGACGGGATTTAGTGACGACTGGGCGTTAAAGGGGCAAAATTGTCGTTAAAATCAATTTATATTGAACGTAATTTAATCTGATATTGGCATTTCAGCATTCCTTAATTGTGCCATGATTTAAAGGACACATTATTAATTCTCACGAAGCAAGTTGTAATGCAAGATAGGTGAAGGGCACATCTTAACACATTGCCGCTCGACTTTCACGTATTAAATTTTTAACAATTGTTTTCCCGTCTCTTGCTAATCAGACTACGTTTCCACTACAAAGACCAGTCGATGAATTCTGGTTACGGGAATAATTCTTGTACACTGAACTGCCTTATAAAATGCGTTACTGAACAAAAGACAGAAAGGACAAAAAGATGGGGAAGAAAACGCAAGCAGCTAGTGATTAACCTTAAGGAAAAGGGAAATACTGGAATTTGAAGGAGGAAGGACTAGATCGCCCTATCTCGAGAACTCGTTTTGGCAGTGCCATGGACCTGTCGCAAGAAACACTACGCAGTTAATACTGTAGGAATAATACGAAGCAAACACACGCAAAATTAATTAACGTTGAAGCATATAGTACACAGAATAAGCAAAAAACAAACAGTCTGGGGGAACTGGAAGCAGAGGATGAAAGGATATTTGAACCCTTACCCGCAAGCCCATTTTATGGTGGGTCAGTCCGTCTCTGTTTCACGAGCAATTTCTCTCTAAACACTGCTAATCGGGTTAGCCATTAAATTCTTCAATCCCCCCTAATGTGTATCCTGTAGGTAGACAAACCTGCAACACCAGACGATGGTGGCATGGATTCAAATATAGTCTCTTGTATTCAGGTGCCCATTAGCATACTGTGCGAATAATTCTTGCAGTAATTTGCGTATTTCAACGAATGCATCTGGATCTACACCACATTAAACAAAAGGATAAGTCAAAGAGAATCGTAGTTTTATATTGTATGCTGTACTTTGGTCACTGAAAAAAAAACCACTTTTATCCTTTGGAACCCGAATTTCATAAAAACAATATTTAAAAATTAATTTCCTTCCTCACTAATAGCACAATAAATCTCCATTACGAACGGCAACCGGCTAATGCTGTATGGAAAAATAAACACTCTTTGTTTTAAGTCAGGTGAAGTTCATAATATACTGTGCGGGCAAAGTGCAGAGTGTTATCATGTTAATGCAGGTGGTGTGTATAGTGACCGCTGTGTTTAATGAGTTGTGAGTGTAAACTGCTAGATTCTCTGTTGACCATTCGACAACGGACGGAAGGTACAACAACGAAGTCCGTAATAATAATAATAATAATAATAATAATAATAATAATAATTATTATTATTATTATTTACAAATTTAGAAATTGTGTGTTTTCTTGTACAGAAATCTACACGTTAAAAATTCTTTCTTTGCACAAAGGGTATGATTGAACCCATTATTAAAGAGTCGTGCATTTCCTTTGACTAAAATAAACCCATGTGAAATTCAAACGGAAAACTCTTGCGTTTTAGGCGCTTTCGCAAAATTGCTGTTAGCTCCGTCATGTCTGTCTGTCTGTCTGTCTGTCTGTCTGTCTGTCTGCCTGTCTGCCTGCCTGCCTGTGTGCGTGTCTGTCTGTCTGTCTGTCTGTCTGTCTGTCTACCTGTCTGTCTGCCTGCCTGTCTGCCTGCCTGTCTGTCTGTCTGCCTGCCTGCCTGCCTACCTGTCCGCCCGCCCGCCCGCCTGCATGGAACAACTTGGCTTTAAATGGACGGATTTATATTTTTGTGTTTTTCGAAAATCCGCCAAAAAAATTAAACTTCCTTCAAAATCTGAGAAGAATACCGGGTACTTTACATTAAGACGTAACAGGTACATATTATGATAATATGTCCTTGACTTCTTCTTAGAATGAGGAATGTTTCAGACAAAAGTTAGAGAAAATCACGACACATTTTACGTTCAATTTTTTTAATTCATGCCTTTATGAGATAATGTGGAAAAATATAGCAGAAATGGACAGACCATGGATGCCAATATGATACGGCGCATGCGCCTTGCACGCTGGATAACTATGGCTAGAGACACACACTCCTACTATGTAATACATATTGATTTTACACAGCAACAATGGTTACGCGAACACACATAAGTGTTACGTTGTACACAAATTGCCTGTCTTGTTGAATAGTGTTACTGAATTTGAAACACAAAATCTAATGAAAAAGTTTTATATCTGCACAGTACTTCGTATCTCTAAAAACAGAGCAAAATATCTGATCTCATTAACGCTGAAAGTTATCAGGGACGCGGCTGTGACAGAACTCCGCAAAATCACCACGTATGGGAAGGGTGGCCTTGAATTAAGCAGTTCGTGGAAACTTATTCGTTCCTTGAAGGGAAAGAGCAGGAGGAAGCCGGTGCCAAAGGACACAAATGTTGAATATTGCCAACCTTTTCATGGCCACTGACCAACCTTAGACAGCAGCCCTGAATAGGTTTTTCAGGGTAGTCAAATCACACCCTCCACTTCATCCCCTAAATCACTCCTGCCTTTTTGGTAGCCAGCACACATTTTGGAGCATTACGGCCATTTCAAATGTCACAGACTGACTGCCCTACAAGACCTTTCTTATCTTTAATGACCTTGTCCTTACGCACCTGCTTTTGCAATCTTTAATGCATTCATATTTATCCTTGTTCTTCCGGCCTCAGGCCAGATTCTTTTACACCCTTTATCTCTCTTGCTCCCTAACACTTTTCTGTCAACTTTTTTCATTTTCCTACATTTTTTTACCTACAGCTCCTCCTCACTCTACAATGACTCTACTCCCACTTTCTCGCTACTCCTGTAGCCTTAATTGTAATCTTCGAGGTGATACTCCTTTTTCCGTGAGGCTTACTCGTCTTGGACTGTTATGAGATGGATGCAGTATTCTCCTCCGAAACGTCCGTAAATATTTATCAATCTACATGGCGGAGATGTGTCACAAGACGACATTCCTCAAAATTAACCGCGTTCAATTCATTCTGTCAAGCACATACAAAATCTCCTTAAGCCATGAGAAAGAATCGAATTTCTACGTACCATTTCAAATACTTATCGATATGATGAAAGGATATGAGGAAGTGTAAATACAACAGAAGGTCTCGGATTTAAATTATTAAACCGTAGTAATCAGCCTGTCAAGAAGGACTGTGAAAGTGTGGAGTAGTTCGTAAGTCACGCAAGAGAAAGAAAGAGTGAGATTTCAGATTGACTGCGCTGGGTGTCGAGATTATGGCCTTGCAGGAAATCGTAGAATATTGCTTGGTACATAGATGTAAATATCCTGGGGAAAGTATTTCCCTCCATCTCCACGCTGTAAAAAGGGCACTCTCGTCTGTCACGTTGTCATCTGTCTACCTAACAACACAGCGCCATATCCGCAAAGACTAACAGAAAACAATTCTAGATTGTGCAGTGTAATGCTTAACTGACAGGTTAGTGTAGCGGCAGTGCTCTGGGGTTTTATTCGGGGGATGTATGCTTTCGGTGTGGGCCGAGACATGGTCCATCCTGAATAACATTTGTTAGCAATTGCGTTAGGCCACGACCACTTCCTTTCATATTCTTTCCAATTCATTATATAGAAATCAGCTGACCATTTTGTGTCGCAAATAAAAGACTTAGCTACTGGGAATGTGACAGTTTAAATAAAAAGAATGGTTTGAAATACAAATGTGTACTTGCAATCAAATAACTTACAATCAAGTAGTCAAAGAAAATGGCAAAGAATATATGAAAACATTCGAAAACAAAAATCACCAACTAATGCACGGAAAGTGTATTATCTTCATTCCTAGAAAATCTGCTACATGTTTCGACCCCGCTATGTCACCTTCAGGGAGAACAGTTTCGTTACACTAGGGTTGCACTTATACAGTTGAGTGACAATGAGCCATTGACTTCGCACTCAACTGTATAAGTGCAATCCTATTGTAACGAAACTGTTCTCCCTGAAGATGACTCAGCGGGGTCGACACATGTAGAAGGTTTTCTACGAATGAAGATAATATACTTCTTGCGCATTAATTGATGATTTTTGTTTTTGTATGATACAGTGCACGGATATGGAACATATTAAATATTGTAACATTCTTTGCCATATGCTTCTTGCCGTTAAAACGCACAAGTTCTGTAATGATTGAGACATACATATATCACACAGACATCTCTCCTGAAAAACGTTTTGAGGCGCAACATGCAAATTAGGCGTAGCTCAGCAAAACCAAAAATAAATGAAAAATAATGTAAAATACTGAAACCATTACTGTACGCTGTACTTCGCACTGGCTTCACAAACATGTTCGATTCCACTACAATTAAAATGCAATTACTAATGACAAATCCCACCATACGCCATATTTCGCAGTTCTTCAAAACAACCCGCACAGAAATTCATTGTAATGGTATTAAAACTGTTGATGTTTGTTTTATAGATACACTAAGCTTCGTGAATCTGTGGTAATCCATATGCTTCTGTGTCGGATACGCGTTATTACGGTGTCCGGTTACGGACTGGACGATGAAGGAATCGGTCTTCGATACCCGGCAGGAAACACAGTTCTTTAACTTGTCTCATTCCGCTGTGTATAATTAATATGCAGACAGAATATGAATTCAGTATCATTCCTAACAAAATTACCTTTAGTTGAAGCATTTTTCATTACAACAGTTTCTGTAACTGATTACATGTTTGGGTTACATTTGACAATTTTCACGTCATAATTCTCAGGATTTTATTAGTGTTATGTTCTTGAATAAGAAATGTTTAAATAGCTGCAATTCCATCGGTGCTTTGTAATTTTACGGTTCTTCCAAAATTATAATCATCTTAAAAACCTTGCCAATACGTCATATTGCTTAAACATGATATCTATAAACAAGGCCTGAATCAAGATAACAATGTTAGAAACAACGTTTCTATTATATAATTACTTAAAAATTTGTTATATATTACGTACGTCTTTAAAAAATTATGAGGTATTTTTCGAGGAGAGTTCTGGCTCATAATATTAAAATTGGCATCGACCACTTCCTTCACAGTAGTTCCCAGTTCGCTGCACGTAACAGTCCGCGTACATTAACATCACATCGCCTTTAACATGAGAATTGTCACGGGTATTTTGTAAAATGGATCTTAAATAAACAGAATGGGCAGTTGCGTACTGTGTACACAAACGTACAGCATTTCCAACTATCTGCATAAGACGCAGTTTTAATGTTGCTACATGTTTTGGCCACAAAAGTGACCATCTTCCGCGGGCTACATTACTTCAGAATATACGCAGCGTGTTACGCAACTTGTCAGCGTAAGTTGTGTACTGTGTTCACTTGAGTCACAATTAAGGTTAGTGACGAGTTTCGCTAAACACAGTAACAAATTTAATGTGTTCCATGTTCGCGCACTATATTATACAAAAACACTAATCACCAACAAATGCACAAAGAGAGTTTTATCATCAATCGTAACACACTCCTACATGTTTCGACCCTGCTGGGTCATCTTCAGGGAGAACTTTTTTTTTATCGTTACACTAAGGTTACACTTTATAGTTGAGTGAGAATGTGCTGTTGACCGCGGAGAGTTCACGCCTCCAGTACACAGCACACAGTCAACAGCACATTCTCACTCAACTGTAACGTGCAACCTTAGTGTAACGATAACAAAAAGTTCTCCCTGAAGATGACCCAGCAGGGTCGAAACATGTAGGAGTGTGTTACAATTGATGATAAAACTCTCTTTGTACATTTGTTGGTGATTACTGTTTTTGTAGGGTAACAAATCTTGGAAATCCACAGAATTCTGGGAATTTATTGTCTAGCGAAACAACTATTAGGCTCTCAAAAGAGTCTGCTCCGCCTCAAGTTTCTTAATTGGAATGTTCAAGAAAAATGAAGTAGGAGGATAAACATGAATTATAGTTTAACAATTTCAAAGACTAGCCGTCAATATCTGCACAACCTGCTGTGACATTACACCTTTCTTTCCCTCCCTACCTACTAACAAACGCAGCTACACAATTTTCTTAACACAGCCCATCCCATCAAACAAACATGGGAAAGGGATTCTTCTACTTTTTACATCTCACACATTAATTCTAACCTCTGAAGTACTGCCTTCTATGTAGAGTTTCTAGGGCCTACTATTTCTTCCGAGCTGTAGACACAACCCAGTGTCCCACGCCTGTGTATTTACATTCTCATATTTCCGCCTCTCCATCCCTCTTCATTTCTCTAGTTGTAGCTTCTTTTATTGTGTTATATTACACAGTGTATGTTGCTCTTATTCCTTTTCCCAGAACGCTTGTTAGCGGTACAGAATTCAATTTCAGATTCTTCTCGCATGTACTGGAGGGGGGGGGGGGCGAGAAGCATGGGATTAGGGTATGAATATGCAAGCCAAAACAAAATCCACAGTCAGGGTATGTAAGAGTGAAGTAGCGGTTTACAACGTGTTGATCGCGACACTATTCTAACCTCTAGATCGGTGACGAACTGTAGTTCCGGTCACTACGTCAGACCACAGACTCTGTAAAAAAAAAATGTTATTACGCAAACGGCAGAAAGCTTGGACACAAAAATTGGTGGCTGGGGTTGAGAAGTCGTATCTGTAAAGTAGCAAAATTTGACAGTTAAAAGAAACTTAAAAAGGAAAACATTTTCATTAACTTAACTCTAACCTTCAGCACATGGTAATAATTTCAATTACGGCGCCATTGCTCTGCAAAGTATCCGTGATTACAAATTAGTTTCATTTTATTAGGGTATGGTTTACGTGTTGTTTATGAAGTAAAATTTAAATAAGGGGAAGGTCATGTCTGTCTGCCTGTTTGTCTGCCCTTCCATGATATAATAACAACGCCTAGGGCATATTTAAATTTTAAATCCGGCATTTGAGGACTTTCACCAGAATTACTAGGGTATTTCCGATTGCCATCTATTCTGCTACAAGACGAAGTCTACAGTATCTTATATATCATACATATGTTTAAGAAAAATGAAGAGTATTTTAATGTGGAAGCACGTGACATATAAATTGTCTCCTGTGTTATGGATCGACGCTCTCGGTAACTTGGAGTTCACACCGTTGACTGATATGATTGCTAGCGAATAATTAACTACAAAATATGTGGATAAACTCTGAGCTGATATCCCCGGAGGGGGGCACGAAACTCTAAAATACAAGTAAATGCATGAGATAGTTTAACACTGAGCCGAACAGTGACTTTGGGACGTCCCGAAATTCAAAGCTTGATGAATTACGAGCCTCAAAGCAAAATTTATTAAAATTCAACATAGATTAAAATTTCAAAATCTGGAGGAAGGAGGCACCTTTGAAAGTGCAGGCGTACATGAAAGGATAACCTTGAAACGGAGCTTTAAGAAATCAAAATGAAAGGTGCAGACTAGATTAATTTCGCTGATGATAGGGACAGGGGGCGGGCTGCTGCCAACACGGTAGCAAATGTACGGGTTAAATAAAATGCGGGGAAATTCTGGACTAGCAGAGAAACCCGGTGAAGTTATTTGTTCGAGGAAGGACAAAGAACCCGTTTTAGTTTAAGAGTTAAGAAAAAATAAGAATTAACGAAGATGAAACAAAAAATCCGTCAGTCTGTTGCGTGCTTACACCAAATTACGTGCCACAGACTCAGCACTAATTTACAGCAGACTCGCAAACCGATGTGCAGACAGAATGTAACCAAGGTTTATTTGAGAAAGGAAGAAGTAGCTGTCATTTTGCCTCAGCGCCTTGCCTTTATGTACCGTACTTACAAAAACACTTGTTTTAACAATCGAATTTATCAAAGTATTTTAATTGGCCCAAATATATTCTTAAAAACTACAAACATCTATTGATAGACGAAACGCGAAGAATATTTTGGTGCTAAAATGTACCGTAATAAAACTCCGCTGAACAAAATTTTAGTGTAAACGGCCTCATACACCCCTCCCCACAACACGCAATCCTACAAAATTTTTATAGTGTTAAATTAAAAGCAGTGGAAAAATTGCAGGTCGCGAATTCCAAACAAAATGCTTTAAAACACATTAAGCATTCAAAAATACTGCAGTTAGATGTAAAATCAGTCCCCTGATTTTACATTTCGCTAACGTAAGCTGATAATGTAAAGCCTGACGCGATTCAATCACGACATTAAAATACACGATAGAGAAATTACAGACCAGTAGAATAATTTAGGACTCTTATCGACATGCGTAATCTGAGGCATCGTAATATTGCTAATGCATATTATTTTATTTAGTGTCCTCTTTTAGCCTATAGTGCAGGCTGCAACTAATCGACAGTACGTGTACACTAACAAATGTCCTGGCACCCTCTCCGCCCATCCTTGACGCAGACCTATAAATTTTGTAAAAGCTGTGGATTTAACAACTGTGGAAGAGTTACAGCTTGTCGGAGCTAATTGTATTTAATACATAAAAAATAACCAATGAAGGCGTAACTTGTTCTTATTCCATCTATATGAGAAACGCAGACGATATGAAATTATTTCAATTAGGAGTAATTAAAGTGCCTGAAAAAGAAGAATTCGTTTATTGAAAACTGAGGATTTCTGAGCATCGTATATCTATAGTCTTAATTTTCATCTTCTGATCCAGGCTGCAGGGTGATCCTGAACATCCTAACAGGTAGCATAATTGCCCCCCCCCCCCCCCAAGTCCCTACAGATATTTTCAAATTAAAGCAGAGAACATTGCGAATATAGTGGAAAAGCTGCAGCGTATTTTTCGGAATAAATGTTCAAGATAAACACTAAACACTAAATGGTTCAATGAAGGTATTCAGAACCTGCATATTTCTCAGCGAAAAAGTGATTTACTTCTGACATGGCCAATTTTTTTGTTTTTCGAATTAAAGCGTTTGAAGGCATGGTTTTCTAAAGAAAACAATACATCTTGGCACTATCGGCTCACGTAGTGACCTCTAACATTTGGAGCAGTTTCTGATCACGTTCAGACGACGTACTGTTCTCTCTCCCCCCCACGAACGAAAACCTAACATGAACGAAAACAGAAACAACTGCAAAATGTTTGGTGCACTCCGCTCGCCGCTTCCGGCTGTCAATGGAAACCGGGCGAGTTCTACACCGCAGCGCCTTCAGTGTGTTGGTATTGTGACGAGTTTATGCAATGCTTTCTTAAGCCTGAGAACTAATATTTGGTGCAAATATGGTGATCAGGTTGCTTTATTATACAAGCTACAGGGAGAATCGAGTCCACACAACATTTGTTGTGGATGCGTCTCCGTCTGATTCATGAAAAATAAATAGTATAATTTAGTGTAAGACAATAAAGTGACGAGTTTTTAAATATTATTTAAAAATCCATCATGGAATGGAGGTGTTGATTTTACAGAACTGTGTCTTAGAGAGGCATCAACTTTAAAGTAATTATGTGGGTTAGTGGTTCGTCAATTCATCCCTTGAAAAACGGTGAAAAAATTCCAACGCGTGAGCTAAACCCTGGTGTACGCGAATCAATTCTGTCGGGAAGAAGTCACACACATAAGGCCGGATAGCTTCGAAATTGTAACGACTGACAACAGCTGCGACGAATCTGAGCTTACACTGTCAGCAGTCGTAATTGTATGTCCATGGAATTTACATTTACACGGAACGCTGATAGACACGTATATCTGTTTCAACTTTAGGAAATTTTTCATAAGATATCAAATAATTGCACTCAAACTGCGACACAAAAATTATGAATGTTTTTAAATAGAATGTCTCATTGGAAGATAAATGTGATGCGTCTCTCTGCTACCTCTCCTAGTGCTGCATCCTTCCACCACTCGCTGAAACACAATGGTGTCAAGTTTTCTGCAGCCTGCCAGAGCACTACACTAACAGTGATGCCCTGCACACTGGCACCTGCCTAACCTCACAGAAACCTAACATCGAGGCCTAACATTAAACACTGGGGGCGGGGCGTGGGTGGGGTGTAAAGTGTAAAGAGTGACACACAAAACAAATAAATATAAAGTGACTCCTGTGAAATAGACTGCCTACTTGACGCTAACATGCTACAAAATCGGACGACCCTACGTACACCATCTGATACAGTGTGGTTTGCGCAGATCTAAATGGTTCAGCCATCAACCCTTACACACCTGAAAGCAACGGAGAAGGAAAAAAACGGCCACCTACTTTTACGGCGACTCCTTGCAGTCCACGCTGTTTATACAGTTGGTGATGCAGGCGTTTCAGCTTGAAATTCCCCTTCTTGAACTTCACATTCAGTAGTTTAAAACACTTTAGGTTATATGAAGATCACTTATAGCACTTTTTTAACTAACATTTCCATTCAATAACTGAACCGCGTATTTAGTCTTTACGTTTTCACTGAGGAGTTTATTTCACACGAAATGAAGAAAACTTTCCTCTGAAATTATGGTCACTATTTTAACAACACAAAGAGATGGCCGTATTATTGTGCATTCACTGCATAAGCTTCAGCCACTTAACTTTACATTCACTTGACAGTAAACACAATTGTGCACCTCGGTTTGGTCAACAAGTTGGTATGTCACTGAACTTGAAGCCCCATTTCTCACAATAGAAGTACATTCTTTAACAGCAGTACGATAATTTTTTGAAACATGTATTTTGTAATTTAGCACGCAACATTACTGCCCTAAAAGTGTAACAATTAAAAAAAAATCAAAATTTTGCGCGAACTAGGAAGGCACGCAGCAAGCAGACTGCTCGAATAAATGTATCGAACAATATTTAGAAGTACTTAACTTATGCTGCGTATATGTTGCAATGTTTACAGCATTTCGAAAATAATATTTTAATCGTTTGCTTCTTGTAAAAGAAGTATTGTGTTTCGAATGTAAATGAAATTACTCTTCTGTTTACGAGTTCTGAAGGCGGATTTGGCGAACAGCGAGACAAAGAATGTTTCTACTACATCGGATTGCATGTAGGTAGGCAAGAGTGGGAGAAAAAGATATCCTCCATCACTGTTCAGTCGCGAGTGTCTCGATCAGCAACTGGTCCTGAAAACGTAGCCTTTTCTCACAGAAACTTAGCCTTTTAAAGCCTAGCGGTAACTTTACGTACCACCAGGTTTAACATTAAAAAATTCTACGTGGTGCCCACATTGCGTTTATGTGTTTTGTACGGATCTCAGAACAAACAGCAACTTTTGCCTTATAAAACATTAAGAGATTGGTTTTTATAACCGAAGCGGAATGTATTTACTGCGCGGTACGCGCTGAGTCCTTATATAAAACAGATATGCTTCGTCTTTAAAGGGTTAATATTTCTGATAATTCTTGATACATTTGTCATATTTAATTCCCTATAAACATAATTTTTAAATTTAATGTGTTCCATGTCCGTGCACTGTACCGTACGAAATAATAAACACCAACTAATGCACCAAAATGTATATAAACTTTATTCGCAAACGTGTCCTACATGTTTCGACCCTGCTGGGCTATCTTCAGGGAGAATAGTCTGGATACACTATGGTTGCGTTTACACAGTTAAGTGTGAATGTGCCCTGGGTTTCATCCTCCGTTTGAGAGGTATCGCATACTGTCCACGCGGTCGCGCGGACAGACTATTCTCCCTGAAGATGGCCCAGCAGGGTCGAAACATGTAGGAGACTTTTGCGAATAAAGTTTATATATATTTTGGTGCATTAGTTGGTGTTTATTATTTCGTATAATTTTTAAAAACTTTATCACACTAGCATATTAAACAAGATAAGCAACGTACAGTACGTATAACGTAACATTGTGGTGCGTTCGCGCAATTGTTGAGATAAAAACGTAACAATGCATTCTATGTACATTGTTAAGCCACACGTCACTGGCAGCAAACCAGAAAGTACTGAATGCTGCATAAAAACGCTGTTACAATGAATTTTTGCCGCCAAGTGCCCAATATTTTTGTCCGATTTTAATAAAATGTGGAAATTTCTCGACAGATTTTCATAAAATTCCCAAATATCAAATAAAACGCAAATCAGTCCAGTGGGAATCGCGCTGATACAGTCGAACAGACAGACGGACAGATATGACGAAGCTCAGAGATCCATTCAACAGGCTCACAATACAATTGTATAAGCACGCCCCACAGAATGTTGACATTTTACAGGCCCTTTCGTAAGCAGACCTAGTACACCGGCATGTTGCAGATATCCGGTAACGCAGAGATATTTTTATGATTTCGTAAGCGGAAACTACAAAAATTATGTACAAATCAACTCGCTATTTGACACTTTGCTAAAAAGTCTAAAAGTGTTAGACGGTTCAAAACACCCTACCACAATGATATAAAGCAATATCATATTGCTTATTACATTTCAGTCAAATCGGCAGAAGTTTTACTTAAATATCGTGTCACTTATAGCTGTACAAATCAAAGGAAATATAAAACGAGCTTTTGTGAAAGTTTACGAATGTCGTTTTGTGATTGACGGGCCTTCCCTTTTGTTTCACAGTCGCTGCATAATTGTTAGTAACGGACTCTGCGTTACATAATTATATCGTTACTTGGAATTTCGAAAATAACACGTTGCATACGACCTCTACTTGCACTAGAAAGTTGAGAAGAATATTTATGCGACGCGACGACAGGGAAATCTAACCTGAACTATCAACAGCGAGAAAGTAAATAAGACAAAATTCTACTTAGCATTAGAGCACTTCAGATTTAAGTAAATGTGAATTTCTATTTCACTTAATTTCGTAGTGTTCAAGTAAAATTTCGGTTTTATTTTTTATTATTCAATTACTATAGTCCTGAAATTGAATGATGACGAGGGAAGAAGGTTCAGCTTAACAATTCTACAAGGCTGTCAGCTGCCTACTCGAGTATAGGCTAGATATGCCAAGGCTTCTTTTGCTGAGTTTGGAGAATTTGATATAGATACCTCATAATAGCAGCATAGAAAGTCTGTAAACATAATAACATGCAGGTCTATGCAATCACTAGATAACTTTCAACGCCATGTGAGAACAAGCTGCGATTTGGAAATGTTCAGACGAAAATAAAAAATACACATATTTAAATGAAATTTAGATTATTTCGGAATACGTGTGCAGTTAGAAGTTATGCAGAAGCTAACACTACAAAACTGATTTAGGGCTGAAATATCGTATGTTAAATCTGACCGTTTTAAATCCAGTTACGCTTGATCTTTTGTGACGTTTGCATGCGAATATGCGAGCATAACAATTTACCACTGAATTGTTAGAATAATTTTGAATGGGATGTTAAACAGTATCGGAATTTTAACGTTTCAGATGCAAATAAACGTGAAATTACTGTACATACGTCACTTGCACTGCTGTCCCCACTTGACGAACAGAAGGCACACAGGCACGCGTCTCCGCACTGACTGACAGCACAACGACAACAACATCACTGACTTACTAAGCAACAGGAACTCTCCTATGTGTGACGTTATGTCCCATCGGAGCTTTTGTGTACTACGTTGATTATTTTGTTACTTAATTATTGCCCTATATAAGACATCTAACTTCATGGTTTTCGTTACAAATTTTATTATTAATAATTTATTTTACAGTAATTTCTGTTTTCAGTGAATATGTTTCTTAATGTTGGAACTAAATACGGAATACTTCCTACAAGACGGACAAAAATATAATGCCGCATAGGGTGTTTCACATTGTTAGCATGATTGATGAGGTCTTTATTTATTTGTTAATAATTAAATGCCTCACTTATCTGTTTGCTCATTGTTTATCAATCCACCAAATTATTTATACATTTTTGGCTTGTTCTATGCCACTTTAAATAGTGTAGACTACATATTGGCACGCCATATTCTTGGTATTTTGTGAGTTTACACACATCAAATAGGATACGTAAACAAAAAACTTGTTTATGTGATATACGTGGCACGAAGACGGCCGTATATCATATGGGGAAGACGTGTAAATTAGCGTGTAATAAATATTACATACACCGAGAAAGGGGGGTATTTATTTCTGAAGCCGTACGCCCAAAATTAGTTAATTGCATTTTGTACGACGTAAAGTTTGTGTCCGCGTATTTTAAAACCTTCTACATGTATCTTGAAAGCCATGGTGCTAAAGAAGCAGCAACATTTTAGGCCAGGTTCTAATTTGCCATGTGCAGATGACGGCGCTAGTTTCTTCTGAAACGTCTGTAAATTTCTACCAAATTATATGGCGTCACATCGCAGATGACAGTAACCGCCGCCATAAGAACCTGAGATATCGCATCGGCACATTCGCTATTTGTTCAGCACACTCTCATGGACCGAAAAGGCGCAGATTCAACAAAAGAGTTTCAATTCAGAACATTACTACAAAAAGATCTCTTCTTGCCTGTTTGCGTGGAGGTTAGCGCCATCAGCAAGCGGTGATCTGACCTGCATGGGAGAGATGTGAACAGCGTATTAACCGCGGTGCTCACCAGTTTTGAGAATGTACCAAATAAAATGCTTACCAATTTGAACAGACTAACAACCGAAGCGCTCACCAATTTTAACAGCGTAACAACCAACGTGCTCACCAGTTTGAACAGTGTCAAATTAAGCGCTCACCAGTTTGAACGGTACACCAACTGAAGTGATCACTGACTGCAGCAGTGAAACAACCGAAGTGCTCGCCAGTTTGAACAGTGTCAAATTAAGCGCTCACCAGTTTGAACAGTATACCAACTGAAGTGATCACTGACTGGAGCAGTGAAACAACCGAAGTGCTCGCCAGTTTGAACAATTATCAACCGAAGTGTTCACCATTCTCAATAGCGTATCAACTGCAGCACTTACCAGTTTGAATAGTGCATGAACCAAAGCGCTCACCAATTTGAACGGGTTTTAAAACAGTGCGCAATAACATGGCGATAGTCTTAAAAACCGTAGTGGTACTTCTGCGCCACTTGCACGTCTTCATCTCAACAAGGTGCTAAATGTAATGAATGTTGCGAATAGCAATCAAAGTCGAATCAGTGGCAAGGTCAGTAAATATTTTGGGATCTGAGGAGCCTACTCTCCCTTGTCTTGTGCTATAAGGATGTGTTGGAAAGGTGTAAATGAAAGAACGACACAGACTCCTTGAACAATGTTCATATTATAATTGCCACATACACACGGCACGTCGTGAACGTTATGTACATGGTACAGCATCAGACACTTACACCCTTTTATTATTAGTAGTAATAATTATATTTAAATTCAGGGCACACCACAGCAGCATTCCCCCTTGAATATAGGCTACACAGAATTATTCTGCTCTGCAGACACAACGTGTGTGTATCCATTAAATAACAGTTCTGTCACACAAAACTCAATCTGTACATCCATCTCAACACCACCATCATCATTATGTCAGCAATTATGAATCCTCACTACACAATAGTCATTGCTTTGTTCGAGAAGCATCACCCATAATAACAGTATGGTTTATTGCTTTCTTATTGCAAGAAGCCATTTCATCTTGGCTGTAAAATGGGCAAAATAAGGAACGACCAGGCCACACATAATATACTACTGATCGCACAGTGATCAGATTTCTTACTACTTAAAAAAAAGCTTACAAATATTATATTCTGCACGTAATTTAATGACAATTATGCGACATTTACAAGTGAAACAGGGTTAGAGATCTCTGAGGACACAGTTCGTGGCTGGATGTATATATAAACTAGCATTCTCTGTAGGAAAATGAGCAACAAAATGGAAAAATGGGGAGTGACGTAACAAGAAATGGATATAAAACAAAGTGCACGCAACATTGCAGCACGGATTGCTTAACTGAAAATGTCACTGATGTCCTCTTTTCTTAATTAATGCTTAAACACCAATGGGAGAAAGGAACCTAGCTACGTCAAATGGAGGCCACACCATAACAAGGTAAATCGACAAAACTATGATTTTTTTTAAATATACACACCCCGTGTAACAAATAATGATTAAAATAAATTTAAACAGTTCATATTTTCAGTTTAAACTCTTATTAAGGCCCACAATCATGTTTGAATCAAATGAAAATAGCTTCTCACTGTAAATGCATATTGTCAAGACAAATAACACATATAGAACGCCAGTGAAGGTATGAAATGGGAAACGGATCTGATGAGATTCATCGTCGCCTCTAAGTTTTTTATACTAAAACTTCTTCGCACTACAAATTCCCTAGTATTTTGGTGTTCAGCTTCACATAATCGTTTCCTCATAAGTTTGAATTATGCCTATTTCTTTCCTTCAGTAAGAGACTGGACGGGTTTCAGATTCACACGTTTATATCCCCGCAAATATTTACCAAGTTTGTTTCTGAGGTGAGATGTTTCTTACCATTCCAGATAAATGTATTACATATCCACAGAAGAGTCCTCCACATAGCTTCAATGCAGTACGAAAGAACAAAATTTGATGGCAGTTAAAATGAAGCACAACTTGTCACGTCTCAGTTCTACTGCTATACGTACTTCACGTTATTATAAATTATACGCATTAATGATATCTACTGGACATGGAGTTTTCACATTATGAACTTTCTGGCAACCTACCGTCTAGTGTATTACCAAAGATCATAAAATGTCAGCACTTACAGGTTCCTTTCTAGTCACTCTTTCATTAGAATATCCCCTAAGTTACGGTAGCCGAGTGACACACATGTAGCACGAGCAGACTTCACTATTCTAGCGCGTATCCCTGTCTGCCCCATACGCTCTGCAGCGATCACACAATCCCACTATTTTGATTTAACTTCAGTAAGAACTGTAAGAAAAAAACAAATAGGATACCAATTATAAAGCGAAGGTTCTTAATTGTTGGTTACTGGGACCGACACACGGGGGACCATGGGTCACCAACAAACCACAAGGACCCAGTACCTAAGTTTCAACAGAATAAAGGCAAGTCCTTTACATTTTCAACAGCAGAAGCAAAGTTGCACCATACCCAATTTGTTTATTAGTTTTGAAGAACGATAACTGAAAAATCAACTTATAAACGCTCCCTAATCTGAGATGTGCGCTCTTCTGGGGTGTTGCGCAGCATCGAGAGGTAATCCTTTACCGACGTTTCGGGACAACGTATCGGTCCCATCTTCAAGGGTCAAGAATTCCATTGGACTTCTTGACCCTTGAAGATGGGACCNTTCGGGACAACGTATCGGTCCCATCTTCAAGGGTCAAGAAGTCCAATGGAATTCTTGACCCTTGAAGATGCGACCGATAAGTTGTCCCGAAACGTCGGTAAAGGATTACCACTCGGCCCTGCGTAACATCCCAGAAGAGTGCAGATCTCCTCAACATCGCGGCGGTAGTCTGAAATCACGGATAATTCACCCTAATCTACCGGGTGTTCTGTTTCATGAGACAGTAAGCCGTGGAAGGGACAGTATTGTTGCCGTGTAACGAACGAAGACACGGTGAGCTCCGGAGTGCACGGCATCGCGACAAAAACATTACACGTGTTTTAGCGTTGTATTTTTGGAAACTCTTCGGCTTATGCTGGGTCACTGCAAGCAGAAATTAATTTTCCTAACCCTAAGTTCCACCACTTCCACGAACTTGAATCATTCAGCTCCACAGTGCTTATATCTGGGTCAGTAAACACCCGGTTAATTCATATCGACTTTACAGTTAAAGGCGGAAATAAAAAAAAGACATAGTAGTAGTAGTGGTCTTTAGGTCCACTGCCAGCTACTAGCATCACTGCTAACAGCTTTGGTACATTCTACATATTTCCGAATAAAATTTAGATATGGTGCTAACAGGCAAATTGAATTTCAGTATTTGAAAGTAAGAGTGAACGTATGCATCGCCAGAAAAGCTTCCTTTTTAAACCTTTCTTTCGAGAATTCGTTATTCTGCTGAAGAAAAGTGCTGCTTTCCGTGTAACTAACAATTCCACTAACAAAAACTTAATTATACACCCCCTGTGTTTGTGGATATAATGTGATGAGGGGTGGACAGGTCTTGTGACGTCACTGTTCTGTAGTTGCTATATAGGCCGAAACATTGCATTAAGGGACGGTGGGTGCGCTTTGGAAGTGACAAGATGAATTCTGATATGTTTTAACATCTCATTTTAAACTTAGTCTTGAACTACATTTAAAAAGGGCTACACTTTATGATACGGTTCTATATACGTACAGGGGATATCAGAATTACCAATTAAACCAGACTGCGTGCAGCGGACACCGTGCTGTGGTACAAACAATTAATTTTATTACTCTTTATAAACACACTTTGTGAGCAGTGAGAAAGGACGTACAAGTCCTTGTTTTGTTCCGGATTTATAAGAAGTTCTGATGATTATTTTCCGTCACCTGTTAAACAACAGAAACGAATATTTCATTATATTAACATTATTGATATCTTTATGCTTAAATTTATGCTGATATCGCCATGTAACAGCGTGTCATTAGGTATAGTATCATAGAAGTACACAAACAGAAAGACGATTAAAGAAATGTGTACACCTTACTAAATGAGTTTTCTAATAACGTTACGCACGTCTTTATCAAATAAAATATTCATTTAGTGGAAAATATCCATAAAGAAAATTGTAATTTTAAAACGTTAGTCGTTTTTGATGTCCTTGAAAACAATATTTTGCTAAGATAAGGAAGGAAGTTATTTGAACACATGTGATGACATTGTAAAGCTCCTCTCTTTCTGTTTTAATTCAAATCACAGAATATAGCAGGAAAAGTTGTGGGCGGGGAGGGGAAGTGCTGATTGATTATTCCTCCGCCTTTAAAATTGGAATTACGATGGACAAGTGAGGTGGCAATGAAGGTGGGCAGCGTCGTCGCAATAACATGTGCAACGCAACTCTACATCTATGCATGTTACACAGTGGCAGATGATCGCTCTTGTTCAACACATAAGCCTTAACAGGGGGATAACAGGAACGACAGCTACCGGCCAACACCTGCCGTGGGGGTAAGACGCACAAAACTGGAGATGGAATCCATATCTAAGTACACATTACAAGTAATTTTAATACATTTCCTGTCATAATAAAAACTTAATTTCAATTTCATGACAAAGGTATAAATTCCATCTCAAGTTCGGTGTTACTTCAGAGAGAAAATTGTAAAACACAACCCCATAACTTGTATCAACACGTCAGAAGGTAAACTGGTTCAACGTTAAAGCACTGGAACTTTACCGTGGGTAAGACTGTCCGGGATACTTAACCATAAAAGCGATCGTGACGTTACACAGCCTTCTTTAAAAATCTGGTTCAAGATTATCTATCTACCATTACAATACTTTAACATTAAGTATCGGATTTTGTAACGGACAAATCCTTAACCTTTTTAAAGGAACAGATAAATAAAAATTTCTTTCGGCTGAAGATTTCCCTGACGCATATTGAATGTCCGCATCAGTGCGGACACCCCTACCACCATCAGGTCACTTAATCTGACGGTGCTGTGTTATGAAAATGACACATAGCCTATATTGGACACTGTCCAACTTCCCGATATGGTTATAAACACAACCTCTCGAAAAACTGGTTGTCTCCTATCAGTAGGTGAAAACAGAAACCTAATCAGTTTGGGCCCATTAGACGGGGCTAATATCTATCTACGGACGGGGACTGAGTAGGTTTATACAATTTGACCTCATGACGGAAACAGAACTAGCATTCGTGACCTTATGTTTCTATTGCCAGAACAAGACAACCGACAATGTCTAACATAACGTATGGGTCAGTTTATTACAACGGGTCATCCGCGACCGGTTAGACGTACGTGCCACCCTCACGGCAGGAGATACCTCCCATTCACTGTATACTTCAATGCGCAGGCGCAGTGACAACAGCACATGTCCACAGCGAATTTACAGGTCGCTTGAAGACACCACTTGGCCTCCGTGGCAAGAGGCTGTCACGCACCAACAATGGAACTTAACCAAACAGAATACTAAAAATACAAATTGTTATGCAAATGGATGTGATTAAAAGTAATGTAAGAATGTATACAGATTACAATATTACTGAGCCTCTAAAACGAATATAATAATAATAATAATAATAATAATAATAATAATAATAAACATCACTTGTTTGCATTATGAGGCATAAAAGATACATAAGGTATTATTAATGATGACGTGATCAGCCTTTACGTCATACGACACAACAATGAGAGGAACAAAAATTACTGTTAACAATAAATTACTAGGACAGTAATGTAATGAATGTAGATGATGATCTTGCTGCGTTCCAGTCTGAACTTTGGTTATCCTACCGAAAATCCTGTAACAACTGCGTGAGGTGCTGGAGACGTATCCAAGCAGGATGATATACCAATACCAACTCTCTGTGTAATAACTGTCGATATATTTTTCTTATCATTCCTTGTGATAACTTTAAAATGATTTTCTTTTTTCTGGGACTTGTCCGTTCATACACTACATGTCATTTTGACAGCTTCTATAATAAGAAGCTATTTCAACATAAACACTTACAACTATTATCTTGTTTTGCTATAATGTATGACAAATGCACACACAAAAACACAAGCATACATTTTTTTTCACTTACTTGTTATGTTTCCGTTTCTGGTTATTATTACATTATTATTATTTTCCATAACAAAGAGGTAACGGTTCCTATCCACTGTTGAACAATAATAACATACATTTTACATATTACCATATTGTGAACAGTACATTAACCACAATAACACGTGTTAGTTAAACTGGATATATAACATATACTGCATGCCTACCAAGGAAGACATGCCCAGCACGGACAAATGTGTGTGTTTCTGTGTGTGTCGTGTGTGTGTGTATGTGTGTGTGAGAACTGTGTTTTAAAATATTCTGCCGAATGCTGATCGCTTGGTTCTCATTTTTTTAAGAAAAAACATTCTCTTGTGTACTATCTAGTGAACTTCAACCTCTGTCCAGCAAACAAACCATTTTAAAAATTGCATTTGAAGGCAATTAAACATGCCACGGACATAACCTAACTCGTTCATGGTTCAACAGAATCATTTACAATCATACGAAAATAAACAAATGTCTCTTCACGTACGATTCACCGGCCCCGACAATAAATCTTACGAGTAATACATGTTTTTGATGTCCCTGTATGTTACACGGTTCCGATACACCTTACATAAACCAAATCTCCCGTACACCAACTCATCCACTCAATATTAGCTGCTCTCCTTCGAACGTGCCTTTTATGAATACATGTGCATAAATAAGCTGCATGATCCACGTTTCGGTTCAGCTTACATAAACAGCATCTCCTATAAACAGTATAACTGCTCAACCAAAATCTTGGTCGAATTCATACCGTTGCGGTATATCATATCAAATACTGACATACGTGCTGCCATCGGCCACGACAAAGTTTCAGTAGTTTCGTCAATATAAGCTACATCTTTCGATCGTGCAAACCATCCTTAGGCATTAAAATACTGACTTTAAAACCCAAATATATATTATATATGCATATTATTTTTGGATTATAAAGTCAGGTATTTAAATGTCTGAGGATGGTATACAGGACAGCAAAATGCAGCTTATATTAATGGATCTTATAAAACTTTGTTGCGGTTTACGGCAGTACGTGTGTCAAAATTGATAGTAAACTAGGGTAACCTTCAGTCCAGCGTGTCCTTTCAACTGGGAATGTTTGACAGCTGCCTTATTCAACTGTGAAATGTAGCTCTACACAATGTCTCCTCCTTACGAACAAACATATTATTTATGAATTAATAACTTAAATATGAAAATTTAACGCATGAGTCAAAATTGAACCGAATCGGGATGGGTAGTCAAAACTCAAAGGTGTAAGTACAAGAAAAATACGGTGATACAGAGAATCATATCACATTCTGAAAGAAGAAGAAGCAACTTTCCTTCTTTGCGAAATGCCAACACCTATTATTTCAATATTTTGAGTGGCATACACGAAAAGATTTCGAATGAAACCAAAATAAGTTTAGGTCACCCAGCATGTGTTGTAGAGGGTGCTTTCCGTGGCACGCAAACTCAAACTGACGGCATAGCAGTACCATCTGGTTGTAAATTGGACGTCTCCTCTATGGCAGAGATAAGAATAAATATTCCATAACAATGTTTTCATTACCATTTTGTATATGCCCATCCATTACGAAAAGCGTCTATTGCCCAAACACTGAATTTTACAACAGATATCATTTCACATAACATCTAGTAACGTGCAAGAGAGTTTAGTGGCCACAGCGCAGCGAATAACGTGAAAAATTCCCGAAGTTTAGGCTATCGAAACAATTGCAAGCCCTTCAGAGACCGCGTTTCAACTGCAAACTTTCGCGATCACTTGAAACACATTGGCAGAGCGCACGCAGTATTTACAACATCGACGACGACATGTAGTAAGGGGAGGCAAAGCAAGAAGCGACACTTTCCTGTGGGCCGAGGGGGACACTACTTTGAACAAGTTTAACATTATTGCTTTTCTGAATATCAGTCGGTACGAAGAACAGCGCGCACACACACACATACACACAAGCGCGCGCGTGCACGCGCACGCATAAACGCACATACAATGCATCACTTACTGTCTCACAATCATTCTTCTAGGATACTTTGCGAACAAAGTAATAAGTTTATTATATAATTATATAAAAATCTATCAGAAGTACGCAGACCGCGTTCATATAAAAAGCGATCAGCATTCGGTATTAGAAACCGTTTTTTTCTACATTATTAATATAATAACACATCGTCAGTACCAACCTCAATATTAATTCATAATCTCTTTTCAAAGAAATATCCCTTTAATACGGGATTCATTTGCGTTCATTTCTTAACAATTTTACGGTATCAAAATACAGGATTTTAAGTAAAAGTTACAATATTAGTTAGTGTATTGCTCTGAATTTTCCTAGCGATAAAAATACTTCTATCGCAATAAAAGATGAATAAAACATGAAAACACGATTTGTTCTTATTGAAAATGCAATGAGACAGAAAAAACTGAAGACATAAATACTTGACTTTTTAAACGCATGGAAACCTAAGACGGTACTGTAACCGTCTTGCACAAAGGAAGTCACATGATAGCCGTACCTTAAAATTATAGCAGTTAATTTGTTTTTAAATAAGAATGAAATCGACGTGCAACTAAATCCGCAGGTCGAAGAGTACAATCTGAATCAACAGCAATTATGTATTTTCGAAGAAAGCGCTACATTTATATCCATTCCCTGATTTGCCGTATTTAATTTACGAACTCTCGTTTTGTTCTATTGCTCCTTGCAAACTATTTTTATTTAAGAATCATTTACTTATGTCGGATAATACTTATGAAATGTAGAGATTTCTATTCTTATAAGGTTGGATAAAAACTGTAAACGAATACATGAAATCAAGTACTTTGTGTACACTGTTGAACGCATCAATGAGAAAAGGCAATCAAAACCAACAGAAACAACATACAACCTCGTCGTATCTCACTTATTCAAATGGCTATAATAATTATTAATAATAGTAATAATAATAATATGTCAACTAATGCAGTCACTGATTATCATAGGACACTTCATTTTATCAATGTATATATAATTTTCTTTTTTTATATATAATATAGATATATTCCATTTTTATTTTAGCTACCGACACTTTTTCTGCTACTTTCTTTCGCGATAAATCTGCTCAAATTTGTTTTTCCTAAAACGCAGTGAACTACTGAGTAAAACAAAATACATGCAACCATCGGCCACACGCCTTTCAATAATATAATATTATACAGTTTTTGTACTGAGGCTTTTTCCGCTTGTATTCGACGAACTTAATGAGCCTTGACAGGGAACAGAGAATGCGCGTGAAGAGATTTCTTTTTCTTCACCGCCAGCCCAAGCGCCGTTTAGCGGACGGCATCACCGGTCTCTAAGAGGCGATAATGCCGTCCGTTCCGCGGTGCTCAGTCTGGTGATTAAAAAGAGCATCCTGTATAAGAACAACAACCAAGCGCGAGTGGCAAACTTTAACGAAACTCTAACAAGTAGGGAGACTATTATGCTATGGTTCGTCGCATTCTATGTCTTCAAGAATGGTTACAGAAATACGCCACGTTGACATGAAGAGGGACGAGAGAAAACTAAAATCACTGTACGTAAGTTACGCTTAAATTACAACATTGTTTTTCCTATGCACGAGAACTAAACCTTCGTACGAAAGTTAAATGTGCTTCTTCAGGGCTAGAATACATGAAATGAGACACAATAGTCCTTACCGCTGAAACATTGCCTTATTTCTCAAGTGCCATAACCACAAAATCAATACCGTACCGCGAAGTTCCAATTTCCGGAGACAAGCAAAAAACGCTAATGTAAACTGTAAAAATTATTAACACGAGATTCAGTGGAATCGCCTTCCTTAGCAGTATTTATATTTAATATTACAATTATTGTAGTCTGGTGTGCGGCCCGCACAAAGCCCAACCCTTGCACCGTTCATTGGAGTTTTCAGAGACGCACGTCGGGGAGCAGTAGAAGAAAAAGAAAGCGTAGTACAGTCAACTGTTTCTTCTTCCTCGTCTGCAGAACACATGCCTACCCATGTATGTTTCATATCTCTAATTCTAAACAATTATTATGCCTACGCTTTCTAATCCAATAGTACATCTAAAAGGTAATTTTTCATGAAGCTACTTTTTACTATAGATCTACGTCTAGACAAATTGTTATGCTAATTATTTTTGTTTGTTTTAAGTTTTATACTCTGTACATACAGCAGATTTTACCTTTGTTTTATGGCGAAATATATTTTCCGCCAGTTGCCTTCGCTGCGTCTTGCGTTTTAATGTTTGCCTATATTAATACATTCAATAATTATATATACAAATGCATAAAATAATTAAAATACAGATGTGTGTATATATAAATGTAAAATATATATAATATTATTTAGCGTGATTGCAGAAGGGTGACTCAAAAATCTTTCTTTGGAAACTGTCAACCCACTGTCTTATATACGATGGGAGAATGTTTCCATCTCGTAGATAGGTGAAAAATAATGCTGAAGTCACATGGAACATCCGATAGGCCTGTATGCTTAACGTAGTGCCAGAAATCTATCCTGCATAATGATTCTGAAATTATGGGGGGGGGGGGGGGGGCTGATCACAAAGATGCACTTTTCTTTACCATATTTGGTCCGTATTACACACAATATATTTCACATATATCGAAGGTTTTAACAATCTTTTGTCTTCCTCCTTTTTGGAGATAGATACCCTGTAACCTTCGCGAGAAAATTTAATAAAGGGGGAAAAGAAAAAAAAATGTCCTGAATTGATTCCAGATTTTTGGATAGCAGTTTGATCTTAGATATATTATTTTTCATTATTTTAGACGTGAGAAAGTTTATAAAGACCTTTTGTTTCGCGAAAGCAAAAAAAAAAAAAAAAGACTGTACCATACGAAGCAAAACAAGTGGAACTGAAGCAGAGGTACACCAAAGCCTACATATTACTGGACGAACACTGAGACGCCGTGCGCGATCAGCAGCTGGGGGCAACACGGCAGTCGCCCAGCAGACATTGATTAATTTTACAAACAAAAATTTGTGTAAGCACGTATATTTTTTTGTTTTCTCCTCTCCACGAGTTTTCCATTGACATGTACCATACTGAGTAATGCTTAATATTAATATTTATGTCTTTCTATATTATAGATAACGTCCATTAAAATATGGGTAGTGGTACAAGACGTTTGTTCCTCCAACTTACATACAGCTATTCCGCCGGAAAAAATAGTTTCATAGAGCAGCTGAAATAAGTCCTTACCTCCTTTCAATGTATACACGTCGTTTGCAGTCTTCCCTTTTCACTCTGAATGCACCTTGTATTGCCTTTATTAGTTACAGAAAACTCATTTCTTTACCTACAACTATTCTTCTTCCGAAGTTGAAGACATTTTCATCACCTTGACCAATGAAGCACGAGGCGGGGTGAAGTACTGTAGTAAGTGTCGAATTCGGTGTTAAAAGCAGAAGTTATCCGGGGCGAGAGAAAGTCTGCATGTAAGAAGCAATGATGTTCCTTCTGTTGTCAAACTTGTAGATACAATAGCTGTCGAAAAGGGGAGCTGATTACATGTTCTTAAAAAATATAACACCAGATAATTTAAAAACTGAGACATACGGACACATGTAGAGTTCACAACAGACATCCGGCGGAAATCAAGTTTTCCTTTTTCTGCTTTACAGGCCTCCTTCCTCCAATATGAGGAGATGACGTGTCACATCCATAATAATAATGATAATAGTAATATTTATATTTATATATATAGAGTTTAGTGTATAATGAAAGTCATTTTTTACTCATCGATTTCTTTCGATTTTCATTATGTGCACTGTTGACCAACTCAGTTAACAGGGGGCAGCAGTGACCAGGAGAGGAAAACAGATGAGTCGTGTTGCCGCGTGTCCACAAAACAACCTGAGTTTCCCACAGTGATCCAAACCTGCGAATAAAAGCATTTCATATCAACTGACGTTTGCAATTTCAGCATCGCCTAAACACAACAATACGTTAGTCAAGACACATGCAAATTTTACTTCCAACTACTGCACCGAGCAATTTCTACGCTGCTACATATTTCGGCTACTTATTGTAGCCGTCATCAGTGACATACAATATTACAAAAACATACGCAGCGTAATGTACGTCGGCAAATGGTGAATGGTAAATATACACTTTCTCTTCCTGATCATGGCTACAATACGTAGAAGCCTAAAAATTGCTTGGCGCAGTAGTTGGAAGTAAAATTGTATGTGTAAGGCAACTGCAAGTAATATTAATAACGATGGTCAAGAGTATAAAATGGTATGCTTCAATTCGATATACTTGGAAAAATGATCAAAGTAGAAAAATTGTTGGTTAATATTGTAATTTATGTGAGATGTGAGGTTCTCATTGCGGTTAATCCTCATTGCTGCAGCTTTATTCTTTGTGACAGAGGGTCAGACACGTGTAACGTTCTGTGCTTACAGCTTTAACACCAGTACTGAGAAATGTACAGACGGTCGGCTGAATACAGTGCGCAAGTATTTATTATGTGCATAATACAGGCTGGGAATAAGCACGATAGGTGGTGTAAGCTACAGTACATATTTGTTGTTGATACGCACACACACACGCACACGCACACGCACACGCACACACACACACAGGTGAGGGTCGGTCACAAATACGTTTACATGGTATAATTTCACGAGGAAAGAACCTGTGAACATCCTGCCATACAGCCCTGGCATGGCGCCGAGCCTTTACGAGCCATTCCCAGCACTGAAGCAAAATTTTGGACATCACAAAATTTGAAAATGACTGCGAGGTGAAGAGGTGCGATACAGTGAATGCTATAAACAGGATACAGAAAAGCGCCTCATAAAATATGATAAATGTCTCAACTGTGGCGGGGGCTATACGTAAAACCACCGGGATAGCAGTAAAATTAAATCTGAAGTGTTCTTATTAGAGCTGGACATGAAGAATCCAAAACATATGCACTGTAAACTTATTTTCTGACCGATTCTCGGATATCTATAAGCTAATACACACACACACACACACACAAAAAGCATTCCGGGGTTTTTTTACTGATCTACTGAGTCATAAATGTGGATGGCGACGAATATTGGGGACCGGAACCTCGTATAGCCCATTATATCTGATAGGTAAGATGGGAGAGTTGCATCTGCTTTGTACACTCGGTCAGACAGGATGTGCCAAAACACAGAAGACTGGACGACTTGCTGTGAGGCTGCAAGGTGTCTCACATATTCTGGTAATAGTCTCTGCCACGTTACCACGTGTAAACCGAGCATCTATGTAGTTAGAAAAAGAGGAACTAACCTATGAAACATACTATAGCTTACCTTATATTAGCTGATGTGTCAGCCTCAATGGTAGCCGTTAGTGAAAGCAGCCGGGATGAGGGGCCCCTGAGGAACGAAACAAATCACAGTCCACATAAGCCAGACTGCTGTTTCAATTACCTTCTCCCTCTATACTCTCTCGTATCAAATAATTGCGTTGTATATACAGAGTGGCACATAAACAGCTTCACTGACATACACATTTTTATTTATGTGTTTATACGTATCGTGTACCTCACTTGGAAATACTTTTTGCCTCCTTTTAATTAAAGCTGTATTGACAGTAAATATTTTGGAGTCAGAAGCAGAGGTGTGGTAACTAAAAGGCTAAACAATCAGCCAGAAATTAATTCTGGAAACTTGAAAACATTGCTATACTCTGTGCAACGTTCAGACACGACTACCTCATTGGCACTGCTCTGTGTATTTTAAATGGGCAGCCGCTACATTGCTACAGTCCGTATAGACCACACACATCAGCAGTTCAGTATCACTCTAGATGTAACTAGACAAGCCGTAAGGTTCTCCGACTGGTTGATTCTAACCGATCTCCATGCAGTCATATACCAGAAGACTGGAGTCTATATCAGCATCGCTGTGGCAACCCCGAATCTTGGGTAAGCCTAAAGTTTGCAGGATTGCAGCTACAGTAACCGTTTACTGTGAAGTAAGTGGTCTCAACCGAACGTCGAACTGGGTATAGCATAGAATATGGGAAGAAGAGTAGAGAACTGAAGTTACACAAAGTACCTATAAAGCACACAGAAGGATAGCGGCATTTCTGCTAAGCGTCTGGGAAACCACAGAAAACCACAAAGGATAGTTTACCCAATCTAACAGCCTTCAGGAAATCTTTTAAGCTCGCTTATTTGCTACCTATGGAGCGTCTATTACAATCACCTTGCCTGTCAGTACACGTGTGACTAGATAACAATGGAAAGGTTATTCACGAAATTTGGCATTTGAAAGTTTGTATCACACTTGAATTCATTCGCTGTGTGGAATCTGTCCGTCGTCCCCTCTTTGAAATAAAAATGAAAAAAAAAACAGTGTTTCAAGGATAGGATTGCTGTCCGTGCTCAGGAAAACTGTAAGCTTGGCTGCAGTACGACTTTCCGTTACTCTTTTGCCTGCGGACGGCAACTGCTCCTATCCACGAAATGTTCAGTTAAGTTTCACCTTAAACACGCAGTGTTGGATAAAGTCTACACACTGGATAATTAAAACTGTCACAAAGCTTTGGGCAAACCGTAATGTTATCGTACTTAAAGTACGGGTTGGGCCGAAACAGGTGAAAAAGGATCCGGTAGAACCGGTAACTGAAAATTCAAACCAGATTAAGAAGGCACTCTGAAAGCAAAAGCCTCTTCAGAGGCCAAAAAGCACGAAGTGACGTCCTTTTGAACGCTCAGAAGTTGGTGATAAAAGAGACGATAAATTGACAAATGTGGACGGAAAAGGGCAGTTGAAATTGTTCAGCATATAGCTGCTTAGTTGCATTTTGACAGCACAGCGCTTATTTTGACAAGATACCCCTACTCCCACCATGCTTTGACAGCACATGCCTGATTACACGTAAACTCTTCATAGGAAATCTTCGCTTACAGTTACACTTTGACAGCATATCTCTGTTTACAATTATATTCTGACAGCATGTCCCTGCTTAAAGTTAAACTTTGACACCATATCCCTGCTTAAAGTTATATTTTGACAGCATGTCCCTGCTTAAAGTTATATTTTGACAGCATGTCCCTGCTTAAAGTTATATTGTGACAGCATGTCCCTGCTTAAAGTTATATTTTCACAGCATGTCCCTGCTTAAAGTTACATTTTGACAGCATATACGTGCTTGCAGGTAAACATTTGCCAGTGTATCTTTGTTTACAGTTATATTTTTCGTAGTAGACTTATTTCAAAATTTGTACTTCCGCTGTTGCGTGTTTCCTAAACGATGGGAATGATGGCAGTTGTCAGACGATAATATTGAATTGTAATTGGCTTGAATTTGTGGTGACGAAGTCTCAAAACGTCACATGCAGTACGTTCATCTGTTGCGAGAAATACAAAAATGATCAAGAAAAACGCAGTTTCCTACAGGCAACAAAGATTTTGGTCTAGAAGCAGAGAAAACTTAACAAGACAAGCAATTTAAATCGGCAACAAAATAACAATACTAGTAAACCTATACACCAATATGTAATAATACCAAGTTAGAACGTTTAAAAATGTAAGACTCTGAAAATAACACACACAGAAATGAAATTCCTTGACGCAATTAAGGGTAAAATAAATTACGGAACCGTTTTATTACGCAGTTCGCAAGCTGTTTTCATTGCATATACTTTACAGAACGCTGTCTATAAAAATATGCATAAAGTATCAACTGTTCTAGCAGTCAAGATACGCTCCTATCCTAAACCGAGAGGCAGGACGTTACGTAGTGACACAGACACATGTCTACGAACCCACACAGCATAATATTCAAGAAGAAAGTAATATTCAATTTTGAAAGCCGTTTTATTTCAGTATAAAAATGTACCTTACTTTAAAGGAAGAATACAGTGTCGATAAAAATGTTTGAACTCAAGAAAGCTGAAGTAAGCAAGTAATTACTGATAATAAGGAACGTAATGATTCATATTGCGGTGTTGCCGGAAGGCAATAATGGGCACAGCCACCAGCAAAGGTACCTTTCGAACGTACAGATTTTCGGAAAGTGGCCACTTCTAAACTGAATAACGATAAAGCTATTTCTAGAAATAATTCTCCCTTAATTTCGTCACGGATTCTTTTTACAGAATAGACAAGGAATTATACCGAATTACTGTGGGCAAACGTCTTGTGATACTTCCCCTTGGAATAATGTGGGAGGATTGGAATAAAGTGACGGGTAGATGACACTTGGAAGAACAAGAGTGAATAGAAATATAGTATTAGAACAAAACATCAAGACGTAGGATGACAGAATGCTGGTTAAATTTATCTGGCCCAGAAGATGGGTCAATGGTGGGCAGTTCTGAACACGGTCGTTGCCATTTTGGTTAAGAAAAGGTAAGAATTTCGTACCTAGTTAAGCTACTAGTATTGTGTCAAGAAGGAGTCCGCGTAACAGGCCTAACATTTTTTGCTTCGGGGAATTGGTTGTGAGGGTCGGAGGACGACGCGATTGGCTTAGGATCGTGTTTTCTGTTCCACTGGCAAACCTGAATCTTCGGATTCGGTTACGATAGCGTTACTGACGCGTTTCGAAACCTCAGTTGATTTCACGGCGTTCGTAAATAGAAGTTAAAATAAAGTTGTTATTACCCATTATTAGCATCGCTCTGCCTGTCTGTGCGCATGTAAGGAGAACCACACAGAACCGGAAAGTCTGAGTAAACCTTATCTGCGCATGTCAGTTTTAATAAACAAGACTGTAAATGGGGTACTCCGCGACGCAGCATAGAGATTTTGTCAACTCGTTTTTTATCTTCTAAATATCACAGGTCTCACGCTACATGCGTAGATGTGAGTTCGTAAGTAGGAGTTGGGGTGGCCACCAATACCGCAACGACGATGGCGAGCTTCAAGAAAATCGGTCAAAACTGGAAAGACGGGAATATAAACCAGAAACAGCAGGGGCCTGAAAAGCGAAAGGACAGTACTCTAAAAAGGATATTGGTAAAAAACACTGCTAATAGTACCAAACGTGCAGAACAAGAAACAAACATCTGGACAGGAGTCTGACATGCTCCGTTCGTCCGTAAAGGCACTGAATTTATGAAACTATTTAAAACTTCAAAATGCATCTAATTTCGTGAAATAAGTGTTTGTTTTTTTAAAGTAACTTCTTCCTTAGGTTAAAAACGAATAAAAACAGAAATATACGCAGTTCCTTTCGAATTTCTAAAATTTAATAATATAAAAACATTTACATACTTAAAATAGTGCACAAAAACAAAACAACTACGGAAAAAGCTAACTGACGTTAAGATATTAATACAAAATCTGGACAAATAAAATTATTATTATGAAGTCTCTTTATGAGTCACAGGCCGATTGTTCAGAGTCTGCTGGTACAGAATCTTGAGCTCTACATTTATGAAATTAAAACAATTTTATCAGGACTTCCACGTTACTTCCATTAACAGACATTTGATCACTGCAGGCTTTTTCCGAAGGGAGATGAGGTACAAGAGAAAAACTTTACGAGAAGTGTTTTTTAGTCCATCAATGAACTACATTACTCGTGCAATTCGTACGCAGCCTGATTTGAATACGAACGCATTGAACTGCAATACAGAGAGGAATGGATTTGCTCACGTGTTACCCCTTGCAAGTCAGTTGCAAGCATCACCTTCTCTCAACTCAATGGTCACTATTTGTTGTAATCAATAAAGTTTCCTGTAGAAACATTCGTGACACTGAATTTCTCTTTAGTGCATTACTTTTGTACTTGTAACAGTTGATAATACTGTTTAGAAACTGTCCTCACGGCAGATAAATAGCTTTGGTGTACCAAAGCCCCTTATCACAGAGGGGCAAAGCGTGTCCATGGATAAGAAAATAGTGAAATGTTTTAGTTTACTTTTTGTTGTCTGTTAACGCTGCAGCGCCTAACAACTGTATGGTTGCTGTTCTGACCAGGGTATCTGATCGAAGAAATGTGTAACTCTGTGACATTTCTGGCACGAACATTTCAAGCAATACAGTTATTCAAAGAGGAGCGTACGTCATTAGAGCCTTTCCTAGCCACGCCTTGCCTTCACGGTTACATGGGAACCTGCTTACGCTTCTAAAGGTCATGCACGCGAAACATTTACAGCTGTGTGGGACAACAGAGACAGGTAGGTGAAAAAGTGGTGGATTTTTCATATAAATAAAGGTACGGAAATCCCTGTACAGGCCTGGAGAGGTCCTGACGGTTCCAGGAGGTTGAGGTTCCCAGGTTTCAAGAAAATCAGCACATGAAGGTGGTAAGGTTGTCAGCCTTACGCACGACCGCCTTTACCCCCAGGAAATATTCTTGGTACTCACTTCTGTTGGAGGCTGAGTCGACCCCAGGGCCATAGTGCGGCCAGAAGGATGTCAATGCAACCATCGGGAATCGAACCCGCGACCTTCCGCCTTGTAGTGCAGTGCCGGTGGCAACTGCGCCACCGCATGCCCCCGGACTTTTCATGTAATGGATGCAAATTCCCAACACAGCACCTCTTTATTCAAACATTTTTGTTATATGTTCACTTTTGTTGTAAAACTTTTTTATGCCTTGTTTTACGAACTAAAAACCCGGCTGTAGTCACGCGTTCAGCCATGACATTAAGAGACAGAGACCGCGTATTTTGTGGCAAATCTTAAAAGGTAAACAAATCCATCTAAAATCGTCCAAAGAATAAATCAAATCCTCGAAAATATTTCGGGAAAAATTTTTACTTATTCTTTCAGGTTAGGATGTTTCGATGGAAACCGATGCATTACTTTGACAGGAAGTGTCACTTCAAGGTGCCTTCCTTTTTGAGTGCTTGTACAGTGAACCTCCTTAGCGGAATAATTCCACTTGACTAAATAATATCACATCAAATACCATGTTACTTCTGGATCCGATGGTAAACCCCTTACGGATTTAGGACCGGCGGTGCTTCCCCCTTTAAGTGAGGAATCACCTAGCTATTTCAGCAAGTGACCCGTAAAGATTTTTAAATGTCATTTTGCACATTTTCGGTCGACTTTCACCCCACACAGTGCTGCAAACAGAACTACAGTCCCTCACCTTAGGAACGTCTCCATTGTACAACATTCGTATCTACTGGGTCCTGCGGGTGCACATCTTAACAACTACTGGGCCCTGCGGGTGCACATCTTAACAACTACTGGGCCCTGCGGGTGCACATCTTAACAATTACTGCCTTAATACGTTCGTATTATGTAAAGCTGAGTAATTTCAAATTGCCTCTCTCTTCCAGAAATTTTATGGCTACGTGGATATGTAATTTCCGATGTTAACAATACTATCAGCGAACACAGGCTATCGGAATGGTCGTAATAAATTTGTATAGCATTAAGGCGGAATATTTTGCAGCGCCGCGGCGACGACAAGAATTTCACGTGATATTAATACACGTCGCAGTTCCCGCACTTCAGCACTTTTTGGTTATATCTCGAGTATAATTATTCTCATTTCTCACAACTTCCACGCAATTTTAACAACAATACCTCAACTTAACACCCACTGCTGCAAGTAAGCACGGAAATATTGTGTCAACATAAGAATTCCGTGGCAAAAAAAAAATTCATTCTGAAAACACTGCAAGCCCAGAATTTGTGGAGTTTCACAAATCAACACAGAAACATCACAGTTTATACCAGTGTTCCGTAATTTAATTCGGCCACAAAACTCTTTTCGCACCTGAACAATTTTTGCGAAATCACCAATAAAATTCTTATACATTAACACAAAATCTAGACCAAAAGGTAAACCAACACTGCATAAAGTCACACGCAGTGACAAGGTTTGATTTACATACACGCACACCAGGGGGAACATATTTTACACATTTCTCTGAAATTCGCGACTCACTTAACCTCAGATTACCTTACTGTATTTGCAAGATCTGAAGTGTCCAAGAAGGTAAAATTTCATATTTCGCTCTACTAGTTTCTGATGTACTTGTAATGCGGTGGGTGGCTACCAACCCTTCCGAGGATTATACTGCCTCCATGTTCAGGCTACCCACCCAACAGACTATAACATGGTGGCATAAATTAGAAAATAATGTGAATTTATAACATACTAATTAGAAAGCGTCATGCTTTAGGAATATGTTGTAGCATAATATTAAAACAGATGTCCACAACAGTATTCAATATGTCAAATAAATTGTACTATCTCAGAACCTACAGAAACGGCGAATTTATGTAAACACACGACGCATATTAAAGTTTCTTAAAGGCAAATTTATTAATCTGAACAGCATATATCAAGCGACCCGAGCAGGCTCCTTACTGTGAAATTCTTTAGCTTATATGAACGTTGCTTTCAATTATCAATGTACTTCATGTTTTCAGATAAATTTTTAGAATTTTAAATTTCAAAAGAACCGTGCATGAAAGCAAATACCCATTACATTTTTAGACACAAAATACAAGCTACTCTTCATCAAATGCCCTATCCCACGATTCGTCGGTCACAAGATCAACTACGCTGAATTTAGCTAAAGGAGGGAAGGAAATGTATGGAATCGTTTGAATAGTAAAGAGATTACGTTTGGAATGAGATGCTACAAATCTACTGAATGGTCCTTTGTGTCGTAACGTAACTGCAAACAGAAAGAGAGATAAGGCAGAAAGAAAGACAGTAAAAAGAAATTCAATAATCTCTGTTATGAGAGCGACGGTAATGGAGAATACAGACAACAAAGATACAGACAAAGATAGAGCTGTATTTCTCCGTTAATACCGGCTGAAACCGAAATACATTGTTGAGCAATCTGCTCTTCTGAACTGTACTGGGTGCGTGGGCACAGAACTACCTTACGAGGCCAAAATGTTCCCATTAACCTTTTAAAGCCTAGCGGTAACTTTACGTACTACCAGGTTTAACATTAAAAAATTCTACGTGGTGCCCACATTGCGTTTATGTGTTTTGTACGGATCTCAGAACAAACAGCAACTTTTGCCTTATAAAAAATTAAGAGACTGGTTTTTATAACCGAAGTGGAGAGTGTTTACAGCGCGGTACGCACTGAGTCCTTATATAAAACAGATACGCTTCGTCTTTAGAGGGTTAAAACATACATATATTTAGAGACTACCGAAGTTCCAAGTCAGAGATGAAGGTTCCAAAGTAAAGAGTAAGGATGTGATAAAGTCCTGCCTGGTCAGGGCTATGGTGCACCTCGAGGAGCGGTGACAGAGAAGTATGGCAGCAATGGTAGAATGACGATTAACAGGGCAAAATCAAAGAAATTTGGAGAAAAACTTGCTCCAGTGCCACTCTGTTCTCCATGAATGTCATATGAAATCACACCGCGGTAAGGAGCCGGCACCTAAATGCCCGTGTTATGTCAAGACCCCAGTCAAAAACCAATTTGTAATTTGAAACGTTTTCCCCTATTGCAACACAAAAATATCGCTTCCTTATCGAATGAATATTTTAACACACACACAAAAAAAAACAAAAATTATCGCTACCTGAAGGAGAAATGTGGTTGGCGAAGTTGTTTGTTCGATATTTTACGATATTACGCTAGTTACTGGCACTAGGGCCCTGGGGTCGACTGAGCCTCTAAAAGAAATGAGTACTACGAATGTTTCCTGGGGGGTAAAGTCGACCAGTACGTAGGGCTGACCACCTTATCACCTTCATGTGCCAATTGTCTAGAAATCCGGGAGCCTCAACCCCCTGGAACCCTAAGGGCCTGTCCAGGCCTGTAATGGGATTGCTTTACCTCTTTACATTAGTGACCGGGGGGGTCCGATATGGAATAGTCGGCCATAGGACTCACTGCGGACTGGAATGTTCGGGGTTCGAACGTCCGTGGCAGCAAGAGATTTTCTCTTCTCCACGCCCATCCAGACCTACCCTGGGACCCATTCCGTATCCAGTACGAAGACGCGTACCGGGGCTCATGCCCGACGGTAAAGCGGTCGAGGTGTGGCGTTGACCACCAATATCATCTAGTGCCGAGGTTAAAAATGAATAGGGCTATACATCTACTTCCCCTGCATGCCATTCATGGTTTGTTAAGCGGAGATTTTACGTGTGTTTTAGTTACGTTTCGTAGTCCTTACCTCTTCTGCCTACTCACAGTAGGTGTCGAGGTTGTTTACTTTCACTTGATCACACTCAGACACACACTACAGTCGGTAGGACTCCTCTGGACGAGGGATCGGCCCGTCACAGAGACCTCTACCTGACAACACAAACACTGTACAAGAGACAAACATCCATGCCCCCGGTGGGATTCGAACCCACGATCCCAGCAAGAGCTCGGCCGCAGACCTACGCCTTAGACCGCGCGGCCACTGGGATCGGCCTGTATATTAGTAACACAGAAAATATTCCCGAACAGTGGATGAAACAGTTGCGAACTGCTCAATGCTGCAGGCAGCTAATTACAAACCACATTCAAGATGGTCATGGAATGGTGGTTCAATTCTTGGTCACGAAAAAAAAAAATTGTGACCTAACTAAACCCGTATAAAATGAGCAGTGGGCGTGTTTTGAGGGAGAAAAAGGCAAGAATAAGAACGCGTGCAGCCATACCTCTACCTCCCCCCCCCCCCCAGTCGTTTTTGGGGCGCATTGCTTAATTAGTAGCTGCGCGTTCAAAGGCGTAGGTCTGCGGCCGAGCGCTTGCTGGGATCGTGGGTTCGAATCCCACCGGGGGCATGGATGTTTGTCTCTTGTGAGTGTTTGTGTGTTGTCAGATAGAGGTCTCTGCGACGGGCCGATCCCTCGTCCAGAGGAGTCCTACTGACTGTGGTGTGTGTCTGAGTGTGATCAAGTGAAAAATCACAAAAACCCCCGACACCCACCCTGAACAAGTAGGTAGAAGAGGGAGGGACTAAGTAAAGTTGCTTAATTAAGCATAAGGAGAAATTCGCACTTGCACTTTATGTCTCGGTTACGGCAGCAACTCGCTATAGCTTCGACCTGAATTCAGTCATAAGACTGAGGTACGTGATCGGGCACATTGGAATAATACTGTACAGCATTCTGGCGATGGTGTATGACATCTCAAATCGACTTTATGAAATTTTCCACCGTATGTATTAAAATTTAACACATCACTAAATTACAATCGGTCCCCGTCTTCAGCCTTAAGTCTTCCAAAACAAACATTTTTTCCCCAGTGACGCAGCAGCCCCCTAGAGAGCCAGCGCCTCCCCATTATTGAGGCTTCACGATCACAGTCACCCACACCATACTCGGCAGGACTCCTCTGGACGAATGATCAGCCCGAAGCAGAGACCTCTACCTGACAACACACAGCACTCACAAGAGACAGACATCCATGCCCTCCGGGGGGATTCGAACCCGAAATCCCAATAAAAGAGACGCCGCAGACCCACGCCTTAGACCGCGCGGCTACTGGGAACGGCGAAACAAATATTACTACATAATTTTTACACTGCGATTAAACACTGTTTACAGAGAAATTAATAAATATAGAAAGCAATTCAAAAAGATATGCCTTATTTACTAATTTCACTCTAATCCGTGTTCAATCACAGTGTAAATAATTATTCTGTAGTTTGAAAAAGGATGCCTGAAGACGCAGACCAATTTCGTCCCCGACACGCATTAGCGTGTTAAATTTTAATACAGTCAATGAATTCTGAGTCCATGTTTGGAGTTTACTACACGATAAATATAACGAATGGATTAGTACAGCCATGATAGATCATACACGCTATATATGTGCCAAATGACACGTATTGGCTTCCCGTATTCGGCAGCGGGCACTGTCCTATGGACAGCCGATACGTAATGGGAACAGCAGTGAGCACTCACCTTATGTGGCAGTCTGTACGTGCGATTGATCTGTGGATTCCGAGCGCTGGAAGTGGATAGAAACCGCCACCCAATGTAGTAATATAATTGCACTACTTGTTTCACGTAATTTACGGTTATTGCCTCGCGCATGAGGGCCGGGGAGAGGAGGAGAAACGTCCTTCCCGTCTGACCAATACCAGACTCGCGTATTTCTGTACCGTCATTTGCATGTGGCGATAGCGGATACTCTGATACAACGAAGAGATGAACAACCGAAAAACATCCCAACGGACGGGAGACTCGGAGTTAATACCAGCAGTCCTGCTACACAGATGTCAGTGGGTCAGTATTCTATTATATTTCAGCGTTGTTTTGTGCCCAGTTTCATCATAACTTTCTTGCGATTTTCTCAAATATGCATGGAAATGAACTGTGTAAATTGTGAGAAAATTGCAAGAAGATTTTGGCGTAAGCTGGCACATAAATCTACACTGAAATTTAATAAAATCCTGCTCGACTGACAGATGTATCACGTGGTTCAACTAAACCAGCGTTTCAGAGAACGACTCCTACATCACCAGGATTCTGATATTACTCAATCATCGGAACCCTGCTACATGTGAAATGTCCTGTATCTCTTTGTAGCACGGACAGGGACAACTTTAATTTTATAGCACGATTATTTCATAAAGTTCCTGGCGTTTGGTCAGCGAGTCTAGAATGAAGTCACGAGGGCCACAAAGCCATGAGCACATAAATAAGTGTCCTTCCGTATCAGAGGACAGTAGGTTAGCATAGGATCCTGCTTTTTTGTACGTAGCAGCCACAATCACGTGACACGTAGGAGAAGCGTAAAGTCGGTTTTCATTGCCATGAATCTGCAAACCTGTTGTATCTTGCACTGTCGCTGCAATGAGAAGTACTGACAATTATTTTGTCATGTGCTGTCTATACTTGTCTGAGCAGTTAGTGAGATTCGCCTCGAAGGTCGTTACACATAATTATGGGGACTCTACGGAAATAATCTACCTATGTCTTTACCTACCCGTAATGTTAAACATCACTAGCATTGCACTGAGGAAGAGCACTGAAGATTATGACAGCAGTCAATATCAGACCAGTTTTTGTAAGTTAGACGCAGAGGATATTGCTGTACAAGTGCAGTTACTTGATGTAAAACTTTATAATTAATGCACGTTAAATTAAACTGCGTGAGGTTAACAAAAATTTACGGTCAAAGCAGTAAATAGGTGTAACGTCTCTCAATGTACACTGGGATAGCTTAGCTAGTAAAGCGACTAGGTACGGACTGGATTGCTGTGGTAGGGGCAAGATTACTGATTCTTAGAGAATTTAATGACGCTTTTATAACTCACGAGAAAATATCTTTTTACATCTTATGATACTGCAATACGATTGGTGTATCTAGAACACGTATAGCGAATGAAGTTATGACGTGAATAATTCATAAATTACTTACGAAAAATGTCTATAACAGTAAATGCTAATGCCAGCTATATTCAGAAGCAAGCACGAAAGGGTGCCAACTACGAGTACAGAGAGTACTGACAGACGGTTACAATACGAGTCCGTCTCGTGTCCTTTCGAGATATAAAAGTTAAAAAAAACGTTCTGCTTAGAAGTTCACACGAGGAATAATTACATTAAGTCCAGCGATAATGCGCTAATTTGTAACGAGTAAGAAAAGCGGCTTTATGATGAATAACTGATGTTAAGAAAAGCGGAAGTGCAACTACTGTGAAGAACAAACGCTCCTTTTGCTATTTTGAGTTCCCTGAACATTTAACCTCATGTCACTGACAGAAAGAAAACTTTGTTTGAGCTGAAGTGACAAGAATCTCACCTTACTGCTCTGAATGTAACAATACTAATCCATAATACGAAATAAAAAAAAATTTAGTATCCACACAGCATCATTAAGTCTCTGAAGAGAATTACACTATTACACAATTTCATCGGGAATTCCCTTTCTTAATTCCACTTAGACAAACGTAAAGGAGAAAACAAAGCTAACTTACCCCCCGCGCCTAAACTCCAAACCAAAATGGCATATAAGGAAAGGGGGTAAGAATCCACGCAATCTAAATCTCAACGCCTAATCGAGTGGTCAGATTAAAATCTCTGGCCAATTTACTACCTGGGAAAGCGTCCCCGGTACCCACTGGATTGTGAGGCGGGTTAGCCTCAGATCCGGTGTACCTGCCAGGGCGAAGGGAAGTATCTTTTACCTTGCCGAAAATCGGGAAGCCGGACGCTCAGCACGTAGCCATTCAGTGCACTAACTGTCCTATAACCAGGAGATCACACACTCACCGCAATAGTCGGGAAGCCAGAGGGTTGTGGGCTGGCAGCCTGCACGTAGCCCGCCACACTATCGGCCGCACTTGAGCTGTACATGTCGATAGGACCGGGCGAGTTGGCCGGGGGGAAGCCCCCCCGAGAATTGGCCGCTGCTGCTGCCGCCGCCGCATGTGGGGAAGCGGGGGGACCGAATCCTTGCGCCGCCGCTGCTGCTGCAGCCTGGTAGTTGTTCATCACTGCAAAGGAAACGGAGAAGTGCCGTTGGTGGGGTGGAGGAGGTGCATCAGCAGTCCCAGGTGCGGCCCCCGCTGCCGCCGCCACTGGTTGATGCGACTGCCATCTTGCGGTCGCCGGGGTCCCTTCAGAGACAATGAGACAACAAGCACACAAAAAGAACAGTCACACAATCAAACCACCGGCCACGACACAGAAACACAAAAATGTGCTTGGTTCGTCGACTGCGTCCTGGAAACTGCAGTTCTTCGTGGACACCGCGTTGCAAGGTCACTGAAGGTCTAATTTACGGAGTGGTGCATTCAAAAACTTCTTAAATAATTCCGTAACAGGAATGTGAAATTATTCACAAAGAAAAATCTGATTATAATTTGATTCGAGTGTTTCGCCACATGTGAAATATTCGTATGCAACGAGTTACACTTTAAAATGTTGTCATTTATTTCTACAGAATGAACCCCTGATAGGTTAGATTACCTGGGTACATTTCGGAATATTTGTTTCTAATTCGTTCACATGATTTGACGTGAAACTTCGGTCGACGTACCTTAAAAGCCGTAAACTCTCTCAACATACACGTTCTATGAACTACCTTTCTGCCAGAACTCTAAAACATTTCTACGCAAACACTTGAATATTTTTGAAGCGTCTCATTCGGCAAAACTCATACAATATATGTTCAAAGCCTCGACACTGTGTAAGGTGAATCACTGGCAAAATTCTGACAATTTGAGTCCACATTCAACGTAGTTTGATGTGTATCATCAGCAAAAGTAAGAAAAATTTGTGTCAAAAATCTTTACATTTCACGACTTAAATCTTCGGGTAAACTCCAAATATTCGTGCCTCATTGAATGTATTAAGCGATGTCAAAAAATTCTGCAATTAATTCCTCGTACCCGTGGCAGAAAAATAAACTTTCCTCAACCAAATTTCACGTCATTACTTTGAAGTAATCTGATGTTTGGAAACAGGTTATATAATTTTTTAATTACGTTCATCAGATGTTGTTTACGTATAAAACCTTCATGAAATAATTTAAAAGTAGAAGCATGCGTTATGTGAGCGACTGTTAGGACGAACAGCTGAATTCTGCTTTACTGTCAACCTGAATCCGACACCTGTCGAAGTCACGAACAACGAGGAAGCTTGCAATAAATTTTGTGATGACGGAACACGCGATAGTATTTTGAATTCACATACCTCCGTGTAGTTAGACCTCAACTTTTCACCTCTTATCCACTTTACCAACACGGGTTAGCAGCAGGGGACACCAAGTGGGGGGAGGGGGGAAAGATCCAGAATGGTTTTACTCGTTTCGCAACATGCTGAGGAACCGTGCGAAATACACAAGAGTTATCATAAAAGCCAAGGCAATAAAAAACTTCATAAAGCACATATAAAAACACACACATTAATGATAAAGAGAGAGAAGTGTTAGTTGTTTTGGTGTAGGAAGGGATGGGGCGGGGTGACGGGAGGGCATTATCAAAACCATTTATCACAAAGATAGCAAAACCAACACACACATTAGCCACGTTTGTATGAATGATGGCGGTTTAGGCTTTTTGTATTCCCACTGTTTGTACAACGGCTTCAATAGCAAACCATATTCACGCAAAATTAACTCCTTACATGCAAATCGAATGGAATGTTACGTTATGACTTTATTCTGACTCGTTTTGTTCTGTTTTAATCTCGTAGATAAGCTTGCGTACATTCGTGCTTCGAAACCTATGAAGTGCGCATGACATGTCCACAGTTTGCAGATACGTGAAGACAACACGAGTTGCAACAAAAGTCACAGCAGTAGGAACAATCAGATTCCCGATTATCATTTATCCATTTGTTCGTTACTATGATGTGTTGCGGGGTAAACTATGCGCCTCTAAGGGGCAAAAATTACACAAAATATTACTCTGATGGTTCTAAGATAGACAGAGATTACACAAACGTCAACCCAATTTTAATTTTAATTTCAAATAATCTTATTACAAACCTCTATTTTAAATACTAAATTCAGTAAGAATATATAAAAAAGATAAAAGTGTAAGAACTTCGGTCACAAAGTATATCGTTTCGCAAACACGTGGATGGATAAACACAGAAGAAACCATGTGCCCAATTTGTGCGAAATTTGATGTTTCAGTTCTTTTAGGATGTGATGCTGTTTCGCTGGGTTAGTAGTTCCCGACGTTTAGAAGTAACACAATGCCATCGAAAAGTCGGGAACCAGTAACGCAGCGACATATCCCACACGACCCGAATCCCCATGTTGATAATTGCATTTAGCATATTACTGTGAATAACATCGGAAAGCAATACGCGACTGTTGTTAACAACATCAAAGATTTCGTGTGTGTGTTTGTAATGTGTCTTAATTTCTAAGGTATTTAAATATCCGTTCTGAACTCAATATGCTACATTTCGTCATCTGGTAGGATTACTCTGCATGACAGCCCGAGAATATATCGAAAAAGAAAATCACCGTGCTCCATTAAATTACTCTGCCAGAATTTTAAGGATAAGGTACTGCTGCAGTGGCTCTACTTATTATGGGACCTGAAAATAGGGCTCTGTCCAATTGTGTTCCTGCAGGGCCTGAAAAAATTCTGAGGGACCTGAAATGTAAGGCACTCCCCCAGTCTGTCAGTACTTGTCTGAAGGGCCTGCAGAATATGATGATGCCCCATTATTTATCTACAGGATACGAAGCTATGAAGAAAAATACGACACTGACACCACATCCTGCCGGGAGGCCTGAAGAAAATACATTATGCCAATACTTTTAATTTATTTGGTATGCACGTATTATAAATTATGAGTTATTTAATAAAACATCACAATAGTATACAGATTGATTACATATATCTTTCTCAGCAAGTTTCGATCATTTTATGATCATCATCGGGGACCCACATCAGATACAAGACAGCCCTGTGTATTTCCGGTGGTCTTCAAGCTAACAAAAGTAATGCAAATCTTGCAAATTCCCCATAAGGCGAATTCGGGCAACGTAGTGAAGTTCAAGAGTTAATGGAAATGAATAAGAAAATATGAGAAAGCATAAAGACGACACAAAAAAGAAAGACGAATACACGAAGAGCGGGTGATACGGCTACGAAGAACTCCGCACTTTGTGAAACAACTTTCTTAGGAAGTAAATCGAGTCTGACCCCAGAACGGCGCCGTCATATTTTTTTCGTTGTAATAAGTTTAATTTAAAACGAGAAAGAACAGAAAGCTAGGAAAGAAACTATCCGAAGACACTTGTAAGTTCTATCAACATTTTTAACATTCTTCAAAACGAGATCTTTTTCAGGGAGAAGAATTGCGGGAAAGAAAAAAGCTGAAGAAATAAATCGCCAACGATACTTGCGGCCACACTTCCCCTCCCTCCACTTTATCACGTTGCGTAACGAATTGTTTACACCTCATGGATTACAAATGCGTAGGGGAATTCGGTAATTCATAAACGCAAAATCATTGGAAGGCTATAAAACGTAAAAACAAAACATAACTCGCGTGCCAACACAACCTATACGTACAGATGGGGAGAAACCACACACGAAAATCAGCACAGCAACAGCATGATATTTAAACTCCACTCACTGAAGTATTAGTAGTAGTAGTAATAATAATAATAATAATAATAATAATAATGAAATAACGAAGTTCACACGCAGCGAATGAAGCCGTATAAAAGAGTAAAATGAAGTTATTTATACTAAATAATAAACGCCAACTGATGCACTAAAATATATATAATCTTCATTCGTAAAAGTCTCCTACATGTTTCGACCCTGCTGGGCCATCTTCAGGGAGAATAATCTGGATACAGTATATACAGTTAAGCGTGAATGTGCCCTTGGGGCACATTCACGCTTAACTGTATAAACGCAACCATAGTGCATCCACACTATTCTCCCTGAAGATGGCCCAGCAGGGTCGAAAAATGTAGGAGACTTTTACGAATAAAGATTATATATATTTTAGTGCATCAGTTGGTGTTTATTATTTCGTATGATACAGTGCACGGACATGGAATACATTGAAGTTATTCATATTACATGTAGAGAAAGTATAATCAAATCAATAAACAAAAAATGCATACAAAGCATCGATGACGTAACATTGCAGAATATCCAAAAACTTACAATCGGGATCATAAGGATGGTGCACTATTCCATATCGCTATACATAACGGCAACACAGCGACCAAAAAAACATGAACATAATTTTCCCCGTCTTTATTTTACTTCATTTCTAAGCAATTTAAAAGAATGTACGTAAAATTTAGGCTTCTTAGTTATAGTGAAACTATCGGTAATATATGAGCACGTTGGCTACTCCCTGGCATGAAGAGTTGAAAGCCCAAAGTGGAGTAATAAGACAGAACACGTACTTACAGAGTACTCAAACAATAAAGTTGCCCCAACTGTGTCAATTTACCATAGTGAATTACACATTCATCTAAAAGGAACAACAGCGTGCTTTAACCGAAGAAGGGGATGATCTTTTTGCATCAGAAGAGAAATCAATAGGAATGCAAAATAACGACAATCATACCGGCTACAGGGGAAATAAATTTTGCATTAACACTTCCAAACAAAGTTGCAACTGTATGCACGACCTGCTTTAAGAATATGATACCCACCCTGAATTTTAACCAAAGAATGCACGTAAAGGTTTCGTATAATTCTCAACATAGACAACGACAATTTTCCCTAATAGTGTTAATGGGTTGGTCTTTTTAATGGAGACTAAACGGTTTTTGTGAAGTAGAAACTGACTTCTCAGACATCACTGATATAAATGCCAGGCTTCAAAGCGTTAATCTTGTTATTCCTGTAATAAGGAATATTCATATTTTTAACTACAGGTCGTGAGCCTACTGTGTTCTGAGTAAGACAACTGGAAGGTCTGAAAACACAGTAGAAATTCGATAGTTGGGAGTTCCGATTGTTCGAGGTTCCGTTTCGTCGGAGGCGATGCACCTTAAGACGGAACGTATCTGTTTTATATAAGGACTCAGTGCGTACCGCGCTGTAAACACTCTCCACTTCGGTTACAAAAACCAATCTCTTAATGTTTTATAAGGCAAAAGTTGCTGTTTGTTCTGAGATCCGTACAAAACACATAAACGCAATGTGGGCACCACGTAGAATTTTTTAATGTTAAACCTGGTGGTACGTAAAGTTACCGCTAGGCCTTAAAAGGTGAATCCATATTGTTTGTATGTTGGGCACAGGACTCGGTTAAGTGCATATCTGTGTGTGTGTGTGTGTGTGTGTGTGTGTGTGTGTGTGTGTGCGCGCACACGCGTCTTTCAGGCATTGCCGCACCGCCTTTTGACCATTTTATTTGTGTATTTTTGTGTATTGTTATGTGATTTAAGTAAATAATTTAACGTACGCTAACAATCAATGCTATAAAGCACGTGAAAATGTTTCCATTGTGGTAACACATGTATTCAGAGTTTTCGCTAATTCGAGAAAATCTCTGTCCCGTTCACCTCAAACATAGAAATTCTACTGCATTTCTTCTCCTTTTAGACGGCATGTCTGAAATTATATCTACACAATCTGCCCCTTTCTGCGTTTGTATAATTTCTCTTATGGCACTTAACCAACATGCAAGCTCATGTATGGCCTAATAAAGTTAATCATTCTACATATAATCAAACAATTACGTATTTAAACACTTCTTAAATCTATGTCCTAGCACAGCGTACCCTGTTTTCTCCATCTATGAAGTCGCATAACAGAATTCACTTACACTTTTATATAAATGAATACAAATACGACAGACAACAAGGTTATATTTTCGTAATAAGTAAACAAATGTAAGATTTATTCTATACACCGTGGCTATGGTGTGGAAGTAAAGCGAAATGGTAACTTCAATAGAATCACTTACTTCTTTAATCATTATCTGATACTGCAGTAGGAAGGAAAGGTAAAAAAGACGGCGAAGGAACATAAAGTGTAACAACAAACTAACATAGCGAACACACAAACACACATGCGCGCGCGAACGCACGCATGCATGCACGTATAAAATAACCAGATTAGCAAAATATGTACTACTACAGAACCGTCGACTGTTCCCCACTTCCATGTTAAATCTTTTAACACAGCAACAGTAATATCAAAATTAAATAGACTCCGCATTTTTCACAGCGTGTGCTTGTGTATCATGTGATTAGAAGAACGAACAGCTGCATTTTATATAAACATCATTGATCGGTTGGTATTTTTCAGTGAGATGCAGTTTGTTTTCTATGACGCTGTCAACTATTTCTATTATCTTTTTATATGATATCAGGAACAAATGGTACAATATCTTAGTTCAGCAACAGAGACCTACACGAGTGACATCAAACAGTGTCCTCTCACTGAAACCAAATTTCGATTACATGGTGTACAATTCTAAATTATCCACAATCACAACCAACGTCTCTCAGATGCATTTTTCTTGTCATCAAAATTCAAGTATCCCCTTCCCACTAAATTTTCGGAATTTCTGTACGCAGCCCGTGGTTTCTATATTAACCTTTTAAATACTAGCGGTAACTTTACGTACCAACAGGTTTAACATTCAAGAATTCTACATGGTTCTTACATTACATTTATCTGTTTTGTACGCATTTCAAAACAAACAGCAACTTTTGCCTTATTCAAAATCAACAGATTGGTTTTTATAACCGAAGTGGAGAGTGTTTACTGCGCGGTACGTATTGAGTCCTTATATAAAACAGATACGCTTCGTCTTTAAAGGGCAAACACAACGTTAATAACGAATTCCATGATGGGTGGTCTTCCTTGAGATATTCAACACTTGTAAAGGGTTTTCGCGTTAGCCATGTATAAGCGGTGAACCAGGCTAGGACGGCTCCGTTTTACAAACATGCACGCAGCGCCTTAATTTGTAAAGCATTCACTCATTTAGCTCGCTACGGAATTTCCTGTTCCTATGTAAATGAAAGTAAGAATGTAACAAGCGTCATTGTATTCCTGTGCATAATTATGCAAAATACATAAACACGTAAGTGGGAGTGGAGGTACACATCCATGCGTTCCTCACCTTCATCTTAAATACAAATGAACGGGTAAGCTTTAAGCACCAGCAGGCTTACCAGAGGGGAAAGACTTGGCGGAGAGGAGGCAGAGTGTGTTCCATACTGATCTGCAGAATGGAAAATCTATGCCACTTTGTTGGGAATCGAACTCGGCATCGCAGCCCGCCGTCATTCACTATACTGGCTAAGCTACCCCGGCCATACGTAGAATAAGGAAAAGCGTAACATAACCGGTGTTTTTAATTCACAGCACTCGGCCGCACGACAGAAATCCAGCTGGGAACTGTGAGCATTTCATATTATGGAAGTAGCCTCACTTTTACGTTTAAAAATTAAAGGCCTCCTCCGTGTGGCACAACAGTAATATTTAAAGCTACACGAGCAGTACCTGAAAAGGGAGAACCAATTTAAACATAGAAAACGCCTGCAGCACTCTGATTAGACTACACAGCATACAGTGATGTCCGAGTTGCTGCAGCATGAGCGCGGTTCACTGAATTCTTCACGCGGAAGATGACATAGAGAAATATGTAGCAACACGTGTACACGATACTCTGCATTCAAACACCAACAGCATCCACCGTCCTTCCCCTTAATGGCAAACCCCAATTAACAGCATACAAAGCGTACTTTGGTCTGCCTATCCATTCACGAGTTACGGGACTTCACTTATATTTTCGACACTTACCAATTCATCCTTTCAAGGCCAGTGCTTACTACATGTACCACCTGACACAACACACAGAACTGCCTACAATTTCCGCACGGTGTAATTATGCGTCATGTATGACTGTCAGAACAAAGGTGACTGTTTTCTGAATAAGCACGAACAAACCATTCTGTTAATGGAGACACAATATGGTTTCTGTGAGACAGGAACTAAATTGTAAAGTAAACAGGAGACACAATACGGTTTCTGTGAGATAGGAACTAAATTGTAAAGTAAACAGGAGACACATTACGGTCTCTGTGATATAGGAACTAAATTGTAAAGTAAACGGGAGATACAATATGGTTTCTGTGAGACAGGAACTAAATTGTAAAGTAAACAGGAGATACAATATGGTTTCTGTGAGACAGGAATTAATTGTAAAGTAAACAGGAGATACAATATGGTTTCTGTGAGATAGGAATTGTAAAATAAACAGGAGATACAATATGGTTTCTGTGAGACAGGAAATAAATTGTAAAGTAAACAGGAGATACAGTATGGTTTCTGTGAGACAGGAACTAAATTGTAAAGTAAACAGGAGATACAGTATGGTTTCTGTGAGACAGGAACTAAATTGTAAAGTAAACAGGAGATACAATATGGTGTCTGTGAGACAGGAACTAAACTGTAAAGTAAACAGATAAGCTGCAGGCTTGAAAGCGCTGAGAATACATTGGGCTACGTAGTGATTACCCGCATGTCTCCATGGCGTACATGTTAAGCACAGGAATATATTCAATTTTTATAAAGCCATTAAGATGAGATAAACGAATCGGAAAAATATAAATAACCTTCAGTAAAGTACGTTAATATATCCCATGAAAGCACAACAGTATTTGGGTTTGATATAATTTTGTGTTTCAATGCTAATCTAGTAAACAAACTGTACCAGGGAATAAAGTCTGAGACGCATTATGCATATTACGAGAATTAATCTAAATATCTTTATGTGTTTTGTACGGATCTCAGAACAAACAGCTACTTTTGTCTTATAAAACATTAAGAGACTGGTTTTTATAACCGAAGTGGAGAGTGTTTACAGCGCGGTACGCAATGAGTCCTTATATAAAACAGATACGTTCCGTCTTTAAAGGGTTAATACAAACGGAAAACACTGAGACAAGTAAACTATTCCAAGAACGGCTTATAATCTCTTACAGAATACGAAATACATATTTACCACTTACAGGAAAGTGGGATTTTAAAAACAAGTACAGGTTTCGCTTGCTATTAAAAATAACACGTGATTGTTCTGTAACCACATTCGAGTGACTGGCCCTGAAAACAGGTGTCGTGTCTTTTGTTAAGTCGAAAAGGAATGTTTCGGTTTGTAAAATGCTCGTACTTTCAACATTCAAAACTCCTGTCTGACTCACTGATTCAACAGGCTTGCATCATATCACGACCGAAATCTGATAAGCCTGCTGGTGTATACAACAAAGAAAACGAAATTAACTCTGAAATAATGAGAAAATCTTAAGCTTCAACCCAAAAGGTCTGCCGAGTAAACAAAAAAGCACACAAATGTCTTCGTTCGCATCGAATAAATGTCATAACTTGGCAAGGAATCCGCTGTAAACTGTGTTTTAAAGACCATATGTATAAGACCTTTGCTCCTGATGATAGTGCCCATAAATTGTATCAGATCTCAAACTAATGGAATACGCCGCAGGAACTCCAAGAACTTTGCTAGCTTTTCCAGTAACTATGTGAATTTAAAACTGGAAGTGTGGAAGGAGACGGCGGGGGGTGGAGGTGGAGGGGATTGAAGTAGCTTCTTAGCAGGGTCACTAGGAACAGCAACAACAGCTTTGCACAGTATTATGATGCTTTTCTCTTACAGCACCACACACAACGGCACAGATGCGAAACATGACAGGTGTTAGCAACACAGTGGGTCCTACCTGAGAGTGCCTGGGTTAACAGCGGTGTGTTATTGTTCGGGGTCAGCTGCCCGTTCGCTAGGTCCACTGGAAGCACACAGAACAAGCAAAACACGTCTTATTAGTAATAGGAACACAACTGTCACTTTGCACTGGTTAAGCAGAAAGCAACGTCACAAGGAAAGGAGTCATAACCGCCGTTCTCAAGTCGCCATGGTCTAATATTGTACTGATTGCCGATAAGTTTAAGGTATTTCATATTTGCTTAAGGGTAGGTTACAAACCCAGTATTAATAAAGGTAATTTCTCAAAATTTAGATGAATTTTTCTAAGTATGGAAATAGAATTTGGCAAGCATGTAGATGATTCTGCTCTCATGTTATAGCCATTTACTTATAAACCTATATTACTAATTTTTTAAAACAATTTTAAAAGAACCTTTTAAAATTGTTTTAAAAACGTATTATTAAAAGAATGTTTACGGAAAAAGTCACAAGATGCAAGTGTGGCAAATTCCATAATTACACATCGCGTGATTGTCAGAAAAAATCCAAATTTAAAAAAAATCGATGATCTGTTTATAAGTTGACTTTAACGTATTTATAACTGGGTGTTACGAAAACTCAATTTGGCATCACTGTCGATATAAAACGTACTGCAAGGCAATGAAATAAACACAGACACAAGTTGATCAGAAGAGAATAGTAGCATTACAGCACGTGGAATGACCTGCACCGGATGAATTTGCGTCTAACTGTCAAATAAAGCCTGTTACATAGCGTGTGTATAAAATAACGGAGAAGACTATTAATGTCCACAGTCAGACGGCACAGATTATCTGTGTCCTACACATTCTGTATCTTGCTGTGCAAATACTTTATACACTGTTCTCGCTATAGTCGTTTACTCATTATTCTAAAATTATGTTCAAATTGATACCGTAAGAACAGACTTGGCTAAACAACTGTCCGATAAATTACCCTTACAAATCGTCTTTGCCAAACACCTATAAAATGTACCCTACATTCCTACATTCCTACACCGCAAACTAGTTACACAAGGTCGTCATTTATATTCATATTAATGTTATCCACCATCCACGAGTTTTTTTATGGTTTCCCAAGCAGCAGCAAGTTCAACAAATTTTGTCACCCACCGATGAATTAAGAGCACTAACCTTGAAGAACCTTGTTATTAAATTTTATATATTTATTAATTAAAGCACATGCCTTTGTTTGGGAACAGTTTAATATTTGCTCTTCTCTTATGCTCAGAAATCAAGACCTCTGCCTACATAAATTAAGGGATCAAGGTCGATCCATTTCCAGTGCTGTATCAAAGTATCGATAATAACGTTGTGTGGTTACGTGCATATGTGATTTAGAAATTTAACAACAGGATTACCTTCTTGGTGACGAGACGCCGTGTAATTTCGTACATAACTACCAAACTACACGGTGTCACATCCAAGAAGAGTGTAATGCTAACATTTCCCGCCTTGAGATCCCCAAATCTCATAATAAAGGTCAAAATTTTGTAAACCACAAGAAGAAGAATAAAGAAGACTGGTGCTTATACTTGAGAACGACTGGTTACATCATCAAGGGTAGCTTAAAAACAGGACTGGATGCGGAACTGTTATACCGCGCACTCTCTACGAAAAAATTCTGAAACAGAGCAAAGCAAAATAAACAAACTGACAAACTTAGTTTGTATCAGAAAGTGATCTTTCTGAGGAACACCCGAATGTGATAAATTCGGGCAGCAGTAGCTACCTGACGCATCAAGTTCGATAACTTAGAAATAAATTCGCAGTGATTCACGGCGGTACTACACACAAAGGTTATTTCAAGGTTTATGTATTTACAGGAAAATGGCGGATAAGTATGGAATGGTTTTACGTGGGAGACTCAATTGAAACTCGCCTCAAACTAAGTTCCAGACCGAGCAGAATTCTGAGGCAGTGACGTTTTCTATTTGTATTCAGGAGGTACGTGGTTCGAATTGCAACTATAACACCACCTATCCTAATGATTTTCGTGATTCTTCTCGGTTACTGGAGTACGGCAACCTTAATTTAGGTCAAGTCGGCTACCCTTCACTTTTCTTCAACTTTACACTCCCTTTGACTCTCATCCATCGACACTACACAGCCCGAGTTAATGATAGTGCCTTCACCCTTCAATATCGGCCTCAGTGCAATGTACGGACTTTATATTCTTCATATGCCGCGGGCCTCGGTGCATCGTACAGTTTTGAAGCATTCAAGGGTACTAAAAACTCAAAATCCGCCTGTCTAGTTGGTACTTAAAAAGCCCAACGTGAATGAATTGGTTAATAAAGCGCACATAAATACACAAATAATTTTCGGATATGTATTGGGCCTGCTATCACGTCGTCACTCTAAACAGTGGAAGAGGACAGCTCAGTCGCTGTAGTGATTACACTGTGTAAGGGTGTGAGATAGCAGTTCGCTTCCTGGTGGGTGCATTAGCCATACTTTAGGACAATTTGTGGTCGAAGGCTTATCCCCCTCCGAAAATCCAAACAAAACGACGTAAATGAATCACGGAGCGCTGCATGCTTGCCTCATAGAATTCCGCAAGCTGCCGTTACAGAACTCGTGTACCTGAGTGTTTATGGTCAATATAACAACATTTTAAATGGAAAGAGGAAGGAAGCAGCGTATCATAAATATTATATGGTCGTTTGGAAAATCAAGCCGTGTAACACGGTAGATAGGTATCAATATTTCGAAGGAGTCTCCTACCTCCAGCTTCAGGGTAGTAAGTTCTTCATAAAATGGTAGTTTCAATATTCACCGCAATAACAACCATAAATCTTACACAGTATGTAATAAAGGTGTGACGTGGCGGGATCTAAGTTTAACCATGCTCATAACAATAGTAATTCAGGTACGGATTCAGTAACCCGGATTTTGAAACGGATTTCTAAATCAGTTCCCATAAGCCGTAGATCTTACACGTTAATTTCAAAGCTTTCACTTTAAATGTCCTACATAAGTGCAAAAGACGAACACAGAAATTGTTAAGAATTCTGATCTTCTGAAATACGATTATGCGTCGTTTGGCGAGTCGTTCCCAACGTTTCGAAGAAACATCGGGGACCAATAACCCAAACTACAATGTCACTTCCCAGAAGGCTTGAAATCTTAAACACCACTGCGAACATCACAGAACTCGCACAGAGATGTTCATACAGCCTGAACATACTTCATTCTAACTTGGAATTAAAAACAAACTGAAATCACAGTTGAGGAGGTTGTGGCATATTTGCCTACCTGTTTGCATTAAATTTTGTGCAAGGATTGTGAACCAAAATTTGAAATTAAATTTTTGCCTGCATTGAAGTCCTACAATCCAAATCTACATAAACCTCAACACTAAGTTTCATGCTACCTGTAGGAAAAAAGAAACATTGGTCATAACGCAAAGTGAGAAGTAAATATTATTAAGGCGCGTAAGTTTCGCTTGGAACACTTTCTGAAGGCCAAGTTACTCTATGCCAATCTGAGAAAGACATTCAAAAAGAGTATTCATGGTCTCATGCAACGCGATTCTTTAATGCTGATTGGCAACGTTAAAATTTAACTTCTGTAGTGAATGAATATTAATATAATTTACATAAGCGAAGCTACAAGAAACGCATTTAAAAATTTTGTGTAGCCCTGATTCAGGGCACAGAGTGAGGCCTCCCTTCGCAAGCTAATCTTATCGGATTTAGATGCAGCTGTCTAACCAACCACAATATCTGCAGCTATGGAGTTTCTCACACTTCTAGCTGAGCGTTCTCTTTATCTGCTGGCATTACAACAGGCGTTTTCTTGTATTCATATTAAACAAAACCGCTGTGGTGTAACCCTTATTTACATTTCAGAAGAGTAAATTTTATCTAAAGAAATTCTCCTGCTACGCTTCCAAAAGTAAGTATTTTCATACGTAGCAGAAAAATAAATTAAAAAGATGCTTGTAACAAAATTGAGACTCGGAAGACACGGCTTAATATATTTTCCGTCAAACTGCAGTAAAATGTGCAGCGTTATTACTCGTGAACTAAATAACTGATTTAGGTTTAAGGATATATAATCTGTGATACGATTAGGAACTGCATCTTCATAGGGCGGTATGTTCAATACTAATAGCAATCGAGTGTTAACATTCCAGCGTTTGTGGCAATAGTGTAGAATGCCAAACAGAAATTTAGGAAGTTACTCCCAGCTGCGCAATAAAATCATTCCATTTGCTTGTTACACAGAAATGCAGAAATGAAGTTAAGTTTTAAGAAGTTAAAAAGGATTATCTTGCTGGAATACACAATATTCTTGCAGTAAGAATTTCTGAAGTTAATGTTTAAGCATGAACGGTAATCTTGAAGGAGAAAGTATTCATCCAAGCCTCCTTAATTCCCCCTTTAAGCTCTACAGTATAATACCGAAAAGTGTTCTAGGGAAATGCGCACACACTAAACCAAGTTGCTCTTAGAGGACAGATGATGGGAAGCAATTTCTTGAGAATCCTCCTGTGGTCCCCACAAGTCTGCTTCACACCTCATCATCCCAACGACCCAAGTTTGGAGAAAGGAGGATCGCTAACTGTAATCGCTAAGTACTTCGTTTCAGTGCAGAGAAGTAAAAGAGAAATAATGGCTCAAGGGGATACAGGGTTTTGATTTCTAGATAACAGATCAAAATAAAAACTGAAACACTGTCACCCTGCATTAGACACTATAACAATAAAAATTATAAGGTAATTTGATCCTTGACGAAAAATGATGAGATGCTGGGACTACTTCAAACGGCCTTCTTCCCTTACAGGTTTGACTTTATGCTTTGCGACATCAATTAAGGCTGGCTTCCGAAAAACAGGCTACATTTTACACTATTATTTACGCAATGTCTTCACCAGCAGTATTACAATCTAATAATTTTATCAAAGGCTAGCTTCAATGAAATTGCATACATACATTTTTCGAGCAGATAACATATGTAAGTACAGCCGATACTGGTTGACATCAAATTTAGGCAGCTCTTTCTAAAGCTGACGTAACTTCAAAAAATCTGGATTTTGAGAGCACATACAATTTTCAGAACCAGCGTACTATTCAAGACGATCTTCAGACAAATACGTGTTAAAGAATTATTCGTGTGTGACACAGTTCATAGCCAGTCACAGCAAATATATTAAATAGCTTCGTAATTTTGAAAATACAGCAGCCAAGAATCGAGTTCTTCATTTTAAGCACAGTAAAACGTTCCGGCTTACGAGGGTATTTCACATAAACTATACAAGATCTCATTGTAACGTACCCTGACATTTCACCGTATTGACGGAACAGAAGTAGAATCTGTCGGTGTGTACCGAGCGTATCTAAAATGCTCTGATAAATTCGAAAAGCGATTCTTCACATCAAAACAAAGAAAACAGTTAGTATAAAAACATGTTCGGAAATCAGTGGTCTTTGAGTTTAATTAAAATATTATACTCAAAAATAACCACCTTAACTACGTAATGTCTTACTTACAACTGACACAGTACATTTACGATACACATTCGCAATTTAATAATTGTTGAGTTCTTATGGTTTATCAAGCCACAATTGAAAACAGATGCTCAAAATGTCTGCCACCTGACTCAATGGATCAACACTTCGCTCTGCTGTACCTCGAAAACTAATAGTTTGCGGACATATACTGATGTGAAGTTTCTTCCTTGTTTTGGTGTGGGGAACTTACTCTTGAAGTTTCTCCAAGCATTTCAGATACACCCTCTACAGAAACAGAACTGGCTACGATAAATTGTAACCGGTTCGGGGTGACGTTCACGAACAATGAACAGATGGTTTAAGTACAGGATGCCGAAAAAGTTTATATCCAAATCCTTACAATTATAGTAATTTTTGTGAGGTTTGGGGTTATCATGGCGGTGATTGTGAAAACTGCTATGACCCGGAATGTGACGAAGTGTAGTTTGGTTGCTAAGTGTATGCGAAAAGTTGATACATTTGTTTTAAACTATACAACGTTCCTTCCCAGAAGGCAGAAATATAAACTAAAAGATGTTTCATTTTGCAGAACACAAATGATAGTAAACTTACAAGACAGGGTGACAGTAACATAGATTCGAATTGAAGGAGTAAAAAGGCAAGGAAATCAGAGGGAAGTTTAATAAGCCCTGAACGGCCGATAAACAAATGCGTGATGTGCAGAGTAACATAACAGACAGGGACCCTGCATAATCGTGGCGCACTGTGATAAGGCATGGTCATCCAATCAGGCTTTAACTAACTCCATGGAACACAGTCCTTCAGGATAAGCTAACAGTTCCTCAGCTAGTTAAGAAATTCCCCCTACTTTATGGAAGCCGGAAGTTCATTACTGTTTTCACAAAAGCCCGCTACTTTCCAACATCCTGAGCCAGATCAATCCACTCAACGCCCTCCTATCCTATTTATTTAAGACCTATTGTAATATTATCCTTCCATATAAGCCTGGATTTTACAAGTAGGCTCTTTCCTTAAGGTTTCTCCACCACAGTCCTGTGCTATCAGTACAAGGACGTCTTCAGTGTTATGGTGATCCTTCTACAAAGCTTCAGAAAGTTTTATCACTTCAATGAAAGAAGAAAACTCCACAACTAACATGCGCGGCAATTAAACTCCCCCGCCCATCTTTACTGAAAATTTTCATACACAGGACGGACAAATCTCTGGTTTCTAGCAGGCGGAATTTTTACAATCTCGATGCATTATGAGACGAATTTCCAGGGATGTATTTTAATAAACGTTTGGCATGGCGAATTCATTTCAACTACAATGTGTCTACCAAGGAGCAGGGACAGCACAGTCGATATAGTGACTAAATTACGGGCTGAAGTCCGAGAAGTCACTGTTCGAATTCCGAGCGAGACAAGAGATTTAACTTCCCTTCACTGCGTCCAGACCGGAATACGGATCCAATTGTCTTCTATTCAAAGCGTACCTGGATCTCTTACAACTGGTTTAAAGCAACCGGGACGTCCAGCTGACCACTCACCACATTTCGTGTAGAGGTTATGAATGCGTGGAGCTACACCTCAACTCTTCAATACACTGTCACGTCGTATACAGGTTCAATTTTACTTCGACTGCTATGACGTGTCTACCATGTTTTACAGATTTTAATTAAATCGCGTATGGATTTTAAGTCCTCGAAGTTGGTTCACTTAACTTAAAGAAGGACGCAATTTAAACTATTACCCACCCTTTTATACTCACTGACATACCATTGTTTGTTGAATAAATAGTCACTGTTCATCATCTAATACAAATATAATGGTTGTATTTGATGTTGAACAGTGCCTACTATTACTGACACGTATTGTGATATGATACTTTCCTGCAGACAAACGAGAGTAATGGAACAATCACACCCCGATGACGTACCTGTGACATAAGCTTTCACGCCATGATCTTCTCCGCCCGAAGTGTACATTTCCGAACGCAACATCATTTGTTGGTGCTGATTAGTTCGCGGTGGTGGAGGTGCGCAACTTTGCTTACGTTGCGTGGCGGTGTTTGGAGTGCGATATACTGTAGCGTGCGGGTCGGAGTTGTTTACTGCCTGCTCCGGCCGGGCTGTTGCCGGGGGCTGCTGCTGTTGCTGCTGCTGGTGGTGGGCTGCTGCAGTGTAGTCATAGTACGCGCTGACACGTTCCGGGCCACTGGCGGTCGGAGTGCCCGGGGTCGTAGCAGCTGCCGCGGCGGCGGTGGGGTTGGGTAAGTAACTGTAGCCGGGGAACCCTGCGAATGGACGCACCGAGAAGCCAAAGAAAACGGTCAGAGAAAAATAAAATGTGTACAGGATCGCGACTATAGACAATCACCAGCAAAGCTTTGCAGGGGTAACTCCCGTTTAAAATTAGAAAGTGATATGGTGTTATGCCAACCTTCCAACAACAGCAGATTCAAATGCAAGGTGAGCCAGAAACGCACATGTGTGACAGCTAAAACTGACCCTGCGGTTTCTCGCATCACGCAATGGATACGAATAGGGGTTGTGGAGGTAAACATCCACGAACTACAGACATGAGGTGGGTGGTCAGCCTCACCATACAGTCGCTTATAAAAGACCAACCAAAATGGTGTACGCCTATACTGAAACAAAACTAATTTAGACTATGAAGTAACCGTAACTTCAGGACTGTAACTTACTGTTTAAGTGCCTCAGAGTTTCGGCGGAAATTATTTTTTGCTGTTAGTGATATCCAGGTACATATTTTGTATTCCGGAAGCATTCAAATGGTTAGAGGGAAATAAAAATTTTATTTTCGGTCCCAGGCCACACGTTACAACCCTTCACCATCACCATCACCACGAATATACGTCCGTCCGTCTGTCCAACCAGCAGCAGCAACAGCAGCCTAAACGTCGAATCGCAGTGAGCAAGTTGTTACGTTGTAAATGTATGTGTTGACCGTGCCTTTTGCTTTGACAGAAAAGCACACCATATACATTTATACAGTGGTTACAGCAGCCGAAACAAAAAGCAGCACACACCAAGTAATGATACAAATCACACCAACTAGCGAATGTTGTTCTTGTTCTAAGAGTTTCATAAAGTAAAGAGAATCCGCTTATAAGGCGAACAAAGACTGTGGCTTGCATGCTGTAAGCGGATTCACTACGTCATGCTAAAGATGTTGTCTCCAAAACCGATAAAGAAACAAAAAAAAAAAGACCGAAAGAGAAAGGAACAGGCATAAGTTATTCTAACCGCACAGTCAATCAAATTTAACGCCAAAACTACATGAATTTCATAACAGAACGAAGCTAATGTTTTTCCTTCATGCATTAACTACAGTATGCTAAGAGTGCAAATCTACAGTGTCACCAAAATACTTTGCACACACACACACACACACACACACACACACACACACACACACACACACACACACAAGGGAAAAAAGTAATAATCATAACAATAAAATAAAAACAAATAATTAAATAAAAATTAAGATGATTAGTACAGCCTTCGGAGATATAACACAGTGTTGAACGCTAGTTTGTTACGGACATATCGGAGAACACTGCTGCGCCCATCTTCAGGGAAACTGAAGAAGAATAAGTGGCAGGGAAGCGGCAAGTTCCTCCAAAACGTCGGTAACAAATTGCCAACCAACATACCGTCATGTCCCAGAAGACGGTAACCTTCATCAACAACGATGCAAAAACCTCAAACATACATAAAATTCAGATGTCATGCAAATCTATCTGAAACACGCGGCTCACAATCACAGCAGCAATAAATCATGTTTCGCAATAATTTTAGCCTCAACTGTACTTTGTGAAACGCAGATACCTTTATATTCTGTATTTGATTGTCGGTATCACTCTACTGTGTACTTGAATGCAGGAGCCTCTACGTATTTGAATTCACGCACCTCTATGTTATACGTTACATCTGAATACAGACACCTCTCCAGTCTCTATTGACTGCAGGTAACCGTTTTTGTGACATGTAAATACACGAATAGGTTTAGTCTCTGTCTGAGTGTCGGTATCGCTTTCCGTGATTACAGGCTTCCGCCGCGATGTTGATAAGATCTGCGCTCTTCTGGGGTGTTACGCAGCGTCGAGTGGTAATCATTTACTGGCGTTTCGGAACAACGTATCGGTCCCATCTTCAAGGGTCAAGAAAGGGTCAAGAAGTCCAATGAGTCATTGGACTTCTTGGCCCTTGAAGATGGGACCAATAAGTTGTCCCGAAACGTCGGCAAAGGATTATCACTCGACGCTGCGTAACACCTCAGAAGAGAGCAGAACTCAGGTATCTCTTTGTTTCGTATGTGAAAGTATTTACATCTTCATCCTATAATTTAATTTAATTTAATTTACGTGTCTAATCTATACGTGAATGCAGATATCGCTGTAATCTGTACCCGGAAGTCTACATTTCAATGTAGATAGAACGTTATTATACACTGCAGCCTACATTTTAATGCAGGTACCCCCCTCTAGCCTTCTCTAGAATGCAGGAATGTTTTTACTACCGTTCTACCACTGTACAACTAACACACCTACTTACAGTAACACGTCTCTTTCACACAATCACTGCTTCTCAAAGCCAATACAGTGTACTGCCAGGTGTTGTGGATTAATGCAAACTTGTGCATATAGAACACGCGTTCGCACACGTGTCACTAAACATACACGGTGTCTAATAAATTGATTCCTAACTCCAAATAAACATATCGCATCTGTTACTAATACCAGTTGTTTAATGATGTTTAACAAACAACCACTACTTATTCTACGAAGCAAATGGAAACACTTGGTACAGTCTGTGAGGAAAATGTCACAGTACTGATCGGTATTATCATCAGAGCAGGTGATTCACATATTAACCATACCAGTTAATTAGTTTTATGTGTGTATGCGTACATGTGCGTGCGCTCGCGAGTGCGTGTGTACATATACCAACAGTTCGCATTAACTATTAAAAAATAAACCACTTTTATGCTGCATTAATTTAAAACGTGAAAGTCAAGGATTATCTGCAATGATTTTCTTAATTTCATTACAATACATTTCAACATACTGTGTATAAGTAATGGCAGGGATTTGCTACTTAAGGATCCCAGTGGCCGCGCGGTCTAAGGCGTAGGTCTGCAGCCGAGCGCTTGCTGGGATCGTGGGTTCGAATCCCACCGGGGACATGGATGTTTGTCTGTTGTACAGTGTTCGTGTTGTCAGGTAGAGGTCTCTGCGACGGGCCGATCCCTCGTCCTACCGCCTGTGGTATGTGCTTGAATGTGATCAAATGAAAAATCACAAAAACCCTCGACACCTACTGTGAACAAGTAGGTAGAAGAGGGAAGGACTAAGAAAGAAAGATCTGCTACATAAGTCGTTAGGAATTTATTCTGAACACTTCTTACTTACTGAATAATGCAGTTTAATTTAAAATAACCAGGTCAAAACGTTCAAGGGCGTTACTTGTGGATAAAGCACAGACCCATATCGCAATAATAACAAGTAGCAGGAGGAGAATATTCTAAAATACTAACCAGATTTAAATCCAAGATTGCGTGTACGGCTCGACTGCGAGCTGAGCTACGGGAGCCTGGAGAGCCTCCGTTACAGCGGCGGAATCACCACCAACGGCAAATTATGTGATAAATGTGCAGACAAATAGAAATATCTGCACGTATATCTGTCTCTGCGTGTTTTGCAGTCCAAGTTGACAAGGTCAATTACACCCTCAAAACTCTTGATTTTTGTAAGACAACAGGAATAGCATGCAATACAGAAAATATTGGAAAAGGAAAACTATAATGATAAAAATAAATGTAGAAATTATAAAATTAATGTTAAAAAACTCGTTTCGTGCGATAAATTCAAGTACATTCGACCACAAAACATTAAGTTACTTTCCAAATCGGCCAACAAAAAATGATAACTAACTAACTAACTAACTAACTAACTAACTAACTAACTAACTAACTCCATGGAGCAGAGGCCTTCTTTAGAAGCTAACAGTTTCTCAGCTAGTCAAGAAATTCCCCGCATTTTATGGAACCCGGACGTTCATTACCGCATTCACAAGGGCCCGCCACCTGTCCCTATCCTGAGCCAGCTCAATCCAGTCCATGCCCCATCCCACTTCCTCAAGATCCACTTTAATATTATCCTCCCATCTACGCCTGGGTCTCCCGAGTGGTCGCCTTCCCTCAGGTCTCCCAACCAAAATCCTGTATGCACCTCTCTTTTCCCCCATACGTGCTACATGCCCCCCATCTCATTCTTCTCGATTTGATTACCCGAATAATATTTGGTGATGAGTACAGGTCATTAAGTTCCTCAACAAAAAATGATACGAGGTATATTACAAATAACTTGTGACGTCAAAAGTATTTATGTGTGACGATAAAATGCATTGTCCTCCCTACTTTACCGGATCTCACTGACAGTGTCCACCGAAAATGTTAAATGTAGAGTATTGTCACGTTGTCACAAACCCAGCTGAAATGTCTACTGCGGTAGGTGAAAGAAGTATGAGTTTGGAGCATTGTTGGAATGATATTGATAGGGGAAAAACTACGTACTAGGAGAAAATACTGTCAAAGTGTCACTCTGTCCACAACAAACCCCACACGGTCTGGTCTAGGACCGAACCCAAGACTCCACAGTGAGAGGTCGTCGAGTAACCGCCTAAGCCATGGCGCGGCCCCTGAAATTATTGTAAAAATTACACGGAGAAAATAATTCATGCACCTCTACGTACAAACTTATTTATGTAAACAAATTTAATAAAAAAATAACTTGGAAAATTTTGGAAATTATTAAACTTGACGGAAGAACAACATGCACTAAGCGGTGCTACCAACTAGAAATAAGTTACGGACGGTGAGGCAAAGATGGTCACTGCAGTACCGACTCAGGCAAAATTTCCACTGTCATTTGTTGACGGGATCTTTTGCTCTTTTCGCCATTAGACGCGAACATACACAGCAATATAACATCAGGGGTTAGCCTTTTACATACGGACGAGATATAAGGAAACAACTGTTTCTTCTAATCATGGCAAATGCATAAGTTATAATCAAAAACGAGTTTCATTCAAAAATAGCAATCGCATGTAAAACTAAATTTATAAAAGGTATTAATACCCTAAGTTTTTACACTGTTTTCACCGTGCATTTCTATATATATAACAAATATCATTACATCGTAATACACTAACTAGTAAATTGTACAAAGGTGTAAATTAAGTTTTAATTTTTAATGTTTTTATGAGATCAAAAAGATTTTATAAGATAAATATTGTGCTACAATACCCTTATTGGACAATGAACATCTAACTTGTAGGAACTGTTACGGTGCAACGTGTAATCTTGTGAAAGTAGTAAAAGAGTGTACCCCTGAAGATGATGCATTAGCATCGAAACATGCCGGGTGATCTGGTGTAGTATGACGTAACAGTGTCTCTACATAGAAACAGTGCATTTGTTGGTGACTGATACTTGTTATACACCCCAAATTTTACTGATTTAATTTCTTGCTGTTTCGCTATTGATAACTAACTCCAAATACTGCATGAGCTTGATTAAAATTATAATTGTGATGATGTTAATTGCTTTGCATCCGTGATGTGTGATCACAAAATGCTGATATTATAGACTAAAATTTCAGTTAGTGCAATTTACCTGGTCCGATACTACGATTTCATTTCATGCTAGTGGTAATACAGGAATAGGCTACTCGCTACACTTCGTGCTAGTAGTAAGTCAGGCGTGCTTGCTGTACTTTGCGCTAGTGTTAAGGCAGGTGTGCTGGCTGTATTTTGTGCTACTGGCATGGCAGGCATGCTTGCTACACTTGTGCTACTGGCATGGCAGGCATGCTTGTTGCACAGAAGCAAGAGACACGGTACTTACATGGGTACGAGGGGAGAACCTCTCCTCGATAAGAAACTGTGCGTCGATGCTATAAGTGAAGATTATTTTATAAAACTACATACGTAAACAACTGTCCAACGAACGTTACGGACACACATCCATACTAATTTCTGCTCAACGAAATTTTGTATAAAATGAGCTGAGCTCATTAACGCGATAGCATGCTTTTACAGTTCTACAACATCCACCTGTCCGTGTGAAATTTGTGAAGTTTGTTCATCCTCAAACGTGAAACGCCTTACACACGGAGTATGTCGACAGCCCGCAGAGCTATTGCGATGAATTTCAGTTACTGAGTTAATTTTATGTACGTACTTTAAACTGATGAAATAGAGAAATCAGACATATACAGTGGTGATTACTTAATAGAGGTACCACCTGCTTTCACACTAAAAACTTAGCATTTTGCTCACAGAGGGTATTCATATATTTCGTAAGATTTTTATAATAAGCAGCTACTATATCAGTGAGCGACTGGTCTCAGTAATGGAGAAGCAGAATAATTTCTGTGCGGATGGAACTGAATCTAGAAAGACGTAAACTTAATATAAATTTGGAGCTTAAATAGTTTAATTTAAAATTCACTTACTGTATAAAATTGTTTTATATTACAAAGACATGCTGTATGTCACATATATGTCTGCAGAGTGGAGGGATCTAAATGTAACTCAGGTCTCGATTTTTACGGGAGGAAAATACAAAAATCTCACACCAAACTTAAAATGCAAATCACTTCGGAATCATGAAACCTTTGGGCTTTGTGCATTGTCAATTACTTAAAATAAAATTAAAACACCTTTCTGGGGACACGATCGGTACACGAAGCGTTGTCTTGCTTTTATTTCGAACACGTAAAGAGGGATAAAATCCAAAGACTGAATGACTCACAACGTGATATACTCTCGTCTGAAACCCATACAATCGTATTACGAAGAATTTTGTTAGTGCGCGAGTTTTGGATACAATCTGTATGCTGGGCGTCCTGCGGTGTTGGCTCTCATGGGCCGGTGTTTGTCGGTGATGGATGGGAGGAAGTTCGTGTACGGGTGGAGAGGTGTGGCGGCAGTGTCCCACCCAACAGCACATCCATCAAAATGGAGAGTTCGGTCCCAACGCGATGCGTTTTCTGATTTAGGACCAAGTTTAAAATTAGTTTAATTTTAGATCCACGTTCGATTTTTTAATGCTAGTTTCAGACACGGATTTTTAAAACTATGAGATGCACCTGGATAGTTTCAGATGAACAGTGAGATACTGAACGACACTCTACCAGTTACAAACTTTATTTAGCGTCGAATTTGTACAAGAGTGGGATTCGACTAAAATTACGAAATAAAGGTATGAAAAGTGCCAGTCAGGACGGCCGGTTGTTTCAGCCGACACTGTCGGATTCTGTTCTCGTGCTAGCCTGTTGGTAATTTGGTTTTAAACTGATCTGGTAGGCTGCGCTCGAAATGCAGTCACCTATAAAATTTATGGAGATATAAAAATATATAATTGTTGGACGTGACCAAACTTTTAATTTGATGTAGTAATTTCAGAAATTAGAGGGCAATAAAAAATGTGGAGGTAATTAGCTACAAATATCCGTGTTTAAAATAATATAACATTGAAGTTAATTAATTAATGAAGGATTCGCTTTTAATGACTAAGGTAAATTACATCCGTTGTCGTCTAGCCGAATACGAGTGTGTCCCACTTATTTGTAACACCGTACGCTTCAGACAATGTGACAGACTTTCAAAATGTTTATATTTGTACATACTCGTACGCCTGTAAAAAGTTGCGACGTATTTTTGAAACTTACAAACAGTTACGCGCCCTGAAATAGATTAAATTTCGTCTTTTTATGGTCGGTTATCGGCATTTAAAGCCAGACACCAACGCCTGTCTCTCCAAACAGTTATTTGCTTGAATTTGCTTCTTTTTCGTGGGGTTTCAAAGGGTCTTTTAAAGCTTACACAAAATTATATGTTTCAAATCCAGTTTTAAAAATCCGAACATTTCATCTCCGGGTTTTACCGTTGTGCGCTATTCTGTTTGCAAATTTAAACGGCACTTCATCATTCCTGTGTAATTTCCGTTGGTGTCTCTGTCAATTTACGCTGCATGTAGAAACCCTGCTACAGCTTAATGCCAGACATACACAGGTTTCACGGAAATTTAAATCGCAAAACCAACACTATCACACCGAAAAATAAGCAGTTTTTCCTTACGATTAACGTCTACTTGTATATAATAAATAACTAAATAAATAAATAAATACAAATGTATTTAAATGTTTTAAGAAAATATTATACATTTACGTTTTATAATTCATATGTTTGTTACGCAAAACCAAATTACGTCTCTAATGAATGTAAGTGGGATATCGCATTTGGATGAGGTCACATACGACACATCAGTGTTCGTTACTTTGTTCTAAATGCAAATGGAATATGGTATTTTATTTTCCGACAGTGTATTGCAAGGAGAAAGACGTTGGACAGAATCACTGCTGCAGAATTATTACACCATACAGGTTACGCATAATTATAAAAAAATTGACATAGTAACCTGTCATAATATTTGCAGCAAATGAGGGAAAAGAAACTGAAGAAAATGCCAAGAGTTTACGTAATGTAAATATGAAATACGCTGAACTGAAAGGGTGTGGTACGGAAATAACGTTTCCCTCCAAGGCTGTGAAGATATCGGAAGGTTCAACTAACAAGCACCAACAAAAATCTCCTTTTAGTGTGCTATAAAAGAAAAACATAATGTTAGTCAAAATCACTGGTTGCTGGTAACTTTGCTGGAGAAGAAATATCAGTTAGTAATATGAACTTGACTGCATCAGGCAGCTATTGCAGCGTTATGCCCGTCATTGTTAGTTAGAAGAAACAACAATATCAGAAGAAAAAAAGGAGTTAAGAGCACAAACGTTACGACGAACAGTCAATAGTAATCAACACTAAGAACATATAGCCTACACTAGACATTACTAAGCACTAAATGCACTAACAAAGTACTAAAACAATGCGTTCTACAGAGAAGGTCCCGGACGGAGGGGCTGTAATTAAGCAATAGGGATGTACACTTTCATTCAGGTTTCTATAGAAACACAACTCAATGCAAAAACTTAGTTCTTTTGAAGAAATACTGTCAAATCTTTATGCTGGTAAATCACCAAAGATAAGTACGATATTATTAGTTTCAATTTTTATTTATACCGCAGAAAATATAAACATATTAACTTGTTTGTAGACGCTTAAAAATTAGAAATTAATAATTACCTGTCTAATAACAATGCAGAGGGAAAATTAGCACAGGAATAAAATATAAGAATATAAAACACGTCATAGATTCATATGCGGTTCACACAGTGTCACAGATTCATACGCGGTTCACACAGTGCCACAGATTCATATGCGATGACCTGTTTTACAGCCAAAGTTTTGGAAAAACTTCTTCAGAAGACAAACGTAATGTTTCTACGAAACGTTGGTACCAACCTACCAGACTAAACACGGTATAGCAACCAGACCACAATATGACTGCTTCATTAATTTAGAAAAATCCACTTTTAACGGGTATCAACATATCGATGAATATTAAAAAAGTACCAATGCGTAATACATTAAAGCAATTAACTGTACTTCATCTTAACAAAGATACTTCTTACGATTAATTTGGTATCAATCATCGAATGTGGCAAATTAAATTCTATGATCAGTGAGGACATAACATTGCATCACGGATTTAACCAGAAACAATAGTATTAATGTATTACTATAATTTTTGTTAATTAAGACAAATTCAGGTGATAGAAATGCTAGCGCTTTTTAAAGTAGAGGTTCCTACCGCTATTTTTTTTGGACTAAACAGCCTCGTAACCGACTTCGTGACTCTAGGACCCAGCATTCAGGATACCAGCGACCATGGGTTAGTTCCGTTTCAGAAATTACGAGCCACTTTTAACCCCTTCTGTGCTGAGTTTTGTAAAATATATTATCTTCCTTTAAAACTTTACAGTAACATACACATTCAGTAAACATTACATGGCTATGTTACCAGCATATGGAATGACACGTTTCTTCCTAATGATGTTACCACACATCACACACAAGAATGGAAGAATTCTCGCATTGAAAACAATATACCTCGATCATGTCACGAGAAAGGATTTTTAAATGTGTAACTACAATTCCAGCACGGGACCTTCTCTTAGTCTGCATCACTCTATATGATGACTAAGAACACTTCTGTAATTCTAGCAACACATAAGACTACCGTTACTGCACACTGTTAGATGAGTGTGTCCTGCACTCACACATTTCATATTCACACACACACACTACGACACTATAGCACTACTGACTATGCTTGGCAACACCACCATCTCGGAATATTCTCTTGCTTGGTTAGGGGTAAGAGCAATTTGTGTCTCTAAGTTCGCACATTTCTGTCTCTCACAGTTGTTAGTAAGGCGACAAAGCAGATATTCTGCTACATTCAGTTAGGTAGTTACCACACTTTGACAAACAGTTTCCTACGCTGTTACGAGTATAAACTCCTAAAAGACAATCAAATTATTATATAATAAAAACTCTAAATGGGACCAACTATAGCTGCACAAGACTATATTCTACATTACTGGCCACACTAATATAAAACAACAAAAATATATTAATGTACTCTATAATCTTCACAAAAATGTCTAATAACATATTATATTAAGGAGATGTCTAACTTTTTTTGGTTTACTCGCCCCACGCTAGATGGCAGCAGCGTCGTTTCTTCTCAGGGTCGCAGAAGAGGTGAGGGACCGCCGTTTCGAAACTTCTTCTCTTTCCTATTGTATTTTGCTTCATAGTTTTAGATCGAATCCAACTGATGAATATTTGCTTGTCACTGGGTCGGTCAGGAGAATCCACGACAGTGTTCTGTATCTTTTTCAAATGACTGTTGACTGAGAACGGTGACTACTGAGTGGTCTGTGTGTCAGTGTGTTGGTGTGTTCAGTGTGGAAACTAATGTCTGTAGTTTGCCAACCTGGGTGTAAACGCCCTTTCCTTCTTAAGGTTAAACAATGATCAGCAGTGAATTAGGAAGTTCCTACCGAGTGGCTTCGCCGTATTAAGCCTTCACGCGATATTCATACACGTAACTATTTGAAAAAAATTTTTTTTCCATACGCAATACGCATAACACGACATATACCCTATATACAAATTCATACATCAGAAACTGTAGTAACTCTACGGAATAATACTGCTAAATTTAAGCCAATTTCACAGAATACGGATACTTCAAATACACAGACGTATGAGTGTTTTCAGGCTTCCGCCTCGGTGTAAACAAGGTCTTTGCCTTTCTGGGATCTTAACGCAGCGACGATTGATCGTTAGTTACCGACATTCCGGGATAACCTATTGGTCCTGGAGAGCTTTAGCCTTAACGATAGGACCGATAGGCTGTCCCGAAACGTCGGTAATTAATTACCACACAACACTGCGTAATATTCCAGAAGAAGACCACATACGTCAACAATATTTCATTTCCTGACACATACAGTTTTACCAGAAGTATGATATTTTTAGTCTATACGAAAGGCATCTTTGCCTAAAGAACTGGAGCAGCCTCAGGACTGACCTCAGACTTACACGTTCACAATCCCGGACAGAGTTGAGTATTACACCTCCAGAGCATATACACCACCAATACCTGTATTCATCTGACCCATCCATAAACAACACACACGACACAGCTATAAGAACAGCTACAATAAACGAGAGAGTATATTCTACAATTAACAGCACTAACCTATAACCCACAATGCGGGCTGTGTCATTTTCATAAATTTAAATCCATAGGTTATGGAAGGCAGATAATCAGGCACGGCCAAACAGCGGGTGACTAGCTGAAAATGCTATAGACGAATGAAAGTAAGTGGCACATTTCTTCTGAGTTTAACCCTCTCTGCTTTAATGTAGACGATGTGTAGGCACGTCCGCGAAGTTGTGTTGGGTCCTATGACTACAAGTTTCTGACGAAGTCGTTTATTGTAGTGTCCTGCTGTCTGTGCAGCAAACATGGAAGTTAGGGCTTATGGCACGTATTCCGCACCTACTTCATTTGCTTTAAAATAGCAAAACCCCATTTCAGCTGACATTTGTCTACGAATTTTCAGCAAAACAAAACTGAGTTGTACTAAAAGTAAAGTTGAGAAAAATTCACAGTAGACAAAGTTAACCTTTACTAGAGTTCAAAGTTCCTTTACCTTTCAAGCAATAAGCCAAATAATGAAGTTAAAATAAATATAGGTAAAGTACACCCTGTAACATGCCGTGCAGGCACACAGCGGTGAGGTAGGGGTTGAGATATGGCTCTATTATATCTTTAACCTCGGCGCTAGATGGGGGTGAGTGGTGAACGTCACGCCCCGGCCGCTTTATCTCCGGGAAAGATACACGGCACCACTTGCACAGGAGGCTAGGTTGACCTCGAGGCTGGTCCGGACGGGTGCGGAAAACACTGCTCCCACTGGGGTTCGATACCCAGACCGTCTAGGCCGTAGCGAGTAGCTATACTGACCACGCTATCCCGGCCACCAAAATATAGGACAAATTTAATGTGTTTCATGTCCGTGCACTATATTATACAAAAACACTAATCACCAACAAATGCACAAAGAGAGTTTTATCAACAATTTAACACACTCCTACATGTTTCGACCCTGCTGGGTCATCTTCAGGGAGAACTTTTTTGTTATCGTTACACTAAGGTTGCACTTTATAGTTGAGTGAGAATGTGCTGTTGACTGTGTACTGCGTTGTTTTTGGAGGCGTGAACTCTCTGCGGTCCCGGTTTGCACTGCAGTGCAGGCCGGGACCGCAGGGAGTTCACGCCTCCAGTACACAGTACACAGTCAACACCACATTCTCACTCAACTGTAAAGTGCAACCTTAGTGTAACGATAACAAAAAAGTTCTCCCTGAAGATGACCCAGCAGGGTCGAAACATGTAGGAGTGTGTTACGATTGATGGTAGAACTCTCTTTGTGCATTTGTTGGTGATAAGTGCTTTGTAAATATAGGCCAGTTACGAATAAATACAGTGAGGAAATATCAGCACCGACTATTTCAGAATACTCACTGAGGAACACTACAAAAAATGTCAAAATAGGGCATCTTCGTCCCCGACGATATAAAGCGCTTACCTCCCGTCAGCGGAACAGACTGTATCCACCCGTAGGGTCTTGAGGATCCTAACTGTGGACACTTTTTAGGTATCTGCAGACACGATACCTAAGTAGGCATATTTGTCAACATGTCAACATCGAAATATGAACATTGATGTAGGTCTGCCTGAAAAAGTCAAACAGAACGCGATTTTTGTGTTACACGTAACACCGATAACTGGATATTTAGAATAATTCTAAACAGTATACTCTTACACGTTTTACACAAAATGTTAATGGCTAGGCACGTACGTTGAAATTCCGAATTTTACAAATGACGTTAGATGAGTACGGGCTAAAGCCATCGGTTGCATATGAGTAGGCCTGTACCATGCCCTTTTATACATACCACACAACAGATAGGTATGCAGCAGGGAAAGGGTTAAATTAATCAGAAATACAATGTTCTGCCCTTACAGAGTTTCGGGCAAAAGTTTTTTTGAAAATCAATTAAGAGATCTAAACCGAATTATATACTGCCACAAACAGAATGCGATGCAGAAAATATTTATATTCATTGCCAAATATTTAAACATACACGCTGCAATTAAAACCCTCCTTTGCACATCGTAGTGTGTATCAGGAGGGGGAGGGAGGGGGGGGGGCGAGCCCCGTAAGCAGCGCATAGCGTTTGGCCGAGCCTGAAGTACCAAATCACCTACAGGGTGTACCGGATACAACTGCCTAATACAAGCACTAGTAGAGTTCATCCACTACACTGTCTTGGGACACACACAGTACATCGGAATACCGCGGGTTTCTTAGAGTCGGTTAGGACTGTCTTTTTCTTACAATGAGGAACACAATAAATATTTTAACTCCTCTGTATCTCTTTATAACACATGAAGCACTGTGTCTTGTTTTAATTAAAAACCACAGCATAAAACATATTTATGTAACAAAATGTTCCAATTTTACACGTAAAATATATCTGGCCAGCACAGTTCTCTGTAAAACAGACAGATTTCGTAGAATGGTCCGAAAGTGTGACGTAACCTTCCGTTGTAATGCCAATGAGGTTGATCTAGTAAAATTCAAATCAAAGTGCCCTAAATTAGTAGCCCACCAAATTCATTGCTCATGATTTTCTCCTGAAGCAATGTGATGATTAATTTCAGAGAAGCAAAAAAAAAATACATTTTACCGTGAAGCAGCCTCCAATATCGCCGAATGTGTGGGTATAATTTCACTGCAGACACATTCCTTCTTAATATTATTCCAGCAGCCTTATAATGGAAGCAAAGCAGACAAGGTGCCTTCACTGGCATACACATGTTAATGCAGGGTCCATCACTGTCTTATAGTCTTCCGTCATATAATTTAAAATCATGCCACACTCTTTACTGATTAACTGAACGCTGGGTAGGAAGGAAACTAAATTTTGGCACAGCCCAGCTGTACTGTGTTCATATAACACTGGACAAAGCAGAAGACAATTTGTAACATGCCTTCTTAGTAGCAGGCTGCTTCCTTAAAAAAGTAACATATAAATATAGCAGGCAAAAGTGTGGACAAACCGCTGTGGATATTGTGTAAACAGTGACAATAAAATGCTGTCCGAACCGACAGAAAACACACGGCATTAGTGTCTAAAAAACTATGGAATCAATACCAGTAGTAGACACAAAACAAGAAACCTATCATATATATGCTTTCAAAGCAGCATACATAAACAACACGGAATCATTCGGGTCGGTTAACTTCGTGCCCAAATTCAGATTGGTCATTCTTTTATTTGTAAGACAAATCTGGATTCAAAATGTATTCATGCTTTGTGCTGAAAAACTAGGCCTACTCTATTCTAATAGTTAAGTAAAAATATTAATCAATTTTTAAAGTTCCAGGGCTGTGGTAATGCCAATGCTATAGTTCACAAAAATGTTACAAAAAATAAAATACAATATTATATTTAAAACCACATACAGTAAAGAACAGGAAAAAACAAAGATAACAAGGAACATACAAAAAGAAAAGGGTACAAAGGAGATGGACTGTAACTAATATGTACGCCGTGATGACAGAAGTGAAACATCTGGACTTAACACAAAGTGTTTAATGTAAACCACAACAACACTAAAAGGGATTGCCTAGTAACGGACAGCAATGTGCAAGACGAAAAATTCAGTCGCATCTTGCAAACTATTGCATGGCTTACCAGCCGTTATGTTCGGGGGGAGACACCTGGCGGGAGAAGCCCGAACACTGCTCCTCGCCCTACCAATGCCGCAGAAGGTGAATCCTGAGACACAGACGGTGTGTTACATCACATATATCAGACCCAAACGTTACTCTCATATTTTGCCTTGGACAGGTTTTTCAAAAGTGCTTAATGTGAGATAACACGGGGCAAAATACCGAAGATACAGTTTTAAGTCAATTTTCTGAAACATAATTAGCGTTATAGCCTGAAGTAGCCATAATACAACTGTTGTATCTTGGAACTTAAAATTTGAGAGAATAAACTTGTTTTATATTGTATTCCATGAGTGCTATGGTTATCATGGAGATATAATGGGGATTTGGTTCCTTTGTGAAATAAAAATTGTATTTAGTTATAACGTACTGTCAGTTTCCACCCTAAACTAAAGAAATGTTAACATTTCCACTTGAAACTTGTAGTTAAGACCTTGTTTAGCTATCACTTACTATCTTACGTGCACAGTGTGCTGTTTCTTTGAGTTAGTAATGCCGCAATAGTTTAACATTTTTTTCTCCACTGCCAAATGGAGTCTGAACTTATTCAGGGTATAGGGCGTTTCAGTGCGCGGTGCGAATAATTATATAGACACAGCACGTACAGAAACGTCATAAAAGGTTACAAGAAGCTAAAGACTGTTATTCTGTTGCTACATTTGTTAACAGTAAGAAGCGGCAGTACTTATGAACAGGACAAGAAGATGTCAGTATCAAACGGCAGTGGAGTGTATTTTGGAGTGGGTATTGCAGTGTCCACCTTGGCCGAACAAGTTCACAGCGTACAATTAGAGGGCACCACCGCTACATTTATACAGTTAATCTACGAAGTTTAGTTATCTTATTATAAATGCGTCTTTCTTGACAGAACTTTTGGGGTAGTTTATGTTATGAATTTCTGAATAATTCTGATTTATGGGTAAATAATGTGAATAGTAACAGTTTTCGGTGCTAAGGAAGGATGGCGAACTTCAGTATTATTAATAAACTATAATGCGAAAAAAAAAAAGAACTACACACGCGTTCATGAAAGTTAGAAGCTATTAACTAACAGAATATATTTCAGCCCTAAGGCAATCACCGCGGGTTATGACGTAAACATAAAACAATCTTTTATGATCACAAAAATGTTATCAGTACAGCAGTTCCAGATTTTTAAAATGAAATGTGTTACAACATTACCCACACTTGGATGTATCGCATTAATATTTCTATATATAGATACTGTATATTTTAAAAACTTATTATTCTATTATTATGCTGTAAGAACTTTAGATGCCGCAGTATTTTCTAATGTCATCTATGATATAAGCACAAGCAGGTATACTTCTGATTCACCCAAGTATAAATTACTACACTATTTGTAGTACAGACGTAAATTTGGTACGTGATTTTTACGTTCGAATTGTTGTATTTTATAATACCCTAAACTTGCACGGTAATTTGTTGTCTAAGGTTCTCACAGCGGTAAAGATGCCGATTTGTGTTCTGGAACATAACTCCGTGCCGACTGGTATATTTACCGACGTTTTGGACGAGCACCCTTCTCTATCTTCAAAATATTGCAACAGGACGCTAAAGTCGGTAACTGTTTGCCAGTCGATACGGCGTCATATCCCACGAGACTTGTATCATCAGTTTGTTACCATATTACTGTACACTAAATCAAATTTTGTATGCGTTTACGGGCCTGTCCTCCAAAGTATGAACATAGCCTGTGTACACATACACATCGTACGATAATACGGGATGGGGTAAGATACTGAACTTATTTATTTTGAAGCCGCACGAAATATTTCAGAAATCCTCAATATGCCTTTCGCCAACTCACTAACGACTACTGAGGTAAGGATATAGGACGCACATGAATAATTGACTTCAATGGGGAGGGAGCACAGCTGACAAAACTCCAAATTGCTACTCAGCACGACGATCCAAGAGGCGCTGTTTAATCTCCAAGACAATGTTAGGAATACCGGGTAGAAACCTGCTGCTCCTTCAGCAAGAGGTTGATATATTGGCGGTCGTTGCTTCGCGCGCAGTTTCAACTAGCGTTCGGCACATCGACATCAACCATCGTGTCCTATCAGCTGTGTTATTAATGCCTCGTGAGAATTCTGCGATTCTTGAACAAAACCACGCCGTTAAAGGAGAAATGCGAGAGTTAAAATCACCTAATTCCATGCCGACTACGGAACATTCGCGTTTCATTTCTGGAGGTCCCGGATTCAAATCTCAGTTCGAAAATCGTTATCCTGATAAGTGGTTACGGTTTCACTTAGGGTCTACAGAAAAATTCCGAAATATATCACACAATAGGCTGGAGCTGTTTTCTTGCGCATGCTTTGTAACTCGTTGTTCATTGAACATCCTACGATTCAATGCTATAAAATTCTTGGGCACTGACGGACTGAGAGGGTAGTTAGATAAAGCACGAGGTAAACGTACAATTCACCCTACAGCAGGCCATGGAGGCTCAGAGGGCAATCAGAAGTATAGCTCTACTCTTTCTATAACCTCGGCGCTAGACGGGGGTGGGTGGCCAACGCTACGCCCCGGACGCTTTGCCCCCTGGAAGGAGACCCGGTACCCATATTACAGGTGGCTGGGTGGGTACCAGGGCCGGTCTAGACAGGTGCGAGAAATCTCGCGCCCACCGGGATTGGATATCAGGAACGTCCAGCCTGTAGTGAGTCGCTATACCGACAACGCTATCCCGGCACATCACACACTACAAGTAAATAAATAAATAAACAAATAAATGTTACATTCAAGAGACATCCGGTTTGAATGTAGGCTGGCGGACCGATTTTCTTTACTTCTCAAGAAGTTCCTGAGTCTAACAAACAAAGTGGTGTAGAGGTAACACTTCACTATACAGAATGTCGCATAAGTTACATGACACTAAATGTTTAACATGTTGCCTCTAATGTTAAGTGACTTTGGGCCACTCTGTATGCTTCAGATTTACACCTTTCGAATCTCTCTCACCTTCAAGGCTTGTAATTCACGTAACTGATGTCGTTAATAAAAGTAGAAGTGAATCAGTAGCAGTCCCTCCGTCACATTATTCTTGTCTCAGAAATCACAAAATTATACTTACACTGACTTTATCCCTACATGTTTCAATGGACATGCCATCATCTTCAGGGGATACAAAGTGTTACAGGTGCCAAAGCATCAAGAAGTGTAAGTATCTTCCTGTATACATCCAACCTGATTTACAGTAAAATCTAAGAAACAGGTCTGGTGTATATAGGAAGATATTTACACTTAAACACTAATCACCAACAAATGCACACAGAGAGTTTTATCATCAATCGTAACACACTCCTACATGTTTCAACCCTGCTGGGTAATCTTCAGGGAGAACTTTCCGTTAACAGTCAACAGCGCATTCTCACTCAACTGTAAAGTGCAACCCTAGTGTAAAGGTAACGGAACGTTCTCCCTGAAGATGACCCAGCAGGGTTGAAACATATAGGAGTGTGTTACGATTGATCATAAAACTCTCTTTGTGCACTTGTTGGTGATTAGTGTCTTTGTATGATACAGTGCACAGACATGGAATACATTAAATTTATATTTACACTTCTTGATGTTTTTTGTACCTATAACACTTTGTATCCCCTGAATATGACGACATGTCCACTGAAACATGCAGGGATAAAGTCAATGTAAATACAACTTTGAGATTTTTGTGCATAATTGTTCGTTTGTTCTAATTAACTTGTAATATGCACGGTGTACACCATACAAAATTATTCTTGTCTGTCACTTGATTTGCTTAATCAATGACTGTGTGAACATTTAGATGTATGTAGTAGGATCAGAATTTAGAAAATAAATTATCAAATTTCACTTGTGTTTAGAACGATATTTTACGAAGACATGCCTAACCCTCTCAATGGCCTCAGCAATACACTTTCCTACTTCACAGGAAACACATCAAGACCAATGGGTTAATGCTGTTTAGGTAAATAATGGATCGTTATTCTCAGACTCACTAGTTCAAAGACAATATGTGACCAGAGTGTGGAGTTTTTAAAACGTTACGGGAGTTTTACAAATAGGGGCCAGTCAGACGAAAAAAGGTGAAAGCACTAAAGCTAATTACTTCTTCCGTATCAGTTTTATAACTCTAGTTCGTTAGAACTGCCTTTCAATCAGACCTGAATCTATTCAGTAAAGGGCAAGAGGCGAAATGTAGGTGTACACGTGATAGTATCGCGTTCCAATGAAACAAATATTGACCCCAGTTTTAAGTATATGAATTTTCATACACTCGTGCGCGTGCAGTTATAGGAGTACAACAAAAGCAGTGCAGTACAGTGTCACAAAAAATATCAGAACACTTTACAGTCGTAAAGTTACCATTTCTGGAATATAGCATCCTCTTCTCTATTGACAGGTACTAACGTTTCGGAGCAACCTGCCACTTCCATCTTCAATGTATAAGTAACGAAAGTAAGTCAGCAAGCTAGAAATTAAGCTCTGCGGCTTAGCTTTCATGAAGGTAGCAGGTTCCTGAGAAACGTCCTTGCAAGTGTTCGTCAGAAAATTAGTTTACACGGTGTGTCATTTCGTACGTACAGAACCCACACTGACTGCGACTACATCAGGGGAATTCTTCGCCGAGCGATTATCATCTGTTTCCAGCGCTGAAGAAAAATTTTGGCAGCCACAAATTCAGAGATAATCGCGAGGTGGAAACAGGTGTGACATGATAACACAGGACACGGACTGATATTAGCAAGGGATGTAAAAGCTCGTCTCATGGTACGATAAATGTCCTAACTGTGTCAAGGACTGTGTGGAAAAATAATGGTATAGCAGTACAATTAAATAACAACTGTTCTCATTAGGGCTGAAAATACAGAACTCGAATTGATAATCGTATGGTCCGTGAAGTCATTTTCTGAAAACTGTCGCAGATATCTGCCAGATCACACGACGTCATGTACCAGTAATTTTAATATTTACCATCGTGACTTCCTCATCTACCTAATGGTCGTCGATTCCGAATGGATTATGTCAGAATTTGGAAAGTTCTATCAGTTACATTTAATGACTTTGCCAATTTATCTACCATCAGTATGGGTACGCAAAAAACATTTCGAAATAATGCTTCAACATGGCCGCAGCGGATTATACGTAGCATTTTCTGTCGCAACTTTAACCCCATCCTTTCTTTAGGTTATGGCCAGTTCTTTCATAAAGAGAAATAGACAGTCACACATTGCTAATATCACGTCCGCCTCAACAGGAAACGAGTAACCAGAGTACTATGTAAGTAATAAAGTATGGAATGGGAGTTCTAAGAATACGCAATAAAAGAACTGCACCAGCAGATAGATCAGAAAAAGCTTATATAAAGAGAAAATTACGAACTTTAGGCTCCACGCATACCCCATAAGCGCCTCTAATTGTACAATGTAAGCTAGAACATACAATATTAAATTACGCACAGAAACATTCTATGGGCAGTAAAATGAGAATGTAAACCCGTAACAATATGCCGTGAGCATATTGTGCCATGAGGGGCAACAGGCTAGGACAGTTCAAATTATGTAAAGCACCAATCTGGAACTGGGGGTACCTGAAAACCAATCACAGCTCATCAAACACAGAGCTCAAATATGGGTAACTGTCTTGCACAACTTTTTATGTGCAAAAAAATGCAGTTTGTTTTAAATTAAAGAAAATGTTTATATCTTGGCACCGGTAGTTTGATGTGACAACTCAGTGTGGATGGAAGAGGTTGCGCGAAATTTTATTCTGATATTAGGGGGTGTGTCAGGTCAAAAGGTTGAGAAAATCAGACGTGAAGGAAAATTACATATACATTAAACACTAAATGGCAGGACTAGGCTCCCAGCATTGCGACACATTAAGCTAGAATTGTTCAAATTATGTGTTAAAGGAACATGGAAAACTGAAATGTTAATCACACCTCTTTCCATCAGCATAGAAGTGACACACGCCCCCTTTTGCGTTAGAACAGAAGTGATAAGCAGAACACTCTACATCATGACAGAAGTGACAAACATGTCCTTTTGCATCACGACGGAAGTGACAAGCGTAACATTTTGCATCAGGATGGAACTGACGCTAGAGTAGTTCAAAAATTCTGCATCCAAACAGTTGTGAAGTATAAAACAGAATTTGGCAGCAAAACCCATCCATCATCAAAATATTCAATCGTTTAAATTGTGAACTGGAAGGCTGGACAAGCAGAAGGATGCTAACTACAGTAATTAATTACTGAGCATATTTAGGGGGATGAGGGAAAGTGAATTTATAAAACTGTTTACTAATTTTCGTACAGGAAAACACAACTTATTTTTCTCAGTATTTATTACTACGCTGCTACATGTTTCGGCCTCAGCGGCCATCATGAGGCGTACAAATATAACAAGAAAGGTTTTAGGGTAAAGGCCTCTCCCTTTGAATTTATAAATACGGTGGGGCTCGGGAAATTTCGCTGTAATTTTAAAAAGTTTGTACACAGACTGGTCAATGAATAACACAATAAATTAATATGAAACACTAGCCAAGTTACTAACACCGAAAATAAATGGAACCGCCAATATAATTATTATCCAATGTAGAGGCGATGTCAACACAGTGCGGTGGGAACAATGCACAGTAACTGCACGGCATATACACTGACTGTGTTGAATGTTGAAACACGCATACAAAGAGAATAAGTGAAATGGAAATTTATCCCAAAACCAGCACTCTACAGTTACAGTGAGAAAGCGAGAGAGCTGTACCTTTAGTTACCTGCTCACAAAACTTTCCACGTAATTAAACTCTTAGCAAACATGATTGGTAATCATAAAAAGTGTGGATAACATAATATAAAATAAAACGTGGCCTTATGGGAATGAGCTGTCTTATGGGAATGAGCTGTCTTATGGGAATGAGCTGTCTTATGGGAATAAAATTGCCACACGTTTTGAATTGCGAATTCAGAAATTAGATTTCTTACAAGCAGAAATCATATGAAATTGTGGGCTAGGATTTTAATGTATTTTTTGCAAGCCGTATAATTTTACAACAAAGTACACGCGTAAGGGTAGCGTAGTCAACATGAACAGTAACGAAAACTGTGCTGTACGTAATGCGCGCGTTTCATTAGTCTCTACAAACTCCGTCCGGCAACATTCATTCCTGTAATAATTTATGAAGTTCCGCTCAAGACACCGTCCGAAACCCATGTAGGTCTTCGGACAACCGGTTTTAATCAAAACTGGGTTGTGTCAACAAATTTAAGTACGATTACAAAGTATCGAATTCAGTGAAAATCCGTTCTAGTGTTATCGAGGTGTTTCATGTACAGGGGCGAAAGTAAAGACAAAATGACGGACACCGGGCGGAACTACCCTAATATGGGCTCCACAGGGATAGGAACATAAGTAACATGAAAGTCTCTATGGTAAAGGAAACCACAATTTTTGTACTAAAACATTCAATACCGGTCTTCATAAGTTTAAAATTTAGTCAGTATAGATAGGTATGTTATAAAGTTTATATGAATTATTTGAACATTTTCAATGCCAACTTCAAACAGGCATTAATCCCTTAAAGATTAACACTAACCAGAATTATATTCAAAGTTTCAATTCGGACCGCGCAGTAAATACTGTGCGTCTCGGCTATAAATATCAGTTAATGCTGTATAGGTAAATAACCACTGTTTGTTCTGAAATCTACAAAATCATATATACATACCCTGCGTGGGTAGAGAATATAAATTTTTGAATTTAACGCTGAAGACACATATAGTAGCCACGGGGCCTTAAAGTGTTAGGCGCAAACTACATTCTTCAGAACGGTGATATATATTTATTCTAAAACTGCGTTAAGTATTACTTTATTGGGAAAATTAGCGAGTACTTAAAGTGTGTCGACTCTCACTTCTTCACGACGACGAGCAGTGTCTGCGAGCACGGACACGTTATGGCGGCCGCCCAGAATAACACAGGCAAGGTTCTTAAGTAATTCCCTTGCGAAAGGACTTTGGTGCTGTTAAGTGGTACCGTTACCGCTTCTGGGCACTAAGTTTAAAATTATGATAACCATAGTCATACAAATCGATAACAATCGCAGTTAACAACGCTGCTGAAGCACAAACAGTGAATGCATGACTGATAGTGCAGGGAAGAATCGGTGGGAAACACACGCAGAAGTTGCCTATGCAAACAACAGAACATAAACAAACTTGGTAGCTAAGTAAGACAAATCTAATGATGAGTTCTCTACGTGGGACATCCCGTTCCTGCATAAAAACGGCAATGCAGAAATAACAACAGCCATTAACAACTACGCTTGTAATCATTTGTTGTATATTATATTGCAAAGTGTTTCGGCTTTTTAAAAAGCCATCATCAGGCAATATAAAATACTTAGAAAAATATTACTGTGTTTTTTTTTAAATTGATGAAGGGCCCCGCAGCAGACGCTACGGACGCACTGCAGCCTTGAGGCTTATTGTGCAACCCTGTGATGAAGATGAAGATGATTGTTATTTTTTGTCATTTTCCTAGTAATGGAGCACCGGTGGAATGATATTGACAGGGGAAAACCGAAGTACTCGGGGAAAAACCTGTCCCAGTGCCACTCTGTCCACCACAAATACATGGACTGACCCGGGATCGAAACCGGGCCCCCGCAGTGGGAGGCCGGCGACTAACCGCCTGAGCCATGGCACGGCCAATATTACTGTGTTGCATGTGTTCGTTGAGTATTTTACATTCTCTGATGGCTTTTTAAAAAAGCCGAAACACGTTGCAACATAACACACAACATATTCTTACAAGTATATTTCTCATTCACTATTCTTATTTCTCCATTGTAACGGTAAGCTGACGAAATGGCTTCAAGAGGAAGGAAAAAATGTTTACACTGCAGACAAGTAATACATGCTCTTGTTTAACGACGTCGTGAAGCTATCGGGTGGAACAAATTATATGGATATAACCAATAAATAGGAAAATTATATTAGAAAGCGCAACTTTTCTTGAACAAATTCTGAACGACGAAATACGCGTCAGTATAGCACTTTCTGAGTAACCGTCACATATGTATGATGCTGACTGCGCACAAAATTATGTACAGACACGCCCAGACTTAAGCAAATTTAATTTACGTAATTTCAGACTTACGCGACTTAAAAAAGTAAGAAGTTGAAATAATAACACTTTTTAAACGTGCGCCGAATTTTTTACTTTCGGGAAACCAATTGGCATTAGACGACGATGGAGGAAGAATACTGTTGGGCGATAACATGCGGCAGAGCTGTGACGCTGCGGCCAATCAGGTTCCAGCGTGCTGGAATTTGGATTTAAACTGAACTCCCTTGTAAGTACACACACAGTTGACCATATGTAGACATACTCAATTAAAACTTGCGGAAAATTCGAATTTCGCCGGAACTTCCGGGACGTAACTACCGCGTAAGTCGGAGAGTGTCTGTATGTGCATACACCTATATGATACGTGTATTATTTAATTCACTTGGAGCATAAAAAGCACATAATTTATAAACTATTTTTATATAAACTACGAGTGAGAGGCGCTACTATGACAGTGCCTACAAACAACATGGTGACTAGGAACATAGCACCATCTGTCTATAATGTCCCTGTCTGCAAAAAAAAAAAATATATATATACATAACTACAATTCATGATGAAATATTCCTCTATATACTTGAAATTCCAACCGCATGCTATCAAAATATGAGTATCATAATCACTCGATGCACAATGCCGGTAATCAAAAGTAGCAAAATATCGATACGGTAATTAGTATTACAAATACCATTATAAAGTATAATGATGCACAGCTCAATTTTTATATAATCTCCACAATTATACGTGTATGATGGATGAGTCAGATGAAATACTGTGGCCCGTAACACATCACGGCACAATCTACTACGAACAGTGAAACAAAAATACAATTGTGTATTGAGTAGCCAGTAAAACTATTCTCTTGCAAGTGATAGGCGAGCCAGGCGGTAGGAACGCGGAGAACAAGTGATGGGCAAAAGCCAGGCGGTACGAACGCAGGAAATGAACGGAAATGTGACAGACTCGCAGGTTATGGACGAGACCCACGGGGTAGAAACGCAGAAAAATGAACAGAAACAAGAGACCTGAAAAACACGGACAAGGGCTAGGCAATAGAAAAAACGCAGGGAAAATGGAAACAAGAAAGGTACAACTGATGGACGCCAGGCAGGAGGTAGGAATGCAGGAACTGAACGGAAACATGAGAATTGTAACTGGTGGACGCGGTCTAGGCCGTAGAAACCCAGGAAGTGAACAGAAACAAGACAGTTGTAACCGAAGAATGCGAGTCAGACAGAAGGAACTCAGGAACTGGACGGAAACAAGACACTTGCAAGTGGCGGGTTCGGTTAGCGTGAAATCATCTTTATTACATCACAGAGGAAGACCACTGACCACATATGATTTAGGGACAGTGATTATCATCATTATCATCGGTCATTAATTTAAAACAATAACTTTTAACAATGGCGGGAAGTACAGACGTTAACACTCACACACACGCGCACATGTTTTATGACAGTTTTTTTTTAGTAAGAGTTCATATATTTTGTTGCATGCATCGACAGTCACGAGGTCTCGTCTTTATATCTTGATAACTCACTGCATTTCAAAATACGATATGTTTTACGTATGATATAAGGTGTATACAATATGAGGCTAACAACACATGTGCTCACACATTCACATATTTTGTTTTCAAAATGGGATAATTAAATATTTTATGTTCTTTTCGTCGCTGTTTCTGGCATAAAGTAATAAAAGTACTGTAAAATTAAAGTTCCACAAAAAAAAAACACGTTCTCAGTCCTGTTTGTCACTTACGCTGTGACGCGAACACCCGGAATACTCACACACAACAAATATCTCCCCTCTTGAACTTACCGACTCCAGGCTGGTGCTTTCTGAGTAGCACATTTGCTCTCGACACACAAATGTAACAGATATATAAAATACTTCACAGAGTAGATCAGTACCCCCTCATTATCACACCCTTAAGAGCCAGGCAATATATGGAGTGGAAATAAATGTTGAAAGACCAGTATAGAAATATCTCAGATTGACTTGGCAACAGATTTTTCGATGTTTTCCCTTTGTATAGCTACCCTACTCCGAAATGAGGGTTCGCCTAGCTCGGACCATGACCATGGAGTTGCATCATTTCAAAGTGAATGGAAAACTTACATGAGAACATTTAGATAAAACGCGTGCTTCTGAACCATGAATCTGTGAACTGCGCAAGGAAGACAACGTGTACCTGGCTCCCTGGCTGAATTCCGTGTATAGACACTGACGTTACAGTAATACTGCTTAAATACGTTCATTTCTAATGTGTTCCATGTCCGTGCACTATATTATACAAAAACACTAATCACCAACAAATGCACAAAGAGAGTTTTATCATCAATCGTAACACACTCCTACATGTTTCGACCCTGCTGGGTCATCTTCAGGGAGAACTTTTTGTTATCGTTACACTAAGGTTGCACTTTATAGTTGAGTGAGAATGTGCTGTTGACCGCGGAGAGTTCACGCCTCCAGTACACAGCACACAGTCAACAGCACATTCTCACTCAACTATAAAGTGCAACCTTAGTGTAACGATAACAAAAAGTTCTCCCTGAAGATGACCCAGCAGGGTCGAAACATGTAGGAGTGTGTTACGATTGATGATAAAACTCTCTTTGTACATTTGTTGGTGATTAGTGTTTTTTGCACGCTCATTTCATTTAGATCTTATATAAGGCAGTGTTTCATTAAGGTAGTTCTGAAGCAGACGTCCGTTTCTAGAGTGTGTCTGTACTAACCTTACATATAATCCTGTGTGTTCACGTCTGCCATCACCGTTTTCTGGATTTCCTAGCTCGATAGACATTACACGCTGCATATATCAAAAATTATAAATTGACATTAAACATTTCTAGCTAAACCTGAATAATTTTAAGAGATGTCTCATTTTCTGTTACAGACGTATGAAACTAGTTGTAAAACTGTAATAGACTGTGTTAAATTGATCTCAAAGTTTCTTGTCGGTGCAAATGTATTGTGTCAATACTGATGTTATTAATACATGTTTCGACTTTAGGAACTCATCTTCATGCACAGTTATATTTTTAAAAACCTATTACTAAATTTTTTTACAATGTCATAGCCCTACATGGGATTTTAAAAGCAAAGCATTAAATGTGGGATTTTTGGTGGACAAAGGGGCAGGATTTTCTCCCAATACTTCAATTTTCCCCTCTCAATATCATTTCACCAGTGCTGATTACTCTATATTCATTTGCCATGGACACCACAGAGATCAAAGGATCTTACAGCGTTGCTAAATATGAAACTAAAGGGATTTTGCGAGAAGATGGTTTACTGTAAGTCGAAACACTTAACACCAGTAAAAATGTTTCTACAGAAAAAAATACAGCAGCGCTGAGAAACAAAATACGTATTGTTTTATCCAGTATAAAGCAACGAGATGCCTAAAACCAAATGTGTATAACCGGCTACTCTCTATGTAGTACATAGCCAAGGTGGGCTCAGAAATACGGATTACATTACAATAAATTAAATATGTGATCAGATACGTATGGAAAGAGGCATTTCTTGGAACGGAAAGAAACACCCTGCGGAAAGGTTAATATATAGCCTCTGTAGGAACTCAATGAGGTTCTTAAACCTTAAAATGTAAGGTTACAAAACTCAGTGCTTAATGCACCTTACTGCACTGAAGGAATATAGCACGTTTTGAAGACAAAAAAAAAGTCAAGAATGTTCCTTCCAAATAGTAAGGACAAGTGCAAGCACTGCGAACTGAAGTCATGGCCAGGGAAATAATTTATGCATCGTATAATGAAAGAAGACGTAAGCAGTTACTGTACAGCTGAGAGAAGATATGTGAGTTTGATAGAGGAAGCACTAGATCGCACTCATTGAAGAACTCGCTTTGGAAGAGGCGATAGACCCGTCGCAAGACAGACTATGCAATGAACGGCAAAAGATAAGTTGTTGTCACTTCTACCAATAACTAACAGAAGTCAGTAATATTAAAAGCAGATAAGGTGATAACAGCAACACTAAACCATACTAATTCATTTACGAGAAATTCACTATAAACTAAGAGGAAAACCTTAACGACCAAAGAAGCAAGTGAAAAGGAAAAAGCGATATGCCACAATCCTATTACAGCTCTACTATCCGAGACTCAGGAAACGACATAAGAGGGAATAGTCTTCACCAACAGGCGATTGCTTTGGGTCGGTGATCTATATAAATATTCTGTGTTCACAAATCGACGTAATTTAGTTTCTCGCGAATTTCATTCTTTTTATAACGTGTTTTGCAGGAACACATCTGAAACGTTTCCTCTAACATGAAGCACATAATTTCATTTTCTCCGTTACGATTTATGACTGTAACGCTCAGGTGAACACAAAGAAATTCGTGACAGAATCAGTACGGGCTACACCACATGTGTTCTGTATGTTCGTGTGAAATGCGAGGACAGAAACGCCCCTTATTTTGAAACGACATTAGTTTTGTAAGTCAAATATCGTCCCCTCCCCCCCCTCAATTTTAGTGAATGAAACTACTTTTAGTTACACGGATTTGCTAACTTAAAGGAGTGTCGAGTATTCAAATTATTTTACAGCTGAACATAACATTACATTATCGAGGACACTTAACACTGTGCTACAAGTTTCACTGTCAATGGAACTTCGTCAGGCCCCACCAGCATGAACTACAACCACAAACAGAGTAAACCATTTACCATTATTACACTTCTTGACTCAAATTTCTTTACATTCTTTGTTGTTACCACTGTTGGGTTCAAAGGTCGTACATTCACAGTCGAACATGTAACACTATGGTGAGCGCTCTTAATACCCTATTATGGGTTTGACACCATAAATTAATTGGTAGGCCTGCTGGTCATAATACGCAAGAAGATGCAACAGTATAAAATAAATTCCGGTTAAATGCAAATTTTCATCCGTATTTTTCCGAGTAGGAAATATTCACCAATCCCTATTACCAACAGACTATCACAAAGTGCTGTATAAAAATGTAATTCCAAAACAAGGAGGGATATTGAACCAAAGAAGTGGCACTGTTCATCCGTGACGAGATATTCACGTTTGTCCGACCACATTCAAGTTAACATATTCACCCAGGAGTATTCTGTTATCGGGAACAACCCCAACCATACCTGAGAAAAAAGCAGAAGAAAGAACGTCGTATCAACTGATAATGATAACTTACAGCGTGGTTTAATATCCGTATCTGCTCTCTTAAAAAAAAGAAAACAAACACAGAAAACATCCTTTCTTTTTTCGATCGTGCAACTAATATTTACACAAACCACTGTTTTTATGACATTTCAAAATTAGTTTAAATTTACAACCGCAATTCACTGTATACTAAACTCGTGTGCTACACATGACGACTACAAGAGGGGTGACCACACGAATTTAAGCTACAAACACTATACACCGAGCTGGCACAAAACTGTTAAACAAAGAAAAAACACTGAATGAGGAAGGGCCTAGGCTATGGGCCGGAGGACCGAAGAATCGCAGTTCGATTCCAGGCAAGTGCAACAGATTTTCTCTCTTTGCCTAGGTGTCAAGACAGGCATTGGGGCCCAATGGGACTCCTATTCAATGGGTAAGGGGGCTCTTCCCCGGGAGAAATGTGGTCGGGTTTTGAAGCTGACCACCCACTTTCAACTAGTGCCGAAGTTAATAAAGTGTGGAGCTCTACCTCCTCAACCCTATATGCCTTAATGGCGTCCATAGCAACTTTACCATTACTTCAATAAAGGACTGTAATGTCTTCACTGTATCATACTTACACATTTGAAACACTGGAGCACAAATTTAAAAAAAACTGTAATCAGAATTACAACGGTATGGGCACATAAATTTAGAGATAAAAGTCATGTAGAAAGAACAGAGACACATGCCAGATATGAATTTAAAGAAGTACAAAAAATACAACATTGGATGAAAAACGAGAACCACACATTCCACTGAAAATAACTAGTAGTTACATACGATTGTCAGTTATTACTTCATTGATACTACTTTCCACGCGGCTGCGTTGCTCTATTGGAAAGCCAAAATTTGGAAAAGAAATTGACGTACCTGTGTTATAAGTCGTATGAAATAAATAACGAGTACAGAAATTAAAGTGTAAAGGTAAAGCAGTCCCATTACAGGCCTGGACAGGCCCACAGGGTTCCAGGAGGTCGAGACTCCCAGATTTCTACACAATCGGCACATGAAGGTGATAAGATTGTCAGTCATACGCACCGGCCGCATTTACCCCCCAGGAAATATTTCTGGTACTCATTTCTGTTAGAGGCTGAGTCGATCCCAGGGCCATAGTGCGACCGACAGGATTATGCCAATGAAAAAATCCACTGACAGCATCGGGAATCGAACCCGTGACCTGCCAGTTTGTAGCGCAGTGCCTCAACCAACTGTGCCACCGCGGACCCCAAAATGAAAGTGTACCATCATTAAATTTCGACCGACTCAAGAGCGTTAAATGACACATTAAATCCAACTTTATTCGCGTTTTCTGCTACTATTTGACCTATACGTGTGTCATAATTTTATGGGGTTTTTATCTGACTGTTAATCGTCGAATCGCGCGACAGTGTCAGTAGGGGTACATCTCCAGACTCCTGTATAGGTTGTTTGCTGTCGAAGTGGAACATCTATCGCCAGACAAAAGTTCCTGAAACAATTCTTATACATCAAGAAGAGTACGATTTAAATTTTACAATAAAATATGTGAGTAGCGTTATATTTAAATAATATAAATAACACCCAAATAAACCATAACAAGAGTTAATCAAGTAATTAATACACAATCATTATTTGAAATAATGGTAAAGGAAAGGAATGGACATAAAGCAGCCTGGCGCAAGTAGTTTCATGGATGTGGATCTTTATAACAGGCTCATTAATTACGTACAGAAACACGCAAACGAACACACAGAAACACAAACAGTCTGTCAGTTTCGCTACTAACCGTAAGTTACAAACAACTGGAGATCACACATGGACATCTATCACACACAGGATATACTGACAATTATTGCTTTTCAATACAGCGACATTAATATGATACGTGTTAGGCCCATTACTGCGTTACTCGTATTCAGAGCTACTTCATAACCCGGGACGCGTGTCTAAGTGTTCTGTAAATGCTAGGGAGGAAGCACCTCGCAACACCCACCAAGTTCTTAACATACGTCATGCTATAATTTCGTCATACACCACACCAAACTAATTCTCTGACTCTTCGTTTCTCTGTTAAAGCAATGTATAAAGCATAACATCCGACACAACATATTCCTTTGTGGAATATCAGTTTTAGTCCATGAAAATCAGCGAGTATCGTTCTTTAAACGTGACAGGACTTCAAACTCCTAATATGTGTTTGCAAACAGTTACGGTTAGGTTTTAGATATTATGCTCCTCACCAAATAAAAATGAAAAATTTTGTCTCCACAGTCTTTTGATACGCCTCAGACGTGATCTGTCTATACAAGGACATCACCCTGGTTTGCTTAACTAACCAGGGCACAAAAAATACGTATCATAAGCATTTAAAATACGCAAAAGTGCATAACCGGCGTGACGGAATTTTCGAAAGAACTTGAATGGTGACTCAAATTGCGCAGTAAATTTATGAAGAGCGTGGCTGGTGACTCAAACAGAACGGTAAATTTATGGAGAACTTGCGTGATGACTCAAATAGCACAGCAAATTTACAGAGAACTTGCGTGATGACTCAGATAGCACAGTAAAGTTGCAGAGAACTTGCGTGATGACTCAGATAGCACAGTAAAGTTACAGAGAACTTGCGTGATGACTCAGATAGCACAGTAAAGTTACAGAGAACTTGCGTGATGACTCAAATAGCACAGTAAAGTTACAGAGAACTTGTGTGATGACTCAAATAGCACAGTAAATTTACACAGAACTTGCGTGATGACTCAAATAGCACAGTAAAGTTACAGAGAACTTGCGTGATGACTCAAATAGCACAGTAAATTTACAGAGAACTAGCGTGATGACTCAAATAGCACAGTAAATTTAGAAAGAACTTGCGTGATGACTCAAATAGCACAGTAAATTTATAAATAACTTGAGCGATGACTCAAATAGCACAGTACATTTACAAAGAACGTGAGTGATGACTCAAAGAGAACGGTAAATTTATTGCAGGACATGGGATAAAATTGTTCCGTACAAAAATAAAGAAATATATAACATCATATGTATATGGTGGCTTGGAGGTGGTATATACAGATGAAGAGACTGGAAAAGAGGCGAGAAATATGCAACGCAATATCAACACACACACACATATTACACAAGCAGTATTATGGTGTATACAAGGCAGGATTTTCAAAGAGTTTTTCAGCAGAAAAGCGACTTCTTCCAATTCAAATACAATCATCAGAGAGTGGAAACACTATCTCAACTCCATTTCTATTCTCGTTCGTCGGCTAAAATTCCGCGCAAGATTTACGCAACTTGACTTCGATTTAAAAGTTGGTATTCCACTTGTTCATAATACTGGGATGTCAGACATTTCTGTACGATAAAATAGTAGCAAACTGCTCTAGACGTGAAAATAAATTTACCAAAGACATTAAAACGAAGGCAAATGAACAAAATAAAGAAGATGTTACTGATTAATTTCAGTCCTACTCACAAACCTCCGAATGTCGTAAAATTAATGTGAAATGTGAAAATGGCAATACAAGGTAGCGTATACTCTAGAACTTTAAAACCAAACTCTTCCCTACTCTTGTTAAGTTTAAATAATTCTCCTATAAAATTCAATGGTTTCATAATTTAGGATTTATCCAAACATTAAAACGTCAAGAACATTGGACTAGGATTTAAGAAGAAACAGCAATTTCACCAAAACTCAATATCATTGCACGTTTTAATTTTGTGTCATCATTCTTAAGGTAAATTCCTATAGTACCATAGTTAACATAACATCACAGCACACGATTGACACAAAGAAGGCAACAAAGTATAAAAGCATACCATAAAAATTAACGTGCATTATCCAACATGGAAGGACTTGTGCTGTACAGGACGGGTTGTGTCGTATTGATTGTGTGTGTGTAATGCAATACAAATATGAAACAAACAATTTTACAAACGCTTTGTCCCGATAGGGAAGCAGTAACCATGTTGGTGTTTTAGTTTTGTAACAATTTTTTATATTTTATGCAATTATTCTCAGTATGCCGAATAAAATAATACTCGGTTTCCACCTCAGACAAAAAGATATCGATTAAAAATATATTAATATTTTTATATTTTATTCCAATTCGCGCAAAATATTCGAAAAAACACAACCGACTCATACAAACCAACCAACAAGCAGCAAAAGTTAACAGTTAAAAACACTGGACGATGTGAGTAACGGGTAAGTTAGACTTTAACGGATGTCAGACCGTAAATCACGATCAACTGAGCGTGCACTTATACCCAACCAGTAAAAGGAGAAGCAAGGCAAGCTTCCAGAACCAAAACGCGAGCATTTTCACGAAAACAATGATTGAAATCAAAGTGTGATCGAGCTGCTCAAATGTTGATCCAATCAACATTTTACCCTTTACCACGTATACTGGACGACAAATATAGTTCGTATGCCAAACATCAGCAAGAATACACTCTATATTACACCAACACTAATTTCTGTAAATGTTACTACTGAAGCAATCAGTTGTTAAATGTACGAAGTATAAAATACCCTAACGTTTATCCTATAACAGTGGTTCCAAAACCTTTTCAGAACAAAAACCTCTTTCTAGAAACACGAGATGGACGAACCCCTGCTCTGTCTTGTTTACAATATTTTCCTACCAGCAGCATCAATCCTTCTGTATTCACTTCACCCACCCAACCTCTCGCAACTGAACGGCTACACGGTATTTCGCAAAGTGCGTTACTTCGTAACTCAAGTACTGCAACTACGTCTTGTCCTCCTGGACTTAGTACATCATTTTCAGTCTAGGAATGAGACATTTCACTTAGACAAAACTGCCACGTCACCTAACCAATGTCGGTGAAAATACATTTTGCCATTTTGTTCGAAATTCGAATTTCACTTTTTATCTGAAAAACGAGAATTACATCTCAATCAATACGGAAGCATTACGAGCAGAAGGGTATTTTTAAAACAACATTAGCAAGACAATAATTTAATAAAATAAATTGTACATATCCTCCATTTTTCTTACATTTTTTTCCCCCGGCGATCCCACAAGAGGTTTATGAACAGTAATTTGGTAACCACTGCAAACGAAGAGCACGCTAAAAGCACAGTAGGCCTAACCAGAAATCCTACCTGACAATTCCATAGATCCCAGATACAGATCAGACTATGAATACACGAGGAATTATTTTAAGATTACATTTGCTACGAACAGAAATTCTCACGGATCCGCGCCTACTTATACCTCTAGTTTAAGCCTTTCAGTCCACTTAGTGTTTTAGCTCTGGTTGCTTTTTCAGAACCTCCGAAAGAAGTTAAATCTCCTTTACACAATATTAAGAGCACAAAAGTTGCCACGATGTATAAACTCCTAAGAACAAATTCGAAAATCTCGAAATCCCCAGTTTTACCTTCAGAACAAAGAACACTCCCTCTATTTAGAGGATTCTGACCTAGCGTATTGTAATAGACGTGGCTTGTGTTGGACATTACACATCGCCTCAGACTACTAGTTTCTCCTTCTCCACCTTTCCACCTGAAAACTGACACATTTCAATTCTCTGCAACGATGGCTAATGTGGGAGAGGTGGTGGCTCAGCTTCAGATGATGGAAAATGCCCAAAATATCGGTTACGTGTGAATCTGCTCATCTCAATGGCCCTAAATTCGTTGAACTGGATTCAGTTGTAATAACTAGCTGTTACGTACATATCAATTATTTTACAAGTTGCCAAGTAATGAGAAGGACAACCACCACGGCGCCACAGTGATGCATGTAACTAACTTGATACATCAGTGACAGTAAGTTTATTTGTGACTCCACTGAAGGCCCTGTTAAGTGCTGTTACGCTTAGTATTGCCATGAAGTGTGAGAATTTGGAACAGGCGCGAACATAAACTGACGCCAAATACGTTTCCGGTTCCAAATCCATTAGAGGTCTGCTACGAAATGCGATACAAATTCTATCAACTTCAAGATGATTTCTGTCGTCATGAAGCCAGAAGGTACGTCTCCGATATAACAAAAAACTTACCACTGAATCACAAGCTTAGCCACCTTAAATGGGTTCACCCTTTCACAGACTGTTTCGTCGGATATATCTGACAATCGTCTTCTATTGGTTTTCATATTATAACCAAAGTTAAGCATCACTGGGCGTGGTTAATGGCGGTTGCGTCACGCAACGCTGTCTTGTACTCAAAGTACGTATGTAGTCTAAAAGTACCTCCTGTTACTGAATCGATACACGACCCAACCCACAGCGTGTTCTTAAGGAATTACGGCGTATGAGAACACAGACAGACCATGAATATCTAGGTACTTCTAGTTTTAAAATGCATAATTAATAATTTAGCAAAATAAGTCGATAAAACAACAACACAAAAGTCTGTTTGCACAGGTAAATAACAATTAGGCTCTGAAATACGACTTAAACTGCAATTTGTTAACAAATTTGTCACTTTAAATATAGATGTGATGTTTCTGGTAGCGTAAAAAGACAATGCATCAATATGACGAAATATGTACGACAATACACGGAATATTAAAGTGAAATTTTAAGCATGGAGAAGAGCGATAAGGTGGAAGTCTGCAAAGTGAAGTTACCTGCCACATAAGACCTCAGAACTCCTGCTCTTCAGTAAGAACCAAATCTAGAACCGTACAGACATAGGAAGACGATTTAAAACACGGATAATAATTTAAATATGCTTGAGAATGATCCACGAAGCACAGGAATGATGGAGGAACAGGAGGCGGAAGAGGGAGAGGGATAGAAGGAGAAAAAATTAGAAGAAGACCAGCTTGAGTCAGGTGTTCTGTGTTCTGATGTGACCTATACAGTCAACATTTTCTATAGTTACACTGGCAGTTATGTGTTCCTTATTACAGAGGGGTTGACGGTTCTGCCGATTTGCTCCAAGGAAAAACTAGGGGCTTCGACATTTTCGACATATTACATAAACGTGTCATTCGGCATAGTTTTGTCAACACGTATCCTATGAATTAAATCGCATCCAAGTTCAACTCTAAGTATTTTTCTCGTGCGATACAGACCTAGGAGGCCCTTAGAAACATTTTGATGGCTACTATATGCCTATATATATCTACCATATATGATTACGTCTAAACTACATAATGGATTCTAATTTGCGTATTTATTGTATCTCAGCTTCTAGACTAAGACATAAAACTACGTCCAACGTGAAATGTACAAACATGGAACTTTATGTGGGAATAACTCTGTTACAGATCACTTCAGAATTACTCCTATCAGCTTAGACGCCTATACTTCTAAACTCGTTCTATATTACACTGATGTACAAATACACCTACATACAGGGCGTTAATTCTATCGTTACTCTAATTCCAGAGACCTAAAGTTACGACTGCAGATTACTGATTTACTTAACAATTCATTGTATTTCATGTCCACATTATAACCTGACCCCACGTCTATATCAAATCACGTACAAGACTGCCAAAAATTTTTGAACTAAAGATGCCTAATTCTAATAGCCCCTACACGACTAGTAAAAGCATATATAAGGACAGTTACTGCTTCGAAATAACCCACTAGTTATCTGCGAACTTTAAAAGAAGGAAGTCAAAAGAACACATTAATTTCTTCTAAGCCACTAACAAGTTGCAGTTATCTGAGAAAGAGTGACATTATATGGAACGTTTTATTCTCGATGAAGACAACTGAAAGAAACCGCATGTGATAAAAGAAAAGGACGTACCGTACGCAGTGAGACTGCTTCAGACCAACGGATGATATTACATAATACATTACTGTGGTATATAAAAAGTATGTAAGTTAACTGCTGTTCTTTGAAAGTATTGATATGTTAAATCACTCAGACATGAAGACAACAAATAGAAATACATGTAGATAATTCAAGAAATTTCCACTGTCTATAAGGACTATAAATTTCTACATCCCAGACAACTGCAAACTATATGAGGGTAAGGTCACGATTATATTAAAACATGGCGTTCAACGTTGCCGACGCAAATTTGTGTAAACTGTGTTACCTACACGTAAGAAAAATGTTTTATTTCCTTGCGACGCATCAACTAAGGAGGCTATCTGTCAGTATTGCTAAGAGAACACAAAGTCGAGACGTAAACACCTGTTGAAAGAATGTTCATCCCATATTACATTCAGGAAGACAAAAGGGAACTTAAAAAATCCCTTGGGTTACGAACAATACTGTACACACAGTTGTTAACGCATTTGGTACGAAGAGGATGTATGCGATTTGAGATTCTACTGTCTTGTGGGGTGCAATGTCACGTAGTCTTGTAGAATGGTACCAAAGTTTGGGAGGATCCTGTTGCATCAATCTTAGGACCTTAAACACTGAGGCAAGCAGGTTCGTTCGAAATACTGATACTCATCTACCAGACTAAATGCCGTCACGTGTTAGAAGCGGGTAATCTTGGACGAGGGCACAATTCATAACCAAAAACACCTGATAACATCTAATTTCGACTACCACAACAGACGTTAAAGCAATGAAATAGCTTTTGTATTTTTCAATTCCGTGCATTTAATTAATGTTTGGTAAATTTAAGACCAACCATACGCACAATTTTCAGTTAGTTTATTAACTGAAAATTGTCCATTTGGTTGGTCTGAAATTTACCAAACATTGAAATAACTCTTACAATTTATAACATCTGCAGTCTGCGGTTTAACAAAAAAATTTGGAAAAATAATTTAATTTTCACTTGCTACACACGAATTTATAAGAAATACAGTCACATCCTCTTTATACCAAACACTTCAATACGTTTTATATAACCTGACTGCAGAGTTCTTGCGGCAGTCCTGTACGGCTGGGTTAAGGGGACAAGAGCGTTAGTATGAATGTGGACAGAGAGCCAGCAGCGCGGTTCACAGAGGCATGGCATGCACACTGCCTGCGGCAGCCGCGGCGGCAGCGCTGTACACACCGAGATGCTCGAGCGGGTACGGCAATAAGGTTAGAGGGTGGTGGTGGTGATGCAAGCTCGCCAAGTGATTACCTGTGGGGTATGGAAGTCCGAAGCTAGGGTAGCCCGAATAACCACGACCGGCCGCGTAGGCGGCGTACGCGGCAGCGGGGAAACCTGCATGAAAAAGCACATGACGTCATTAGACACAAAAATACACAAACAGCCTTATGACGGAACTCGGTTCAACTTTGTCAGCCGTGTATTCCGTGAGTGTAAGCTATCGTCAAATTCATCTGGCCACAGTTTGCTTACCTAAACGCAACGGTCCCTTCCCGTCAACTACAATCTACGCGTATCTTCTTCCTTCCTGGAAAATATTACTATTAAATCCCCACACGTACAGACACCTTTCACATTATACCGTTCGTGGACAATTTCTCACTACACGTTTCAGGCTTTTTATCATAGCATCCTCTGATTGCTACCTGCTGATCAGCATTTTCAATTAATCATTGAATGCCGGCATCGATGCAACGCTTGGACCTTCAATTCCTCGCATGCTGCCGGCTTCGGGTGCACTGTAAGGTCATGAATGCATGTCAGGAACTAAAATACATAACCCTTCCACTCTGGGCAGTCGTTGGAATTTAAATAACTACACACCTTTAATGTCAAAGGTAAAATATACGTGTATGTAACATACAGACATATAAAGCTGCTCTACTGAGGCTAGCATCCAAGTCATGAACCTCCGTTATATCGACCAATGCTGTGTTTTGCAAAATATTAAACCAAGTTCCGTCATGAGACTGCAAACTTTTGGAACTGTGACATCGTCCTGAAAACAAAAACTACGTACAGACTAACATAATCACTTATGCAAATTAAACTGACATCCCAGAATTGCCAACGCTGGTGTCTCAGCATCTGCACGAGTATTATGGGGTTGGTCCCAGCTGAAAGCGAAATTTTATTATCATATTCTAATTTCAAAGCTTTCAGATTTAAGGCCAAAAATTGTGTTGTACCGTATCACCTGGATTTAGTCACTGGTACAAAACAAATCTGCAAACTGAGGAAGTTAAAACTGGTACCTTCCAGGCTCAGATACCACACATGGGAGAAACTTAACAGATTTTGTTGTTAATAATTACAGAAGCACACAGCATTAAACATTAGTGTAAGATCATACCAAGCAACATCCCATCATTTTTCCATCCACTGAATATCTATTACTGCGTCCTGCCTCCCGAGATGTGCGATAACCCTGATCAGCCAGCTAATTGCATTGTTTACATCTTTGTAGGTTACGGGGCTTCATCTACGGACGGGCACTTGCTCACTTGCACAGCAAGGACGCTTTATATAATTCTGAGGAACAAACTGCATAAAGTGAAATAAAATCTCCATCATCTTGCTAACCTAATTATTCGTCTTGTTTTACTTGAATAAGAAACGCTTCTTTTTGTACTTATACATTATTATTATTATTATTATTATTATTATTATTATTGTACAAGAATTTCAAAGAATTCTAACAGAACCACATTCTGGTACGTTTTAAAGCGATATATTAGGCTGGAATTAAAGGACTTTACTATATGCTACTTTCCACATAAACAAATAATTCAGTAAAACCATATGGTGTGTGTGTATTGAGTATTTTTATGGTTGTATTTCGTAACGACGTTTCTCGGTAATTTTTATACTGATTGTAATTAGAAGAGTTTTGAGATGCTGGTCCTAAGACCGCAACACTGATTACTTAAAATAAAAGGACTGGTGTTTGTTTACAGTGATGGTATTATTACTGATCTGGGGTGTTCAAGTCTGTGGCCATTAACACAGATAATAACACATAAAATATTTTGTTATAACAAAATATAAATACCTAATAAATAATATTGTACATTTTGTTGGTCTGAATATTGCGAGTTAGTAACCTATCAACATCAGCTTCCTTTACGGAAACTGAAGTTGATCTGCTACTGGAATCGAATGAGTAGAATTTACGTAAATGTAAACACAGTTAGATACCGTCCTCACAACTTGTTTATTTGTTCACAAGTTAAAATTGGCTACATGTTTCAACCACCCAGGTGGTCATCATCAGGCCTTATTACAAATGTAACGGGAAGAAACTTTTGCCATTGAGATCTCACTTGTCATTACATGTCAGAGTAATTGTTGTGCAAATGCACAACACTGGCATCAAACTGTGTTTACATTTACAGTACAACGGTATATATTTTATAAAGAGTAGGATTTATACTAAGCCACAGACGCACCAGTCATGGTGTAGAGTGTAGTCACACACACATACACACACACACACAAACACACACACACACACACACACACACACACACACACACACACACACACACAGCAAAACACTTATGTCCCATAATCAAAATAGATGGATGTTAAACTAATGACGTTACTAGAATGAGTTAAAATATTTTGGAATTTCCAGTTCACGTTGCTTCAAGAATAAATATTTGAATACATTCATCTTGATCCAAACATCACACATTCTACCATGCAAATATTTTCTGTCGCTCAAACAAGAATCTCATTGTTTACTTTGTAAAGTTATTCTGCGTTAGCAGGCTGAGCAAAAAAAAAAGTAATATGTACAAAAAATATGACTTATACGTACCGTCAGGTAAGGCCCCAAGCGACCACATAAAATCTAGAAATGTAGAGAAAAGAACAAAATATTAGAACATTTTGACAATAGTGCGGCAACTTCAAGAAAATAAAAAGAAGTGGGCGCATTTATTTACTTGGTATGCCCGTTATAATGGGGACTGAAGATGTAGATTTGGGGCTCGTACGGTATGCCGTAAAATTTGCAACATAAATCAAAATTAACAAAAAATCAAGAAATGAAATGCAGTTATTCACTAATATCTTTTTGAACAACTAAACACGTATAAACGAAAACATGGAAAAATTGTTAGCATCCATGAAATTTCATAACAGCTATTTCGACGAATGTTCTACTTTTCTATTGCATCTAAACTAAAGGTTGTGGGGGAAGCAGAGAAAGATGAGGTACAGTATACTCTCGATTATCCGGAACAACGAGCGGTGAAGCAAGTGCAGATGATCCTACAACATACGGAAACCACGGCAGTATAGCGACTGTAACAGCTCCAACAGCGTCACGGGGCGAGGAAACAGACTCAATACGACTCCTATACCTTGGTGATGCATCTGCTCACGGGTCACGCAAAAATGTGACCAGTGAAAACAATGTCACGAGTACTCTGTGCAGGAAAACGCGTGAATTAATAATAATTTAATAAATTAATCTCTACCGTAAGCGGACAAAATAAAGGCCAAAATATTGGCCTTGGATAATCGGAAGTATTCTGCATATTTGGTACATATTTTACTGATGAGGGTGGAGTAATATGGCGGGGATGATATCGAGACGCAAACAGCTGCTCCGGACGCTGGATTCATGAAAGGCAAAAAAGAGGGTGTGTGTGTGTGTGGGGGGGGGGAGGTTATGCTAATCTGAGATATTTCTAACAGCAGGCTTCATGTCCGAATTAAAAGACGCTGTTAAGAGAACGTTAGGCTATGCGGGGACAGAAGACACCAGCAGGATACTGAATAGAAAAGAAAGAGATGCGACATCAGCAGACACGACCTCACGAGATTCGGTGTGTTGGCACTCTGTAGAATTTCATGTGGAATTTCGATGAGATGAACAGTCGAACCAGAAACATGTCCAACTTACAGCCTTCATGAGTCAGTCCATGTGCCATCTCCTCTCTGAAGAATGGTTTCCTGCTGCTGTTCACCCACAGAAGAGAAGCACGTGCGAAACCTGAGAAATTTGCAGTCAAATCACAGATTGGGAACGAGACGCGATCTTCAAAACAATAGGAACACATTCTCGTGGTTAGTTGCAGGTCGTTCATTATGATGTGAGATTGTTTCTTTTTCAATAATTTGTGTTAGTATGTGTCTATGTCTTTAAATTTAGCATACAAAACATGTTTTAGTAGGACCTATCATTCTGGAGATTGCCTCTGTACAATATTAACATGCAGTAAAATCTGACTCTCGGATTAAAGCAGGAAAATGTGAAATTAGTGTACAGATATGTCAGAACAGATCACACAGCTGCCATCTGAAGCAAGGAATTGAATATGCAGCACCTAGTAATTAAACACAAGGGTCTGAAACTTTTCTAAGCAAAATAACACTATCTCGTGTTACACGATACACTTCAATACACTGAATTCAATTCTGTTTTTTTTTTGCCCAAACACACATTCTAGTCAATGCAGAAAGTTAAAAGAAAACACGAATTTGTGTTAGCTGGATACACAAGTGCACGTGTTACCTAGGGGTGTAACAGTCTTGGGTATAGCAGCAGGGAATAACACCAACTCTGAGGCAGCGCGAGCAGGGCTGAAGGAAATTACTATGAACATATTGCAAAGAAAAGTGACCGGGTCGTGGTGGCACCGTTTCATCTTGACAGATGGCTGTCGCAGCTGCAGAAGGGGAAGTGGCCGGTCGGTCCATCCTTGTTGATGCACTTGCTGCCTGCCTGCCTACCTACACAACTAGAAGTAACAGTACACCACGGTCAGCTATGCAGGATGTGAATGATTGATGAAGGGAACACTACTTGGGTCACTACTTTTGTCTATTTCTCTAACCGGGCGGAACACTATGGAACACTACTCTACGGCAGCTAAACTCTACAATATATATCAAAAGTACAACAAATTAGGAATGCGATTTTCACAAACGTTATGTTTATTCTATGTAATAGTTATACAAATGGAAAACCTACTAATTCTAACAACACAGAACAACAATTTCTTTCTGTTATTTATTTAGATAGAACCTTAACATGGCTCTTTTGACGTTAAGATATAATTCATGACTTTTTTTTTCCAAACTTCAGACGACCTTCAAAGTCACGAAAATGTATATGTGACTGGCTTATTTGTGCCAACAAGATAACAGTAAATTTACAGTAATTTACAACATGTGACGTTGAAACCATAATCTGAATACAGAAAGAAAACACAGGTTAGCAAGTCATCTAGCTATACACTTGACATTAATAACATATAATATGTATATAACACTGTAAATGTTAAGATAACTATTTTAAGTCTAACATCACTAGTTAAGTACAATTAATACTTGGAGCAAAATACATCCTTCACCCACGAAGAAGACAGGCAGCTGGAGGGAACGGACACTTGTTAAAATATATAAGTCATCAAAATGCATTAATAATATCATTAGGAAAAACTGTATAAAATAAATACTTCTCTCTTTCAAAATGTAAAAAAATCTACTCACTAAAAATTAGTATTATTATCTAATGCGGCTAAAAATGAGCTCATAAATGTTATTATTATGTATGGCAGAGAAGATGCAAATTGATAACACTATATCCCTTGCAAATATGACCCTTAACTACAAATAAACTATCTATTTCTAACATAAACTAATATAATTAATCTACGTTTCATAAATATATTATGATATGGATCTTATCTTGATAACGGTATCATATATTGCTGTTTAGACAGACAGACACTAGAACAATAGCAAGCGCTAAGCTGTGATGTTTGTTATATAGCTAGTATGTCTACTCGCGTCAACAACTACTGGAATCAACTCAACATCTAAATACCGGGTCGCGATTACTTCACCTGACTTACTGTGAAATAAAAATGGAGCGCTGGCGTCCTCTCGGTGCCCTCCTGTGCACAAACCTGGAACCGACAAGGGGCCTCCCCCACCTTCCCTTTTGAAGAATTTTAGTTTCAATTCTAGGATTTGAAACACTTTCACCACAAACTTAGACAACACCGTCTCTAGATTATTACAATATAGACAATTATGAAATTTCATGTGTGTTTTAATGGAAAGTCAGATATTTATATTTAAAACAATTAGATGTAAATATGGGATTTATCATTATTATCAATCTGGTTACACCGAATTAAGGTGAAAGTTAGAAAAACTGTATGGTTTCGAAGAAAGCATCAGCTTCATAGAAAGAATTCTCCTTAGAGTAACTTTTCATTGCAACAGATACATTTACCTGTCATATAAAATAATATTCACCAACTAATGCACCGAAATACAAAAATCTTTATTCGTAAAAACCTCCTACATGTTTCGACCCTGCTGGGTCATCTTCAGGGAGAATGGTCTGTTACACTGTTGGATGCACTTATACAGTTAAGCGAAAATGTGCCTTTGCAAAGGCACATTCTCGCTTAACTGAATAAAGATTGTATGTATTTCGGTGCACTAGTTGGTGAACATTATTTTATATGATACAGTGCACGGACATGGAACACATTACATTTACCTGTCACTTTAGACTTAAATTTTGCATGTATTGATTTTTCAATTAAAATGATAAGATCCAGCATTCCGCAGACAAAAAAAATTAGTCCTCACTCTCACCTTACTTCATTTTAATTTACCAGACAGTAATAAAAAGTGTTACTTTTTAAGGTATTATGCCACAGAAAATAAGAAAACATTAGAATACTGGTAGGATGTTAATTAACGTTTACATACAGAGTGGTGTATAGTGTTCTTTGCTGACAATGTACATACCAAATAATTACATGTAGGTGTCATAATTTCATGTTATCGCAGTAAGACTTGTCATAAAAATACAGGGCTCAGAATCTGTATGTACGCAAAGCAACACCAATAAACTCTGGATAAATGTGACAATCACATTTGTCGCATTACCATATATTATGAAGGTAATGACATGAATTAAAAACAGTATCTGACTTCAATCGCTTTACTACAAGCAGTGCCCGACTGCAGCCCATGACTTCGACAAAAATGTAGCAGTCCAATTAAAATACTTGCTTCCTTATTGGTTACTAACTACAAACATGGAGATTATGATCGCATAATGCGGTCGAAAATTTGGACAACATACAAGCGCCCATGAATAATGACGACACAGCAGAGGGCGGTGCACGCTAGGGGCATTATAGGATGTTCTTATGATCAAGCTAATATCATTGTTCTCTTATTAACACGATTGTTCTAATAAAGGCAGAAATTCACTGCCATATCATTGCATTTCTACCGTGAGACTTACTAAACCACTAAACTTCGTACTACCAGAAGCTGATATTACTTTGAGGTCTTATACGCTCACTCCCTTCCCAATCTAAACAGGCCTGGTTATACCACAATCTACAAAAACACATTTTTTAAAAATTACAAATAACTTTATAAAAATAATGATTCGTTTATTGATGTATAAATTACAAGCGTATATCTTACGTCTTTATTTCTAATTATCTGTATATTTCGTTTCGTAAACTGTGTCACAACTGTCCAAACTGTATAAAATTATCGATGACGTTTGTTAAGTGACACATACAGAACTAGCCTACAGCTCGTTCCGCTACAAACACTAGCACAGGCTCTTCCGGTGAAGTTGATATCTCAACATGTTGCCAGAAAAACATACCATATATCAACTGGTGTTCATCTGACGAGAAAAATCGCAACTGTCAAATTTAATTTCTCGTCAAATTTTTTTCTTACTACATGCGGTACTACTAAGACGACACCGTAAACCCATCGCAGAGGACCATTATAAATCATCGAATGCTATGACGCGCCTATCAGTATAGGCTGACCCGTTTTCAATGATTACCGTGTAATGCACAATTAGTGATGGATTACACGTAGAGATGCTACCGAATCTACAGATCTGAGAATTCAAAGTTTCTGAATTCTGAACACATCAAAGCGTGCACTAATACACGCCGTTTTGAATTCTAGGATACTCTACCAACATTAAAATACTGAACTTCTCTTAATGCCAGGGGCACACAACAAATATAAATCAATGCACGACACTTCTTGAAGGCATCCAATTTCATATACCGTACACAGCAAGTGGCTAAACCAGGCCTTACACAGCTAAACAAGAAACCATACCTACCTGTCTTGTAACCCAACACTACGTTTCTATTTTAACACTGAGGCCGCTTTGGTTGGACTATTATTTGGTCAAGAACCCTAATTAAAACTCTAACGAAACTACTCTACACTAAGAGGAATCACAGTTTCATCCCTGAACTTAAGTAAATTATGTTACGTTTAGAGGAGAGGGCATGGGATGGGAGTGAGAAGGTAGTGTGACTCATTCCACCACCTTCAACTCTGTGTAGGAATGATACATTGCGTTTTCGCAGGGACTTGGGAAAGTCATGCAAAAACAATTTTGCATACCGACAACAGCGAGATGTTGATAAGTCCCTGAATGGGTTTAAATGAAATGCTAGTGGCTGTGTATGTGGCATCTAACGCAAATCAAAAGGATGGTTTTAATGGAAGAGGAACATTGACCACGTATTCTCGGTGATGAGTTGTGGAGCAGCAGGAATTATACGGACAAAGTACACGCTTCACGATGTGCTTATCACTACAAGAGGGATACCATGCCAATTTCGACAGCATGAATACGGAACATACCCACAGACGTATATACAGCTATACTATTATGACGCGTAAAGGTCGACACTGCGGATGCATGAAAGGGGTACAAGAGGGGACACGATGTTGCAGTTTGGCACTACAGCGGAAACAGCACCCTCTCCTCTTCACTGTGGCCCTGGTAAGGGGGTGAACATGGGTCAGAGTCCTACAGCCGTTGGGATGGCGGGATGATACATGGCGGACACATCCAACCCCTGCACCCCGAGCAAGTCATTCATGCTGTAAGTAAGGGCAGCGGCAGTGGCCGGGGTGTGGTGTGGACGCAGCGCAGCAGCGAACGCGCGCTTGCAGGATGCGGCAGCCTGCACCGCCCCCGCCATGTTATACAGGGTCGTAGCTGGTGTGTACTGTAGACAGTTAGGGTTGGTAGCAGCGCTAGAGGGGGTCACGGCTATGGGAACCATAGCGGCATGGAGACCCACCCCTACAGGGTGTGGAGCCGCGGCGGCAGGAAGGGGGTACGGGGTGTAGCGGTAACCGGCGGCGGGGTTCGCCGCTAGACTCGACGCTCCAGCCCCAGGAGGCAGACCGCCAACTGCAGCGGCGGGATTCAGCATTAGCAACTCACCGTATGCGCCTCTGCCCGCAGCTCGCGTCTTCGCCAAGTTCGCAGGCAACATCACCTCCTTGGGCTGCGCCTTCTTGCACTCCACCTGGAACACAAATTAAGAATCACTTGAGACAGACCGCATGTTAAAGGGCAGAGGAAAGTGAAGGTAATCAGACGAACGTTTGTACAGGTGCAGCTCATGTCAGTAATGTTGACGTCAGTATTAATACAGCTGTGTTGTTTATCATACGGAATAAAACATTAACACCATCAAAACACTTCTTACAAATGTGTCTATTAACGAGATTCATATTACATCCTCAAAACGCTTCGATCATCTTCGTGGTCTTTCTCAGGAGGAATCACTAATCGACGTATAAGTAAAGCTTTCCCATTACAGGCCTGAACAGGCCCTTAGGGCTCCAGGAGGTTGGGGCTCCCAAAAGTTCCACATGAAGGTGGTGAGGTTTTCAGACTAACGCACCGGCCGCCTTTACTCCCCCAGGGGATTCATATGATAATTTATTCCATGAATTAAAACCGCTAGTGTTTTATGCAGATAAAAGCGCAACAGTATACAAATTTAAAAACGAAATTCGTTAAGTTATTAGCCTTGTATACTCTCACTATTATTATTATTATTATTATTATTATTATTATTATTATAACTATGGCTTGAAGGTTGCTCTACTTTGCAACAGAATCCTGCTGCTCGACATTAGGCCAGTCCAGTCCAAATCAATACAACATATTTTTTCAAGAATATATTTCAACGGTATCCTTTAACACGAGCCCATCTGTAATATTACTGAACCAACCCGCATTTACTCTATACGATAACCACGACTCGGATCTCAGAATTGTCACATTTAGTATTCGTAAATATCAACTTATCACAATACGACACCCCCCCCCCTCCCGCACGTAACATAGGGATTCCTAGACCGACACAACAGACCGTACATTAGAGCAAAAAACTCTCTGGACTTTGCATCCGTGGGTTACTGTATTTCTGAATACTGCCCACGACTTTAATGTTCTGAACGTTCTGAACGTTATACTTCGACAGGGCGTGTACCTACCCCTCAAACAGTGAAAAGGCATCACAGTAGTCTGGACGCTTCACTAAAGTCTTTTATGATAATAACATTTTTACAGGATTTGCGAGTACTAAATGTGACACGCTTGAGATCGCAGTGTTTATTAACATTACTTGCATTTCAGTACATCACGCCTTCTTATAAAATATTGTAGTTTGATAACGGCGTAATTAAAAGCCGAAACATGTAGGTGTTTTTCGTTTCTCCGTCTCAAGTATACGGTCTGTTTGACAGATATTTACTGAGACCTTATAACTGTTACACAAAAAGTCCTGAAACCGTACGCAGTTCATCCAGTACAACCCCTACGACAGGAGCTGAAAGCCCTATGTGCGACTTGCAGCAAAGGCGGAAATTTTTCTTTTTCCCACAGCGCCTAATCTAGCGACCCACTCAAACACCCCTAAAATATACACCGAAGGCTCTTTCCTCGAGAGTAAATTGGCCCGGAAGTGAAATAAACAACTTACAATTATGCAGTGTACAGGTCATCAATTTGAGCAGCTATACTTCCACTCCGTCACACATCTTCATGGCGTGGTGCTCAACTACGCACAATAACACACTCGCCTTCTTTAACGCTTCAATATCGGCCTCTGTACACCGCACACTGCTGAACACAATATGAATGCTACAACCTTAAAGCCTCTCCATTCTGACCAGTAACCGGAATTTAAATCCAAGCGTCATCGAAGGGCGAACTTTTGCTTCATCTTTCTTATGGTCATTCGTCGTTGTCATACAAGGTATTCAGCGCTTCTATGTAAAAGAGGCAAAAGCAGCTACAAATTGTTTAACTTGTCCGAGGAGTGGCTATCAAGAGTGGCCAGACACTCATTACTGTGAGCTATCACGTGTGTGCATAAGGGTTACAAGGATTACAGGCGAACAGTATAGCCACTGCATACTAATCCAGTATCTCTGGATTGTGGCTGTTACCACATATCAAGGGGACAGGCATTGAAGAACATGGCTAGGCTTAGTGACACGACAGTGAGGCTTAAGCTGTTCTTCATGTGCCTGTATCTTGTTACAACACGGAATGCTGAACCTCGAAACATATTACCCATGTTTAGGGGTACTACAAACCAACATATATGACAGTCATAAAATAACGGGATCACAGCAGATACTTCCTACTCTATAAACACTGTAGACCTACAGGTCTATTTGATTTGCTGTACATAACCTCAAAGGTTTTCCACCATCGCCATATTTGTACATACCTAACTGGTGACTTACGAATAGTAATCCATAGGCTAACAATATATGAGTGTAAAGTATAACTCCAGTTATCCGGACGCTGGTTATCCGGATCGCCAATTATCCGGATCGGGTTGCCCTTCAGGTAACATTGTAGAGAATTCTATAAAACTAATTTGCCTTGAAATTACCGGTTATCGGATCGATATATCCTTGACTTCGTCAAGTAAACCTGTAAGTCAAACATTTTCTTACTGTAATTGTACTACATCTTTTTTAGGGCTTAAATTGTTTCCTATTGTCAAATACATAAACGGAATTATGTATTAATGTTTTATTTGCATTGCCAATGTTGCCTATTTTCAAAGAAAAATCCAATTATCCGGATTTTCTGCATATCCGGACGGTTAGCGGTCCGAATTAATCCGAATAATTGGAGTTAAAATGGAAATAATGCAATGTAAATTAATGCAACGTTCCAGAATCTAATTTAAACAAAATCTGAGAAGGCTACAACGAAAAGTCCACGTACAGCTCCATGCACAGTAGACTTGGCCATGAGTCAATATGGCTGAACAATACGTCTGAGGGGTGAATCGGCAGAAAATATTCGTAGAAGTTTCCAACAAGCATCTCAACAGAGTCTATTAAACGATTTATGGGATAGGCTATTGAAATAGTTTGTTGTTGTATACAAACCAGGTTTTTTATTGGAGAGTACGGCTAAAAATCGTAAACAAGCCGTAACGTTTTGTGAAACTCTTCCATATGGAACTTAGTCAAAATGTGAGAAAGTCTGTGCGATACACTCTACAGTCTTATGGGCAACAGTATATGGGATACATTTATAATCTTATGTAAATTCGGCTTTATTACTGATCAATGCGGATTAAAATCGGAACTGTCCAACATCTTTTAGTGAAAAATCCTCAATGCCGAACTTTAGGAACAACTCTGCCCAGCGGTCTAGGTTAAAGGCGGATGGACAGACATGACTTCCATATACGGCCATCTTTCAAGGAGTATCCTACATCCCTAAACAAAATTAATCGGTTTCTGTTTGCAATGTAGACGCAGTGTGTTTCCTGTGATGTAAAAATTAATTTTAGGCGCTGTCGCACAGTCGCAAAAAGCGCCCATTATCATCGTCACGTCCGTCCTTCCGTACGTCCGTCTGTCCGCATGTATCAACGCGGCTCCCACTGGGCAGATTTCCATAAAATTTGGTATTAGGAACTTCCACGAAAATCCGTCAAGAAAATCCAAATTTGGTTAAAATCGGGCAATTCACACGACGACCTCAGTACAGTTCATTGTTGTTGGCCACATTAAATCACCATAAAAGTGCAGTTGGCATAGCCGAGGAGGTATAAGTATAACGCGAACGCCCTACGATGTCACGTCATAGTACACTATCTTGTTTAACCCTTTAAAGACGAAGCGTATCTGTTTTATATAAGGACTCAGTGCGTATCGCGCTGTAAACACTCTCCACTTCGGTTATAAAAACCAGTCTCTTAATGTTTTATAAGGCAAAAGTTGCTGTTTGTTCTGAGATCCGTACAAAACACATAAACGCAATGTGGGCACCACGTAGAATTTTTTAATGTTAAACCTGGTAGTACGTAAAGTTACCGCTAGGCTTTAAAAGGTTAATATTACTGAGATCAACTGCACGATGCAGTGTTTACAACAGGATTAGTAAAAACGTGCAATTTAGCGAAGTCAGCAGTCAGTTCTAAAGTTACTCTTTTGTAACAAACTGAACACGGAAGTACAACATTTAATTTTATACACCACGTTACATTAAAACAATTGCTAGACCACATTAAAGTGTATTTTTTTAAATTAATTTACACTCTTCGCATTCCATAAACTTCCTTGACAGATATTAGACTACGGTTGCATGGCCCCTAAGCCGCAAAGACGGTAGCTATGGCAACATGGCACTGCTGTTCTTGAACGTAGGCTGGAATTTCAGCAACAAACTCCATAAGGCGGTATAGCTTGACATGACACTGCAGAGCTATCTCAACTTAAAATGACGTATGCTGTTACATTGTCTGTATGGTATTAATTTCCCAAAACCCACAAATCCAGAATAACAAGACGAGTTCTGTGTACGTCTGCTGTAGATGTGATTTAGAGTGGCGTGAAATTCCGCGCGTTACTTCTTTCACATGTTTGTGTCATGGCTTCGGACTGCTCCTGAACCCACAGCGACGTAAGAGACAACGGCCGAGTCATTTAAATTATTTACACGTACAAACAGAAGTAGGACGATTCTAAACACTGCAAGCATTAGAGACCACAGGCACATGAACACCCGACTGAGGTATTAAACAAATCGAATTACTTCCAACACAAAATGACCATTTTGAAACATACAAATTGCCGTATTCCTAAGGCATGTGTTCAGTTGCACTTTCTCATTAAAATACACGACGGCTCAGTGTGCTGGCTTTGTAAAACAGTGTTAGTTATGTAAAGTTGTCGCATTGGACGTCATGAAGACGCATGGGGGAGTGGAGGTAGAGCAAACTCATCCTTACCCTCACAACGGATGGAGGGCGCTTTACTACTGAAGGAAGAGGGGCCAGTACCCATGGAATAGAAAGCTGAGTGGACAACAGCACAGGCATTAACGATCTGCAGGACAGTAAATTTTCTTACCTGTGACCGGCAATCCAACCGCGATTTACTACTCCGTAAGCAGATATTACTACCATTCCTGTATACGCATTAACTGAAGAAGGCGTACATTTTACTTTGCGGCACTAGACGTGTCAAGGAATAAAATGCGGATAGCACTTTAGATGCATATTTCAAACAAATATTTCATGTACATAAATATGTAGAAGTTATAAACAACCACATAAAGAATTTAGTCAACCATTTCTGTACCGGGGTACAGACTGCAAAAAATCTGTCAGATAGAAACTCGAAGTTTCGCATCCTGACTGTACTACCAACACACGTACGGTTCTGTAATCAAAACCTGTGCCAAATATGACACTATCATAAAATTCTCCTTATGAGTGACTCCATGAGAACGTATGAGAGAGACGCAGTATCTTTCTGGAACGAGAGCCCCCAGTGGGCCAGGGCCTCCTTACTATCGAGGCTTCAGGTTCACACTCAGACACACACCACACTCAGTAGGACTCATATGGATGAATGATCAGACCGACGCACAGACCTCTACCTGACAACACAAACACTGTACAGTAGACACACATCCATGCCCCCAGTGGGATTCGAACACGCAATCCCAGCAAGCGCTCGGCCGCAGACCCACGCCTTAGATCGCGCGGTCACTGGGATCGGCTAGAGGAACAGTATATCTATGACAGTACAAATATCATAAGGCAGGGGCGCATAAATCTCTGACGCCCCGTCGCCCAGGCTGCTAAATTTTATACTGTGGCACGTAACGATTGTCGGCCCTAATTAACTTGCTTCAAGTAAAGCATATGGCGGCCAGAATTTGAGGCGGCTCTTAGATTTTGGAAAATCTGTGCAACCCTGTCACAAGGCATTATTAATTTGTGGCTAGCGTAAACAGCACGTAATAAATTCTCCTCACATATGCGCCTACATATACACATTATGCACTCACTTGTGCAACGGTAAACCTTCCTATGGCCAGCACGTTCTACAGAGTGGAATACACAGGGAAGGTTCAGGAGAACAGTACCATGAAGTTAAAAGGACTCTGCGTTATTTATAGACGTTGTAACAAGTGCGGGGTTTATTTTGCATGCAATAACAGTCAGAAAGAAAGAAAGAAAGAAAGAAAGAAAGAAAGAAAGAAAGAAAGAAGACACGTGCCAAACAAAGGGACGAATTCCGTGAACAAATTAGGGTATTAGACAAAAAGAAACTATGTGATATACAGAGGTCTGCACGTAGGGCAATCAACCATATAAGGCATACGCAAAATATGATGTTCTCATGGTGGAAGGTCAGACTGACTGCCCTGAAGATGGAGACAGCAGGTTCCTCCGAAACCTTGGTGCCTATCCATCAAATTAGACGGTATCACATGCCCTAAGACCATAATACCAAGAGACATATATCTGGCATACATACACAATTATGGCGGAGAAACTCTCTGGAAACGCCCAGTTGTAGGACAGAGAAGTAGACCGGCGGATAGCTGTTTAGCAAACTACCATGTTCTGCACATTCGCGTTTTCCTATCATTTCGGTCTCTGTAAGAATATAACGCAATCATCTAAAACGGCGAAGTTTAGGGTCCTGCGGTGATGAGTAACTTTTTTTGTGCAACAGCCCAAATCGGGCCTAGGCCGCCACATTTTAAGGTGTACATCACACGCGCACACGCACACACACACACACACACATACACACACACGCACACACGCACGCACGCAGACACATACACACACACATACACACACACGCACACACACACACACATACACACACATACACACACACACACACACGCACGCACACCAGGTAGGACTCCTCTGAACGCGTGATCAGCTCGTCACAGAGGCCGCTACAGCACACAACACACAACAAACACAAGAGACGAACATCCATGCCCTCAGCGGGATTCGAACCCGCAATCCCAGCATTCAAGCGGGCGCAGACCTACCCCTCAGACCGCGGGCCACCGGAATCGGTAATGAGTGATTACGAAACAAATTTTCGGGAAGTGATGAATATTTAGGAAGATGAGTGGTAATGACTGGGAGGAACATGCCACCTGTGTTGTCACAGCAGTTAAGTATTCAGAATTGCGTGATTTCAGGCTTCCTCCGCTGTGTAAATGAGATATGCTCTCTTCTGGGAATTTACGTAGCGTGGAATGGTAGTTTCGTACGGACGTTTCGGGACAATCTATCGGTCCCATCTTCAAAGGTCAAGCAGTTCGAGTACTGCTTGACTGCTTGACCCTTGAGGATTGCACCGTTAGGTTGTCCCGCAACGTCCGTACGAAACTACCATTCCATGCTGCGTAAAATCCCAGAAGAGAGTAGATCTCAAGATTTTAGAAACGCTGGTATATATATGTACCAAACCACACGGCATCATATCGCAGGTCATAATCTTGATACTCCCTGAACAGACAAAAATATCGATTTGGTTTCAGGTATCGACTGGAAAGCAATATTCTGCCTCACCATATTATGGAGATCAGTGGTTGCCTGCACAAGGGTGCTTTTAGATGAGGTTCTCACATCCGGCTTAGAAGAAGATTTAACCCCTGCTTCACCGGTTTCATTACGTGCGCCACCCCCCCCCCCTTCCACTCTAACCCATGTGTGCACAAATCTGCCCCGTAAGCAGGGTGCCTTTCATAACCTCTCTCTCCACCAAACAAGTCGTTAAAATGATGACGCCATATCGGCAAGAATGACTGAATGCACGCACACACACACAACAGTACGGCACATAAAATATGTTGAACGCGTTACAGAACGCGAAGTCATAGTCATAAGAGTACCCTATCCGACAAAATCCACGCCTCACATTATGTTCAGTCTGAATGGGGCAACACTGAAACGATGAACTTAAAATATCGTCATTCTTTATACAGCAAATGACCAAATGACACACTACGCTTATTATCCGTGATTTCAGGCTTCCGCCGCGATGCTGATGACATCTGCGCTCTTCTGCGGTATAACGCAGCGTCGAGTGGTAACCCTTTACCGACGTTTCGGGACAACGTATCGGTCCCATCTTCAAGGTTCAAGAAGTCCAAGAAGATTCTAACCTTCTTGGACTTCTTGACCCTTGAAGATGGGACCGATATGTAGCCCCGAAACGTCCGTAAAGGATTGCCACACTAAGCTGCGTTATACCGCAGAAGAGCGCAGATCTCACTACGTTTATTGTCTACACTAAAGTACAATTCACGCTAAATGGAAGACGCGATAGATCACTCAGTACAGTAAGCTGAAATACTGGGGAACATGGGTTCCAATCTTGACAGACACAAAAATTTCTTCCATCGTCACGGCGTGACAACTGGTCCTGAAGCTCACTCCACGTCCTGCGTAATAAAAACAATGGGGCTCTTTGATTTCAGGCTTCCGCCGGAATGTTAATAAGACCGGCGCTCCTCTGGGATATTACGCGGTGTCGCGTGGTAATTGTTTACTGACGTTTCGGGACAACGTATCGGTCCCATCTTCCAGGGTGAAGATGGTTGTGCCAGTTGAACGTGGTACAAGCTACGCAGTTGGAGCAGTGTTTTCAAGTAACCGACGAACGGATCACTTTACCAGAAAGACTGGTGTATACGATAGGTCTATACTATATTTATGGTTATTTACTTGGATTTTCTCCATTGTCATCCTTCCTAAATAAAACCGTAACATTTTAGAAATGCGTTATATTTGTTCCTCACGCGGACAAGAAATAAATGGATACCTACCCTGTTGGGACCCTAGATAAGGCCATCCGCACATCGTCTACTAGCGTTACGAAATACCTGAAGGAACTTTTACCTAGAAGCCCAACGTAGCAAAAATTATTTCATTATCTGCCACCCGAAGACGGAAGTACAAACCATTTCTGAAACGTTGTAGTTGACGTATAAAAACCAGAAAGATGGTCAGAGTCCATATAAATAACCTTTAACGTTATGTCACGCTACAGTCAGATAACCTTAAACTAAGCACTATACTTGTTTAAAGACTTGGGACACAGAAATGGGGCAAAGTGAGATATAAGATGCTGACGAGGCACTTTGCCTCTTCAAAGCCTGTCTCAGTGTATAAGGGTTGAGCAGAGGGGCGAATCTTCTTTACTCTCTCATCTCATCTATCTTGAAATTCACTTTAGCCTCTCACTAACCTTCCCATTTCGTCTTAAGGAAACGAGGACGTACATTAATGTGGCAGGACTCGCAGCGTGGTTAATACCGCGATCCTGCAGTCAAGAGTTAGAAAGCTCTCTTACGTCAATTTCTAGTAACAATATAGTGCCGTGATTACCGCTAGACTGGGTCGTACTAAAGCCAAGTTCATTACTTTTAAGAGCATACTACCGTTCATACTTGCTTAGGTCATGGTTTAGAACACGAGAGTTCGTGTACGGGGACGTTACCAACCTTTCAGATTCAAGGATTGGTAAAATACCAGCGCTTCTTAAAAAAAAACTCCCTTCTTTTCCCTCACACTGTGCAGTACAAATAACAGTTAATATTCTTCTTCCTTGGTGTTACAAGTTCGAAGGTTTTAACACTAGTCTTGCTATTTAATGTTCGGTCTTCAAAAGCCTCTCTTTCATATGCGGTTATATAAATAGTTTTAATTTCGGCAGTTAGTGTCTTGAAATATGATTTGGGGATTGGTAAATAGTTATCAGCATTCGACAGTACCTTGCTCCACACGCCCTGCTGCCCACACACCCTCCCACCCATCCACCCACCCATCCATCCATCCATCCACCCACCCATCCATTCATCCACCCACCCACCCATCCATCCATCCGTGCATTTATCTGTGGTTTAAATAGATACCAATTTACATAAATCCTTTATGGTTGTATTTGGATGGTAAATGGGCCTATATATTATATCTGGAATATCACTACAATAACATCACTTGTAGTGTTGACACAACAAGCTAAGTAACAAAGCTAACTACAATCATCAACTGAAGCAAAGATATAAACTAGACTGAATTAGCTCAACTATGGCACAAATCGCAGATTTTTCTGAATACAGCGACGTATCTAGTGGCTGCATATGAGCACGGAATTTCTGTCAGCTATCAGCTGCAGGAAATGATCCTAACGTGCGTAACAGCTTTCAGATTTTCTCCACGGTAAGTTCACATTATGGTCTTTTGGAATGTGACACAAAGCAGTGTTCGAGTTGGACACCAGCGTTTCGGAGGAAAACACTGTCTCCATCATCAGGGTAAAAACCTACAAGACGAAAATCTGAAATATTACTAACCACGGAATTACACCATAGGGACTAAATATCATCAGTTACATTTGTTTCCAATAAGCGAAAGAGGCATTCATGCCCACGGACCCAAGGGAAAACGTCCATAAAGTTTATCTCTGATACTGAAATAACAGAAATTCTTATATCTGAGGTCTTCGTTCTTCGGGGATGTTGCGCGGTGCAGGTTGGCATTTACCTACCTACCACCAAACTACACCGAGTGAAGACCTCAAATAAGCCGCGGAGGAAGTCTGTAATCTCGCAATTATTATGCATTTTTGGAGGACACGATTAATAACGAATGTATAAGAACGCATGACAGGAGGATCACTTCGAAATCAAATAGAAGTTCTGACACAGTTCAAAAAAATTCGCAAACCTTGACCTGACAACAAACAAAGTTGTGGTTTGCATAATAATAATAATAATAATGTACACGGTTATTTGATGGACACACTGTACAAAGCCAATGATAAGACGTTTGACGAAAATTATATTAGAAATTACTTACCATTTTATTATTTATCTCATGGAAGTGAATTTCACAGACTTTATCTACGACGTCTTCACTTTGAAACGTGACGAACCCGAAACCTGAAAAAAAAGAAAAGAAAATTATAAAAGCGAATCTTGTTTAAAGGGCAATGGCCCCACTTTCAACATTTCAACGGAGTTCCATACAGCGTGCCTTTATTTTACGGAACGCTGCAATTTTCACAGGGTTTGTTGGTTGGTTATTTAACCCTTCGTAACTTAAGTAATTCACTCCATAGAGCAAAATCCTTCTTCAGAAGCTAATAGTTCTCCTGACAGTCAAGAAATACCCCCTACGTTATGGGCCTCGAAAGTTCATTACCGTGTTCACAACAGCATGCTATTTGCCCCTATCCTGATCCAGATAAATCCAGTCCATACCCTCCCAACGCATATAGGACACATTTTAATATTATCCTATGTAAGCCTATGCCTTCCAAGTGGCCTCATTTCTTCAGGTTTCCTCATCAAAACTCTGTATGCCTTTTTATTCTCCGCCACACGTGCCACATACCGCGATCATCTTATCCTCGCTGGTTTAATCGTCCGCATAATATTGGGTGAGGAGTACAAATGATACAGTTCCCTATTATGCAGTTTTCTCCAGGGCTGTGGAGTCGCAGTCGGAAGGAATTTTAGGTGGAGTCGGAGTCGGTAAAAATGTACCGACTCCGACTCCGACCTCAATCTAAAATCTTATATAGATACTTCGACTCCAGAGCCCTGATAGCTACAGTAACCATTAGACTTATACTTAAATATAGGTCATAAGTCTAAAATGTAGCCTGATGATTTACGTGGTGGCGATGAAACGTTTTATAGGTTTACCATTATTAATACATATTGAGCTTTTATGAAGGAGTCGGAGTTTTAAAAATCGAGGAGTCGGAGTCGGAGCTTTTGTGTACCGACTCCACAGCCCTGGTTTTCTCTAGCAACCTGTTACTGCCTCTCTCTTCCACCAAATATGTCCTTCTGTACCCTACTCCATGTAAATACAAAGTAAACTATAGGCACAACCACAATTTACATTCAATAACCTGACACCTGTGTCAGCGGTCAAGTGCTTAGAACTTGGCAGTCACCAAAGACCGGTTATCCTGAAAAAGGTTCTACATGGTTTTCCTCAGTCCCTCCAGGATCAATGAATGTAGTCGGTAATACTACTTACATTCCACATTTTTCTACCTCACCTTTCGTTAGTTACCCAGCTCTCAACGCCACATCGTCTGAACAACAGAAAAGACCAACGAGAACAAACCCGCACTAGACTCACGCAAAGTACAGAACGACCGGACAGTCGCTCCAGGGATTTCGCACGCCATTATCTCCTCAGCCACAATAGTGCTGAAGAAAGGAAAATAATGAAATGACAGTTAACTCAAAAACTTTCTGTCAATACATTTCCACTTGAGCGCCTTCCTCGGTAAGACAGACGTCTCATCGCTAGTGATTTCAGCCCACACAGAGCTCGGCCGGCATCTCTGGAGATAAAGCCGCAATTGTTTCACCCAAAGGTCGTTACTGAAAACGAAATAAACTCTCTTTTCTTTGTCTTTCGTTATTATTTCAACTCTAATGTGTTTGACGTGTAAAAAGTAGAATGAACACGCCACACATGTTACGCTGCGTATATATATTTCAACTTCTTAAGTAGGGGCGATGTGTTTTGTTACAACAGAAATACAGTATTTAAATAGTAATTACGTGGATTTCAAAAGGGCTAAGAATATTAAATTACAATACAACAGCAGCGACAACAGTAACATTAAAATAAATCCAGTGTGACGATGACACTATGCTTATTCAGACACTGAGGTTACAGCAATACAACTGTGTTTAATTTAGAAACTATACTGTGCTCCAGAGCATTACAGCGACGGGCAGCTGACCAAATAATTAGTTGAAGGTTGAAACAGCTTAAAATTTGAATGCAGAGAGGCACGGTTCATAAGCTGCGTGATTTTAGGTTTTGACAGTGGTGCTGATAAAGATACAAGACTTCTGGGACATAGCGCCAGGTAGAAATGGTTACAAGTAACAACGTTTCGGAGTAGCTTCCTGCCTCCATCTTTAGAATAGCATAAGTCTAGTATAATAAATGGATTTCGTATTTTGTGCTGTTTTCTCAAGAATATAAACCAAGGAAATGTATACTGTAATTTTATATCTACAAGAAAATGAAAGATTTGAATGCTGCATGTAAACAGCTCACGAAGATTTTCCACATGAATTATGCAATTTTATTTACCTCACGGGCTATGTGCTCACACACACTGCACACACAAATTTACAATCACATTCTTAATAGATGATAGTGATAATGCATTACGATGTTTAATGCTTTGTTTTCTAATTCATCAAATATTTCATCTGAAAATGTCTGACAGGCTGAGTTACGCGTGACTGACAGTAATGAGACCTCCACTTTATATCAGTCTTGACAAGATGTTTCCGAGAGTAACGATCAGTCAATGTTAGATCCAGGTTAGCACTCTGAAGTGTGAAATTTGTTTAAATTCAGTTCCTATATTTTAGAAAGCAGACAGCGTCTCCATTACAATGACCAGCAGATTAACCTTTTAAAGCCTAGCGGTAACTTTACATACCACCAGGTTTAACATTAAAAAATTCTACGTGGTGCCCACATTGCGTTTATGCGTTTTGTACGGATCTCAGAACAAACAGCAACTTTGCCTAATAAAACATTAAGAGACTGGTTTTTATAACCGAAGTGGAGAGTGTTTACAGTGCGGTACGCGCTGAGTTCATATATAAAACAGATACGCTTCGTCTCTAAAGGGTTAATGCAGCTGACATAAATTTCTCTATTGTGTAAATAATACGAAAAATGACGAATATATCGGCAGACAAGTTTTGCTACGTGTTTTCAGTGCCGTATTTAACCGAAAACCCTTAAGCACATCAGACAGACACGGCAGCCTGGCGACCAAACTCATAATTTGTCCGAATTTTGGATACAACATGGACGTATTGTCCATGAGATACAACTGCCTTACAGCAGCATGCAAGATAGATTATTGGTGAAGCTGGTGACAAACTGTAAGGAACTATACTTTTTTGCTTCAACTTATAAGCGTATTGTTGTGTAAGTCAGCTTCTGTGTTACCATAAAGTGGCTGTTGTGTTCACGGTAAGGCAAAACCAATGTGTCTTATCACCAAGAGTCATTATTCAGACGTTCACACGCATATTTGCACACGCACCTACGCTACACTTGAAGGCTGCATCCTCATGTTTCAATACATGCATTTGCGAAATGTGTGCAAGGGTCGTCTAATTTCGATGGTTGGCCGAATGGTAATGGTACAAAAAATTTTTTACAGTTCGCAATAATACGTTGCAAAACCACAACCAGTAGTTCCACAGGTCCCTGTGTCCCTCCGCACGTAACAGCTGAGCAACCATGGAAATATTTGCGTGAAAGTGACACTGGATAAATTTTACAAAAATCATCAACTTATTAAAATTTTGAGAAAAACTTGTAAAAAGGAAGGAATCATATTTTATATGCATTACATTTTTTCTGTAAGTTACGTAGTTTTCTTTTTTATCTTTTTAATGCTAGACAACCCATTGTGTTATTTGTCATAATGAATGGTGCTTTTCACTGTCAATAAAACTTTACTTCTGAGGTTAATGTATGATATTATTCTGGCAACACGTTTTGACTAAATATGGTCAACTTCAGGCGAACCATATTATAAAAATGTAGCAGGATGGAGATGTCTGCTAGAACAACATATGGCCTTCGTTTATTCTACAGAGTATAGATATTGCTTTTATTTGTTATATTGGTTATAACATATAATTTAAAACTTTTATAGCTTTAGTGTTATAAACTTTAATTATCCATTATGACCTACACATAGGAAATAAAAACAGCATCTGTACACTACAGAATAAATGAAGGCAATATGTTGTTCTAAGAAACTGTTAAGATACATATCTCAATCTAGCCGACACACACTTTAAGTATTTATAATATGCTTACATTCTTACAATTTGGTTGGCCTGAAGATGATCATACTTGATCTAAACATGCTGCCATAATAAATGATAATTTTATGATAAATTAATATCAAAAATAAAGTTGTGTTGATGGTGTAAAGTACCATTCATTACATACCTTTTGACGGCAATAAATCAAAGATGACTGACTCTCAATAACTGATATATTATTTGTACATTTCCTAAATTGCCCCCTTTAAAATATTTTGAACAAAAGTGATAAATACATAAATGTTTAGACACAGTTTTGTTTGTTACTCCCGCAGCAACGTTTGACCTAATAGTCCTAACTCCAAAAGCGTTTACTCTATCGATAAATAAGGACATGTACACCCTGCCTGCATTTTCGCGTTAACACATATTCCTTTTACTCAGCTATCAACAGTGTTTCTATTCAGTGTCTTCTCCATAGCTTTCAAGTCTTTTATGAACATTTTCCAATGACTTGTTCTCCGCTGAAAGAAATTCAATTACGCGCCTTTGCTTGTAATGCACATCACTGTCAGTTTCAATTACAACGTAATTGCTGGTGCGATATCTGTCGGCGTATTTTGTAACCTTGTACCCAGAAACGGGAGCACTAAGCCTTACAGTATCGAAACTTTGAGGTGCTAAGAAAGTTGTGTGCGACTTCATTTTCGGAGTAACCATACAAACATTTACAGATAACTCAAATTTGTGAATTCACATGAAACCTTTCAAACAGAGTGTACAACACGTACTGTGCAGTTTTGAGAGCAATGTACTGAGCAGGATATTTATACTTTGGACAAGCTGATACGTGTTTACCTCCATGAAGTAAATTACTTCCTGAGAAGGTAAGAGCCAGTTCATCAAATAATGCCCCACATTTTATGGAACGCGAAAGTTCATATCGTGTTCACAGGAGCGCAACATCAGTCTCTATCCCGAGCCATGTGATCCAGCCTACACTGTCGGACGCAATTTCTTTAATGTCATTTTTAATAATTTTTAATAATTTTTAATACCAAGTATCCCCCCCACGCAGGTTTCTCGTCATATCGTGCACGAAATTCTTCTCTCTCCCATGAATGTAATTCCAAACAAAATTCTGCTGCTTCCTGCCTAATGCAGTACGCGACGTAAATAATCATAAGCGAACGCGGTGCAATACTTAAGTAACAAACGGGCTTCACTCTGTAACAGTAGGTGGAACAATACTCCAGAATGGCTCCTCGCCATATTTCTGAGGTAAGATATTCATTCAGCCCCACAGCAATCATGAAACGTGTTCACTTTATTTGGTGACACCCAATAATGACTGTAGCGCTTATGGATTCGTTAAATACGCAGTCGACTGACCGAACAACCAACCAATCAGCCGACTAACCTACCGACCGACCGACCGGTCAACAAACCGTGACTGGACCGACCAAGCAATCAACCAACCGACCGACCGGCCAACCAGCCGATCAACCAACCAATTAACCAAAACCAGCCGACCTATTTACTTACCGATCGACCAGTCAACCACACAACCAACCAACGAACTAACCAATCGACCAACAATAAGCCAACCAATTAAACAACCAACCAACCAACCAACCAACCAACCAACCAACCAACCAACCAACCAACCAACCAACCAACCAACCAACCAACCAACCAACCAACCGACGAACCAACCACCCAACCAATTAACTAAACAAACAGCTGGTCAGCAAATCAACCAATGAAGCAGCCTATCAACGAACGAATTATCCAACCAACCATTCAATCAGCTACAATGAACCAGCTAATTAGTCAACCACGTACAAACGAATTAACCAATCAATCAACAATGAACTAACCAATGAAACAACCAAATACCTAACCAAACAACCAACCAAAACCAACCGACCAATCAACCACCGAATTAACCAACCAACCAATCTACCACAATAACCCACTTAATTAACCAACTGACAACCACTCAACCAGCCGCTGTTGATATGATCCGCAGTCCATACACCTCCTCCTACAGAGGGTCCCGTGGCTCTTGTGACTATGTACAGGTCGGTATGTCAGTAAGCTGCTGTGCCTACAAGCAGAACAAGCAGCAATAAACAGTTGCAGAAGGTGTGTCTGAGTCGTCGGTACTGCAGTAAGTTTAGTAGCTATTTTAATGGTCACGTAGATCGCAAAGATCGTATATTTGGTATTAAAGTGGATTACAAACTGCTTTATGGAAGCAAGCTATTATTGATGAAGTTAGTTTTTATACCCAAGAAAGTGCTGCACGTGCACGGAAATTGCTTTTTCGATAAATTTCATGCACAATAATTTCCCGTTGAAATTTTAACATGCTTTATGTTAGTCTTATTTGACGTACAACAAGCAGCAGATAAGAACGGCGAGGCTGAAGAACAAAAACATGACGTCACGCAGAAGAGCTGTAATTCACGGCACAGTTGACATTTCTTGGAAAGGGAGACATTTTGGATATGACGTTTTCACTTCAGTAAAACAAAAAACTGACAAAGAAACACACACAAAACTGCTATCAAAATTATTTAAACGAAAGGGGAAAGCTTGTTTAAAAATACAACACTACAGCCACAGAATATGACGTCACATCGGTATGCTGTGTGATAGGAAACAAGCGATAGTAATAGACCGCGAAGCAGAATGGAATGTTTACTTTTAATTAAAACTCAGAACAATTCTCTCAGTGAAACTGTTTGTGACGCTTCGATATGTAAGATGGGTGTTAACTCGCGATAGAAATTTCTTTCTTGAAGACAAAACTTATCGAATTCGTCGAAGTGCACTGAAGAGTTTCCTGAAGGTGTGTTGGACATGCGATTGTTACAATGGTAATAGCACAGGCGGTTTCTAAAGATGGATTCACGTTATTTTAATGGTCTTATATATACATCCGTGTTATTGTGGCATTTATTTATTCATTTATTTATTTATTCGCAGTTTAAGGAGTCAGTAGCTCTGACTAGACAGTGTGGAATAATGGCACGATTATGACTTTGAAATGATTGGAGGCAACAGTCTGTGCCTTAATTTCAGATATCCGCGTATTTTGTCTGAAGGCGTCGCGGAAAACTTCGAAAAACTGAGTAAGTGCAGTCAGTCTCAAAACCCAGGACCTCTCGAATATGAAGCCGAAATTCTAAGCAATGGACAGCCATGTTCGGTCTGCTGTTTTGTTGATACTGTTACGAACACTCAAAATAATTATTATCAAAGCCATCATTATCATTACACAGATTATATACACTTTACTGCACGGTATCTTAGTGTCTCAGCTTAGCTAGAACTGCCGTTCTTATAAGCTACTTTAATAATTAAATTCCCTTCACAATCACTACATCTACGAAAATCATCAAGGTCATCGAATCATCACCGCCATCATGAAAACGATCTCTTAATAGTCTGAAGCTTGAACTTTAAACTCAATATGTACAAATTTAGTCCCCACATCAAACAAACCGCTTTGGACCTCCATTAAGTAGATAATTCAGTGAATGCTGTTTTAGGAAGGCAATCGCTATTTGTTGTGAGGCTGTATGCAACACATAAGTACATGCTGTGGGAGAAATCAATGAGTTTGTAACGTCAATCCAGTTGGCGTACAGCCTTCAGTGAAGACGTTTTGAAAAATTAAATTACAACATAAAATCAGCATTTTTGTGGTGCTTATTTTTGTGAAATCTTTATACTTCACATTTATTTTTTAACGCGCCATTACGTCATCTTTATATTTAGAATGCGAACAGGCAACTAACGTCAGTGAAGTTTTGATGAGTGCTAAAAACTACCGCGGTTCCCCTAATCGCCAATGCCCCCCATACGCCTTTCCAGTTGTGTAAATCGCGGTGTTTTCAGGATCACACAGCAATTTGGAAACGCTTCTACTGAGATCTGCGTTAAAAGGCTTTAGTTATTTTGTGAATGAAGGGGGCAAGGGGAAGCAGTGTTCGCCGTATGTAAGCCGGTAAAGGCGTTTGGGGATGGGTCGTCACTGCATGCGGTATTGTGACATCAGTCATTCCGTGTTCAGCCATTAGCCAGCGCCATCACCTAAACGCGTGCATTAGCGGACAGGGGTTATTTCACGTCGTTCGTGATGTGTCGGCACTGTAATCTACACCCACCGGTAATCACAGTTCGCTGCTGTGAAGTTAGCCGCACAGCCAGCAGCAGAAAAACTACATTACAGTCACATCACTCCCACTATTTTAAGTTTCATTTAATGATTCTGTCAATTGTTACTGTTATTTAGTCTTGGTGACAGACGAATGAGTAAGGAGCATTGGTGGAATGATATTGCACAGGATATAACCGAAGTACACCAAGACAGACCTGTCCCAGTGTCCCTGTTTCCACCACAAATCCCACATCCAATGGCCTGGGATTGTATCCGGGCCTCCGGGGTGATAGGCCGGCGATTAATCAGCTAAGCCATAGCACGGTGAAGTAATCAGTCGCATACCAAGGGCCTCATGACCATTTTGCAACGTGTCAACTATTTTAGAGACACAATGTATCTGATTTTGGCGTAATTCATAGTGTGGAATGTCTGTTAAATAACAATTGAGAATACTCCATGTACGGCGCATATTATCGGATAGGTTTATTATACAAAACATTCACCCATTATGCTTCGATTCTGCAGATTCAAGTCTTCTGAGGCGTCATGTCGTTTCGCTGGGTTAGTGTCATAATATTTAAAACGATATTTCGTTTAGAAGGTAGAGAGAGAGTTTTTTAAATATTGGAAATACAGGTTGCAGACTGAGGCACATTATGAATGAGAATATTCTTTGTAGATCTAAGATATAAAGGTTGTAAATTGCGAATAACCAGGCGTTAAACAGACAGAGCCTTCTGTAAAATTTGTCTTAACCAATAAATACTTGTTTTGAAATACTGTGATATTGAAACGGAGCAGGGACGAAGAAAATTGCAGCTGTGAAGCAACCGAAATTATGGAATTGCTGTACACTGAACACTGGCAAAAACTGATATTGTTTTTTTTGTTTCTTTCTTTCTACACTTTCTTTCTTCCCCTCCTGATTCCATGTTTTTACCTCTCCTTTCTTTCCCTTTTCTTGCTTTTCCTCTTTTGTATGGGGAAGTCAGATGTGAGCTACGTTAACTTGAACTTGGTCGAAATGAAAACTTAATTGACACTCAAAAGCAATTTAATACTCAATTTCAACTTCTTGAAAATATCCCATCAGCATGCATCAGTGAACGGGAAGGTCCCAGGTGTAAACTTTAAGTTCAGAGGGTTTGAGGGGCGGAGGGGTGGAGTTATCTTAAACGAAATCAGAGCCTTTGCAGCCAGCCATTCTTCACGAGATGGATACATGGACTCCGTGACGGAAATAGAACGGAAGCCGGGCACAAAACTTTTGTAGTTTTCTGTGTGGTCCGTGTCCGACATATCATTACGACATCATCTGTATGGAAATAGGTTTATCAAGAAAAAGAACTGTAACACGAGAGATGATGTAAAATGTAAATAGTAATTAACTAAACTTTATGTCTCTTTCCACGATGTTTATGGCATACTAAAACTTCTCGGTTACGTAATGAAAAATCTGCACAACAAAGAAAAGTGAATACACATTACTTTACATCCGAACTGGCGGCGAGGGAAGTGGAAGGAACACATTTTATAATTTCGTAACTTTCTATTTTATCTTCATGCATAATTTTATTTAACACATTTTTCCAGCGACTGAACGTCGTCTCATACCAGTGCTCCGTTTATATATCTGCAATTTTTAAAATTCCCACATCTGTACAGACATTTTCATTCCAGCTAACTTCCTGGACAACAGTTCGTCAGTTAGTCAAGGATTCCTCCCGACACTTTGTAGAACCCAACTGCCAATTACATTTGTCACAAGATCCCGAGATTAATCCCTATTCTAAGCCAAATAAGTCCATTCAACGGGCGGGCCCCCCCCCCATCGTATTTATTTAAAGTCCAATTTATCATCATGCTACCATCTAAGCATGCGTCTTCGAAGTGGCTTTTCATTTACGTTATAACAATAATATGCATCCGTTTATCTTCTCTCTCATCCCAGGCGCCTAAGCACTCAAGGAGACTGAAGTCTTTGCCCCTGCCGGGAGTCGAATCCTGCCTGCCTGCCTGTCATCCAAAGAAAAGCTCATTAACTATACCGAGTAAGCGAAGAAAAATGAAGTTTGTTTTAAAAGCCCAACACACTTCCCACAGAATGCCAAGAAATGATTATGATGCGCAACACAACGGTCCTTCTTCTCAACATCAGACGAAAACAAAAGAGTCTGTACTTGAATTAAGGAAAACGATGACAGGTCTATACTGGGACAGAAACAGAATGAGGTAATTAAAGGTTCGTGGGAGAGAATCAGAGCGAAGAAGAAGAAGAAGAAGAAGAAAAGATGAAATAAAACGAGTAAGGAAAGCGACGTTGCGATACAGAGGGAGAGAGATGGAGAAACAGAGAGAGACGGATGCATGATAGTCAACAGAGAAATAAAGAGAGATAAAGTTAGAAAAGGCTTTTTCCTTCCCATTTCCCCCTTTCAGACGAACGGATAGACAATAACTCATCCACATCCATCGTGCCTTGCTTTTCTCCACAAGAAGAACATCCTGACGGAGTCGAACCACAGAAATGAGGAAAAAGAAGAAAAAATAAAATTTCGCCGATTCAGCAGTTGAAAGAAGAACCTATCTGCAGTCCTTTGTCACAGATGGTGGTGCTCTGGACGCCATTTTATAACTTCGATGAGCTTCTATATTATTTCTGATGCTGCAAAAATAGAAGATAGACGGATAATGCGAGAGAGAAGAAAGAAAGTGGGCCTGTATCTTAGCCAGTCATCTGCATAATGCTAACAACAGTCTGGTAGTTGAATTACTGCCATTTGTTGGACGGATTTCACAGACACATCAAATGCTGCCATCTATAATGCATTATAGACACTTACATAAATTCAGCTATAAAATTTTGACTCTGGAAATATTTCTCGATTATAGTGTGCAATTCCTCGGCAAAAAACAATTCAGGGCGGTTTGAGGTTCATTCGAAGACACTTTGCTAGTTGTATGGGGCGTACAGAGGAGGATGGGAAGACGGGATCAAATTTCTTTTCCCAAACACCTAGACACTGACAAACGTTTGCGCTCCACACAAAAGAAAGACATACATGATTCTTTTACAAATTCTACCTGCGCGAAGCAGACGAGAGGTAAATATCTTGTCTACAAAAGGCTAAAGGTTGATATTCTGCCGTTATGTAGCATTGTAGTAACACACATTATCACAAGATGGTTCCAAATAATTACTATTCTGCTGTTAATTGTGTAATTTATGACTTGGTAATAAAATACAATAACGGTTTTGGTAATTATGCACAGTAACAGAACGTAGCACCCACAAAGTGTGTTCTTCATTCGGTATTACGGCAAGTGTAGAATTTTAAAGTACGAGCAAGGAGTCAGAAAACAAGTTTACATGGCGTATAACTTCGTAACTAAAGAACGTAAACCAGTCGTGATTATATCGGGGCAATTCGTAATCACTGTTGGCAACATCACCCGTATGTTTTGCGCTTACAAAATTACACGTGAACTGTTATTTTGTAGTTCAAAATAGGGCAACCAAAAAATGCATTGTGAAATTATTTTCTGATTGAACCTCGACCATGTAGGGTGTATATAGACATGCAGATAAAAAATATGTACACTTGGCGTTTAAGAATATTACAAAATTATTTGCTGAGGTTAAGTATTCTGGACAACATTTGTTCTTACACACAAAATGCGTTTCAGGTGTGCGAACGGGACGTTCTTATGGTTGCCCTCAGTGCTTTCAGGCGAATTTCTTCAAATATGACGAAAATGCTTCTTCTTGAAACTTTACAACTGACCTTACATGCCAAGCCTTTCATCTGTTTCAACGATCAGTAACTTTTCAGTTGAAACAGCGCCGTTAAAAATGAGGTAAGTCTAAATAACGTATGACTATTAACGGCTCTACTTCGTGAAATTGGCTCCGATTCCGCCGGTTGCTTAAAACTGATATAAACTTATCACACACACACACTCGGTCCAGCAGCGCCGCATTGCCCAACGTCCATCAATAGGTGTTATCTTCGGCTAGACTCCTGCTTCAATCAACAGCAGCACACGCTTCCTTACACTGCAGCGGGCGTTGAAAGACGCACCAAACAAAGGAGCAGCAATTAGTGTCTAGCTGCTGTGATTAATGAGTGCCACGCAAATAACACGGGATTGCGTAGCGGAAAATTTGCAGAAACATGCGTACTAGTGGTCATCCTGATCACAGGTAACTGCTACGTATACCTACCTTCACCACATAGAGTCTCACATCCGCTCTATAACCCCCATTAGTCTGCCCCTTCCCAGCAAATGTTATTTTTACGGGAATCTACAAAAATCATTCCGTCAGGCTGCCTGCATGCATTTAATAACTCGGGAAATGCTAAAAAGGATTTTCATGAAATTTAATACTTTTAAAACTTCACAAAAAAACTGTCCTGCCATTTAAAGCTTGGATAATATCAGGTATAAATAACGGATACATTACATAGAGACAGCATATAAGCATTCGTGCTCGCATCTCTAGCGTAACTCGCTAAATATCTGCCAGATCGAAAAATGTTCAGTATATAAGCTGCAGAGATGAAAGGAATAGACATTTCACATCCACATATTGTCCTGGAAGCTTCGTAATTTTCTAGTTACTAGTAATTCTATAAAAAGGATACAGTGTGTACATTTCCGAACTTGATATCTCTCAATTTAAAAAAAACTAAAGTGAACTCAATATTTGTTTTAGAAAAATCTTCACTACAAGATTGTGTATGGCTGTCTGCATGTTCGGCCTTGCCAGGCCACTTTAAAGTCACCCACCAGTACTAGCTCTTATTATTGGTAAGGTCTTGAACTAACTTTATACAGAAGTTATTAAGTGACAACAAAAACAGCTATAAAGTTGCACTCAAAGTAAATAAACAAATACAAAATTGCATTCAAAGGGGCCAAGGAATATTTGAAGGTACTATAGCAGCTTGCAGCTGAACAGACTACAAGAACCAACTTGCACCTTTACAGTATTTAAAATGGCGTCCTTTCGAGAAGGTCCACCCCTAGATACAGGACTAGAAGGATGTCAAACTACTGGATAGCCTGCATGTGTTACAAACTAAAATAGAAATGCTGATTCGCTTGAGTGCAAGCCTGTACAGCGCAGCGCAGTATCTACCATTACTAATCCTCTAAAACACAGGCTCACACAAAATTTCTAAATGAAGTACAAGGTTTATAAAAAGGCAAATTATTGTCACTACTCGCAATGAAAGTAAATGGTTAGCGTTACGCCTCGGCCGCTTTACCCTAGCACAAAAAGAGCCCCGAAGTATCCACTAGAAGAGACTGGGTGGGCCCCAGACCGATCTCAACGCGGATGCAAACATGCAAACTGTCCATCCCCGCCTGCAATCCAGCTGCGACTCTGAGGTTGTCCAACCCGCATAATTCCTACTGCCTCAGCTGGTCGCCTCCCAAACCAGATCCAACAATCAAGGGCGCACCCGGGGGGTGGGGGAGTTGTCGGGTTGCAGGGTCCCCAAAACCCTCATAACCGAAATTAAAAAAAAAACAGATTTTGTAGATATTATGATATAAAAAGTTTTACGTGATTTCCCCTTCAGCCGAAATCAGCCACTGAAATCGGCTGATCACTAGTACATTAGAATTTTGAAAAATAAATTAGTAAAATTAAAAAAAGAAGACAGGACACTATGATTGAGGCATGGAACATGTTAGTATATTCGTATGTTTATAAATGCAGTTGCAGACGGTGTTATGTTGTGCTTACCGCATGATTTTTGTAACATAATTGTTAAAATGTAACAAATTATATATAGCCTCAGGGTCGGGGCCCCCCGCCCCCCCCAAGGAAAAATTCAGGGTGCGCACCTGCCAACAACGCACACATCTTTCAATCCAACAGTCTACGTTTTTTACTTACTCTCCATCCTTCTTTATTCTTGCTGCTTCTTTCTCTTCCTTCCTTACATTCAACCACTCTCCCCCTCTGTCCCTGTTTCATCCATCCTTATTTTCTTCCTTCCTTCCTCTATCGTCTCCTTTTGATCACTTCACTTCTGAAATCTTTCTTTACTTGTTTAGGAGGTAATAAACGAAATACAGGAAATTGCAGATATGCCTCTAATTGCCACCCTCTATTCAGTGAACGACAAAGTTATACGAGTTTGTAATGGAAGCAGTGGAAAACCCCAAAATGCATTGCGATGGAACAGCGCCATTCGTAATACAAAATATTCAATAGGGTCATATTTTTTCGTTTCCCTTGTGAAAACTGCGTGAGAAACTCTCAGAGCAACTGTATAAAGGAGCAAAGTGATGGAATCTGCTTCCTCCATTTCTCTCGCATTCAGATCTGAATTATTGAAGCGAATGCCAGTCTTACTGGAGCTAGGTATCAAGACCAGAGTATGAATACAGAATTTGCTTCAAATGGCTAAAGCAATTCCACTCTACCTCAGCTAAGCATTTTGAAAATATATCACAGTGGAAGGGAAGCTACAGCACTCACTGAGTTTTCGAACTATTGCATTTATTTTTCAGCCATCACAGATTAAGCCCTCTAACTGTTCAGATTCCCCACACAAAAAAACATATGACAGAACCCCTTACACCTTATGTAACCCAACTTACATGCTTAATTCACTCGGAAAGTGTCCCTGTAAGCTGAAAACCATGTAACTACAACAATGCTTACATACGATGTATTTCTTGACATACAAGTCCATTTAAATGGATACTAAAAATACGTAAAATTGTGCCTGTACACACCATGAAGGTATATAGGGGTAGCAGAGGTATATCTCCACACATTCTTAACACCGGCACTAGATGGTAGTAGGTGCCTAGCATCACGTCCCCACCGCTTTACCATCGGTGGGGCCCGGGGAGGGGGCCTCCGGTACCTATTAAATAGGAGGCTTAAAGGGCCAAGGGTCCGGCGTTATGTTTTGAAGGCGAGAAAACGTTCACAGCCTATATCGCCCGCCCCGCTGCCTAGTTACGTACTACACTAAGCTACCCGTGCTCTTACAGTGCGCAGTTCAAGCTAAAATTTAGGCAATCAAATACGAGGCTAGCAAGACGTGTACACGGATATGGAAAAGTGACGTGTTGTATACACTGAGGTCTGAATAAAGCGAAACAAGTCAACAGCCCCAAACACACTCAAAACTAAGAAGAAGAAGAAACCATCGCGTGCCAAGAGCGCAAAGACAAGCTAAAAACACTTCGTACGCACTTTTCCACAGCGTCGGTGATCCGACCTCAACATATACACGGGGCTTCTAAAAAATGTTTATATCTAACTGCCAACATTGCATTACCTTATTCAATATTTTTAGTGTTTTACACCTCCATGTTTTCTCCTTTATTTAACCTTTTAAAGCCTAGCGGTAACTTTACATACGACCAGGTTTTAACATTAAAAAATTCTACGTGGTGCCCACATTGCGTTTATGTGTTTTGTACGGATCCCAGAACAAACAGCAACTTTTGCCTTATAAAACATTAAGAGATTGGTTTTTATAACCGAAGTGGAGAGTGTTTACAGCGCGGTACGCACTGAGTCCTTATATAAAACAGATACGCTTCGTCTTTGAAGGGTTAATCTCGATAACCAGACTTATTTGGAGAGGGAGGGTCTTACAAATTACACAAATTTTCACCGCTTATTTTTCTCATTTATTCTGTTACTTGCTCTTTCTCCTCTCCTTTCTCCTCAGCATCAAGTTCCCAAACTTCTGCACTTGTACCACTTACGCACTTAAAACAAGTATCCAAGTAACATGTTCAGCTGCAGCAGTAGGAATTGAAAGCTAGTGACTGCTACGGGGGGCCTTGCCCTGTCGTGACGCAGGCAGCAGCAGCAGGCCAAGCGGAGCAGTTTTCCCCACCAAGATTAAATGAAAATGGAGATTAAAATTTCATAGACCGCTGGTTGCCGGTTGCTGGTACAGTGTACAGATAACAGCAATGGGGAAGATGTGATCCTGTGTTACAGTAGTGTTGGATCCACCTTCACTGCCTAATCAACATTAAGTCTAGTGACAGGTAAATGCGACAGGATCCGACAAACTGCAGCATTGATTTTTCTTACTGTTCCTGTAGAAGAATATCGATAAGCAATACTGTCATAAAGGCAACAGGAACATTTTTACATTTAACAGTGATACTCATTTTCGTCGTTGTGTGTTCCTTCTTAACCTTTTAAAGCCTAGCGGTAACTTTACATAAGACCAGGTTTAATATTAAAAAATTCTACGTGGTGCCCACATTGCGTTTATGTGTTTTGTACGGATCTCAGAACAAACAGCAACTTTTGCTTCATAAAACATCAAGAGATTGGTTTTTATAACCGAAGTGGAGAGTGTTTACAGCGCGGTACGCAGTGAGTCCTTATATAAAACAGATACGCTTCGCCTTTAAAGGGTTAATCTGTTGCGCCATGATGTTTCAACTGTACTTATCCTCCGAGTCTAAACCTGTGGCTTTGGGTCGGAGGATGTGTGCGAACGATTGAATTGTACAGGATACAGGCGGAAGTGCCAGTGACCTGTTTTACGGTACACTATCAGAAGATACCTGGAGTAACTAAGCAGACCCTGGAACGTCTCCACTGAGGACAGCTGGACAACAGAAGGTAAATAAAACCTGAAATCCTTCCTCTGTTTAGCAAAAAACAAAACAGATACATATATATGTTGTTTGAATTTCTACTGAAAATAACCATATTCGCAAACCTAACTCACTAACTCACTATAGCCTACGTAACTGATACAGTCGAAACAACTCGATTAATAACCAACGACGCTGTCGGAGAGGCCGATAGAAGAATAGGCAGTTTGAGATGACACACAACAGTGCGCACTATCTCTATTCTGTCTCCAAAAACACACAAGCCTACGGAGCCGCACAAATTCAGATGGAGCTGCAAAATGTACAATGACACACGCCTGTGTGCTGCCCCCTTACAGCCCTTTCAAGAACGAAGACTCTTTCTATGTTCATAAGGCGTGATCACAAGGGTTACATCTATATATACGGACAAAAATTTGCTGCTCAGACGCGTGAAATTAATGCAAATAATACTAAGAATTCAGTTGAAACAAAACGCGCCTCTGTTACAACGACAATGCGTCAATGCTATATAAGAGAATAACCGCAATTTATTTTAAAAATTATAAGAAAGCCGTAAATACAGTCTGTGGTCAAAATTAGAAAGTTTTGACTGTTGATTCAGGTGGTACACCTTGTACTGATACAATGGGAACAGCCTTCCGCTTTTGGGTAGTCACCGAAATGAATTCAGTTCAATTCAATTCAAGTCAATTCAATTCACTGTTCTTTCATGGATAAAGTATTTTCAGTTGTCAATCTTCAGTGCCTTCTGGTCATTTGTTGCTGGAGAATAAAGGGATCGCCGGGTACAATGTTGACCACAAAACGCTACTGTGGTCTGTAGACTCCTTCATTACGGGGGACTTTGTTGAAAGAACTCTGTGTCATTTTTCCAAGCATGAATCTCTACAACTTTTAGTAAGCTAAAGTACATCAAACACAAACCAACACTCACACTTACGTGTCTGATAATCTTCTTAGTTTGCCATTTCAAAGCAATGTTTTGAAAACATCAGTCGAGTTGCGACCTTTGTGTGCAGCAGGTCAGCCTCGCTTCTTTACAGAATAAACACTGTATTAACCTAGACTCTCCTTTGCGCTATAAACTTTTTCTTGTTTCATTCTTCTCAAAGTTCAACAGCAACGCGATATGGGCCGATGTATATTACTGATGTCCAATGTATTTGTAGCTAACAGGCCTGTCAGTGGAGGTCAACTACTTTGTTTCAGAGAGTCAACAGCGAGGCATTCAAAGCAAAGAACGGCGTTGATGATTGACAAGTCGCATGTTTTAGGTTCGTCTGAGCAACAGGTTTATTAGTTCAAATATATCTCGGGGAACAGATGTTAATCGTCATTTTCTTGTAAGGTTTTGTGAGGGCAGAGGTCATGCAATAAGTTTTACCATTTGTCTTGTTATTCGGAAGACCGACATAAAAAAAGGCAAATTCTGTTAAAATGAAGAAAAAAGAATCTACATTTTCTACACACACACACACACACACACACACACACACACACACACACACACACATACACACACACACACACACACACACACACACACACACACACACACACACACCACCAGAGAGACACACACACTCCCGCACAAACACACACACACACACACNACACACACACACACACACACACACACACACACACACACAAAGCCAACACTTGTTAGCCTATAATTATGTTTGTTAGCGGATAGAACAAGAATTACATAGGCAGGGAACGTGGTAGGTATGGGGAAAAAAGAGAGGACCACACGGTTTTGGTGCGGAAACCTGAAGGCAAGAGTTCACTTGGAACACCTAGCAGTAGATGGGAGAATAATATTAAAATGGATATTAAAGAGATAAATGAGAGGATGTGGGCTGGATTGATGTGGCTCAGGAAAGAGGCAGATAGCGGGCTCTTGTGAATACGGTAATGAACGTATGGGTTCCCCAAAATGAGGGAAACTTCTTAACTAACTGAGCAACTAATAGCTTCTCAAGAAGGACTCTGTTCCGTGGAGTTTTTTCGGAAGTTAGTTAGCGAATGAGTAGACAGAGACGATAACAGTAACGAAAAGGAGCACGACATAGAAACAACAAATGCAAGTAAAAAGTATGCTTAAGTTGGTTTTGCAATGCCCACATTTGCCGACAAAGTCCACAGCGTACGTACAGACAGCAGCATTGTTCAGTACCTATTGTTATCCCACCAAGTAAAGGATCTCAGTATATAAAAGCTGTCTTTTACAGATCTTCCTAAGCTGCTTAGGTTAAGTATTTATGACGAAGTTCCGCTTTACATGCAAAAAAAAATGGAAGTGAACATAAACTGTTTTCTAAAATTTTATTGTTCCAGATTCGACAGCATCTTGATAACCACAAAATTTCGGCTCAGAATTCAATTACCATTAGGTTATAATCACATTCACGCCACTGGTGGCCAACAGGGTCGAATTTAATTGCTCCCAAATGTTGCATTTCGGAGTACGCTATATTTGTTTCTTTCTTTATTTAACTATCTTTGAGCGACTGCACACCGTACAAAAAGTCGAACGATAAAAGATGACTTGCAGACATGATAGGAACCAGCTATAGTCTTTTTCTGGACGAACTGAAGAAAATTAATAGAGACTCGAGCCTTCTGGATATTATACCGTGTCAACTGGTGATGACAGACGTTTCGAATGAACGTGTTACAACTAAAACGTCCGTAACTACATACCAAAAGTACGATGTCAACTGAGAAAACTTGAATACTCATTAACACCGCCCTGATTATCTGCAACCTCGCACTGTATATCAGAACAGACACTGGTCAGGCAAAAATTTGAACCAAGAACCTTTATGGGTAAACAGCGGGAATACATTCATATTTCCGATTTAGAAATCAACCCTTTAAAGAAGAAGCGTATCTGTTTTATATAAGGACTCAGTGCGTACCGCGCTGTAAACACTCTCCACTTCGGTTATAAAAACCAATCTCTTAATGTTTTATAAGGCAAAAGTTGCTGTTTGTTCTGAGATCCGTACAAAACACATAAACGCAATGTGGGCACCACGTAGAATTTTTTAATGTTAAACCTGGTCGTATGTAAAGTTACCGCTAGACTTCAAAAGGTTAAATCTTGCGCGTCTAACAAGACAAGAATGATAAAGGCAGGAGGTTCCTCTGAAAGGTCAGTCTATCAAAACTACACGGTCGCGTTCCACTGAACCATAATTTCAGTAATCAACGCTTTAATAACTTCAAATTTCATTATATTACATTGTATTATATTATATTACACAACAGATATTATATAATATTATATTAAGAATTAAATGAATAAGGAAACCAGATACAGAAGCGAATTCGGTAGGAGTGATGTGAATGTGGAAGCTACCAAGCTGCGGAGACACTAATCTGCTGTTAACAGTCGCGCCACTACATGTATAACCCGTATAACCCACTTTTCAAGTGGCTACACTATTTTCAGAACACAAGATTAGTTCCAACGCATCAGCTTTCAGGTTTTTTAATGGCGGAAGAGTTTCGATATCACAATGCAAATCTCTGTAGCAGGTCTAACCCCCTTCTGCCAAGCCATTTATATATAGACAGAGAGAACACATACGTTGAGTGCAATAACGCCATCTCGCACCGAGTTTCTAAATAGTTTCAACGGAGGCCCAACACGTATAGTTGTACATTCAACATAGTTAATTGGCTGCATGAATTTCCTTCCGAATGTTTCTGAGCTGGAAACAAAAATACTTTTACAAACCATGGAATAAACCAGCCTACTGTAAACGTAAATGCAATTTGGGGCGTCGCAATTTGCACCTTCGTCACAGAAGCATGTCTTCTTCTTTTTTTACGGTCTTCCTTTCGTCGCCGCACGGAGTACTGCAGCTTTAACGCATAGAAAGCCTGCAACTGCCGGGACAGCCCGTCACAGCTACGGTGCTCAGCGACAGGGACGCCCTGTATTATTATTATTATTATTATTATTATTATTATTATTATTATTATTATTATTATTAGCAGCAGCAGCAGCAGTAGTAGTAGTAGTAGTAGTAGTAGTAGTTAGCACTCACAAATTTACCATGTTGTTTCTGTTTTTTTGTCGTGTAAGTGTGACGCACCTGTTTGAGTATCCATTTATTTGTGTGTTAGCATACTGACTCGCCCTCAGTTGCTCAGCTTTCAAGTTAATAATTTGAGTTGAATATAACTAAACTATCAGTACATTTCAGAAGTAAATTACCTTTCTTAATATTTTTACTTTAAAAATTACAGCATTACTCATGCTGTCTGTTACCTGATGTGATATGTCCTTCCCATGTCTTCTCTATGTGTTTTCGTTTGTAGTTTAGTATTGGACGTATTTGTTCTACGTTGATATGCCGTTTCTGTAATTTGCCTTACGGCTGTTGTGTCAGCATATTAATAATAACGAAATGAACTGAATTACTATTGTGTCTGGCTTTCTTTCCCTCAAACACTGATTCGGCAAACTGTTTCCACTCATGCCACTTTTGCAAGTAGAACCCACATGCGATGCGTGTTGAAGTAGCTGCCTGATTTATTGCACTTCATGTTGTTAGCCACGAGGTGAACACTATAGTTGCTCCTACCTAGAGGAGACGAACTCAGACGATATGAAATGGATTCACGAACGCCGACACGGCAGACCGCGGGGCCTAACATGCGGGTGTTACAGTCACTTAAAAGCATAGACCTCGACTTAGAATCGCATTCAGAGCCCAGAAATGTGATCGCTCAATTTTGTATTTTACTCAGAATTTGAATATATGAGTTAATTACCTTCACATACCGTATCTTCTGCATCACACGGCAATTTCTTTTCTTGAAAAAGTCCCCCAAAAGCGCCCTGCGTCTGAACACGAGAAAGTAAGAGGCATTAAAAACTGCCTCGTTAATCAAAGGGCGCGTCTTATCAATTACAGTGTCTCATGAGGCGCGAAACACGGTATCTGTATCTGCAATCATGCTGGAGTTTGAATTCCAACTACTGCCCAGGAAAGAGCGGATTAACCCTTTAAAGACGAAGCGTATCTGCTTTATATAAGGACTCAGTGCGTACCACGCTGTAAACACTCTCCACTTCGGTTATAAAAACCAGTCAGTTAATGTTTTATAAGGCAAAAGTTGCTGTTTGTTCTGAGATCCGTACAAAACACATAAACGCAATGTGGGCACCATGTAGAATTTTTTGACGTTAAATCTGGTAGTATGTGAAGTTACCGCTAGGCTTTAAAAGGTTAAAATTGGTAGTACCCTTAAATGCATTCAAACTATACGGTGCACCGAGGCGGGCAGAACATGAAGAATTCAAGATCTGTACAATGCACCGAGCACGGCATTGAATTGTTCATGAGAATATATTTAACTGCGTAAGCCGACAGAATTATGTATACAGAGGCACAGACATGTAAAGAATAGTAAAATGGTAAAGAGATTCTGCAGCGTGTTCCTCCTACCTGCGTGATTTAACACAGTACTAAGAAATACGATTTATTCCTGAACTTCCAATTAAAACTGCTGTCCGTTCGTCTGTCGGCACCTAAGAACTTAAAAATCGCTGAACAGTTTTTCACGGAATTAATTACAATTTCAAATTGGTCCCTTCGGGTAAAATTACTGATACTAGTCGTGTCATTCTCAGTATTGATACGACAGGCTACTGCAGAACAGCGAATTCCAAACGTTAAATACTTCCGATAAATAAGCGCGCCAGGCACAAATTACGAAACCCCCTGTGAGCCAGAATCCCTACGCTCCTGTCTCTGGATGGTATTCTGTTATAGCTAACCTGGTACTCCCCTCCCCTCACAGGCGCCACTCTGGCGCCTCTCACATTGATTCTCCAGTTCTCTCGCACCTCCAGGTCGTTGCAGGCAGGTGGACAAGCAGGCAGGAACAGGGACAGGGACGTATCCAGGCAACCACTACCGAAATCAGGACCTTAACTGAATTCACGATCAAATGAAAACCAAACAGCGTCACTGGCTACATTACTGTAATCCGTTCTATATAAAAACCGACAACAGATGAATTTTAAATAAAATATGTATTGGAAGAACAATTGTATGTATTTATTCACAGTTTTAAATATGTTTTGGAAGAGCCTGTCGTTGGGTTGGCGCTTATAAGATTCGGGCCAGTATTGGGTCTACATTAGAACTATTTAGTGAGTGTTTATTACGTTTTTTATATGTTGCACACCGTGAATATTTTTACACTCTTTAAGATAGACCAACAAATAAGCACACTGTTTACAATTATATATTTGTATCAGTGTCACCCCTACATGTTTCGGCAGTCAAGCCACCATCATCAGGGGGCACCAACGGTCACAGGCTCCGTTCTGCATCTAAAGTCAAACAATATTTCATTTAAGAAGCAGTCCAGTGTCCCAGTACATTGATACAAATATATAATAGTAAACAGTGTGCGTATTTGTTGGTCTATCGCAACAGTATTTATTACGTAATTTAAGAGGGCCATTTCAATAAAAAGTCAGGTGCGTATGCAATAGAACTGAATGGTAATGTGACTGCGAATACTGAACAGACAAAGTTCGAGGACAAGATGATGACAGTATCGTGCAATTCTCCCAGAAAGACCGTTGTTTTCCACAAAAATCTGAAATATCCCGTAGGCTAATTCATTTCGACTGGCTGACGTAATATAGCAACGCATTCAAATACATCATCATTCACTTCAACGTGCCAGAGTATTGTAACAACGCGCTGAAATTCCATCAGCGGTTTAACCCTTTAAACATAAACTTTAACCTGAAATATAAAGTTACAGTCCGTACAGCACAGTAAACACGCTCCACCTCTGCTATAAAAACCAATCAGTTAACACTGTACATGATAAAAATTGCTGCTTGTTCTGAGATCTGCAAAAAACTCATACGTACAGACGGCGGGCAGGATGTAGAATTTTTGGCTGTTATACCTGGTGGTAGATAAGGTAACCACACGTGTACTCACAACAGCTCTACGACAGATCTACTATATATTATAGAACTGGAAGGTACTTGTACCTTCCGGTTCGAAACAATCGACGAATATTACTAAAATGGATAAAGCGCCTCGGTAAGATTTCGTATTTACCACAATGACAAGCGCATGCATATTCGCAGTGTTATCGCCTCATACAGACATTCAGGAATTGGATAGCATCGAGTGAGAACGGCCTGCACTACGTATCCAACAACAACCATCTTACAGATATTGAAATTTCTGTGTAGATTCACGTTCACTGATATATTACCCAGCGCTAAGAACACGGTCTTTTAGGATGTAACACCGCAAATATTTGTCCGAAATGTTGACATCCATCTATGAAACTGCACGGCGTCACGTGCCAGCAGACCACGATCTTGGTACTCGCTCCGGGACAGCATTAGGTGTCACTTCGTAAGTGCAGTCGTTACACGTTCAGTGTGGAACTTACGATCCTCACAAGACAGCCCCTCCAATGGCGGCAACTTCTTTGCCACTGTCGAAAGGCGAGTAATCTAAACGTAGGACTACAGGCGTTCTGATCAGCAGCAAATTGTATAAACTGTGAATTGTGTAGCTCGAAACAAAGCTTCGTCTGAATGAACATACCTGAGGAGTTTGGCTGACGTATTTAAGACGTCAGAAGGATCTTGCCTAATATGTGTAGATCTTAGAAAATCAGGGCTCCTTTGTAACTCCCTACACATAATATTATTTCCATACTTTGTCAATGTCATTCCGTATCATCTTGCTTTTCGGCATGGCTGATTGGTTAGTTAAAAATCCCGCCTCAGTTCATGACAGCAGTCAAGAGGGACTTTAGTTAGCTAAGATATTACCAAATGATTAGCAAAACAACGTTCCAAGTAGCTGATAGACCTGAAGAAGTCTTCCTTCATATTCGGGGTGACTTGCAGATCTCAGTAATAATTTCAGCTACAAACGTTACACCAATTTGTTAAATTCTTCCTTTATAAAAAACGTTAAAATCCGTATGTTTTGTTTCTATTCATAGGAACAACGGACGTGAGACAGCAAATAGCATTGCGGGTTTATTTTGAAGGGCATGTCTAAGGTAAAGATTGTTAAAATATCATACCGCAAAAGATTAATTCCACTATCCATTAATTGTCTGCTGACTAGCCACAGTTTTTTGCCGGTCAGCGTGAATGATTACCTCCTGATCAAAACTTGTGGCGGTTTTTATTTTGGATTGCTTCATGCTTGGTGATAAACGTTAGCTTTCACTAATGGGCCAATCACAGTCGACTCCCCTAACCCGAATTTTCCCAAAGATAAAAAAGGCCAAACTACGAAACGTACTGTTTTAGGAACGTACATTCATTCTAAAATGGCAAAATAATAATAATAATAATAATAATAATAAATTTTGTAAAAAATCAGAGCGATAAAAATAAAGAGGATTTGGGTCCAGTTTTGACATTTCACTCTGAAAACCTTACAGAAAAACAATTTAAAGGTAGTTGTGAAAATAATATTAAACTTAAAAAGGAACAAGAAGAAAACGCGTAAAGGGAGACGCTTAGAAACAATTCACGACCAAAAATAAAAATGCTGTTTTGAGACGAAACAGGGTAACTAAGTCCCATAATAGTAAGCAATTTACTGTTATGTTGATGATTCTGAAGGCAAAAACATTTCTTCGGTCTACCACTACTAAAAGTGCATTTTTAATACCGCTTTGTGCAGTGACTCGAAATTCTATTGAAGAGACTGGTATCCCTTGTTTATAGCTGAAATAAGTTACATTCCACATCAACTGTAGATAATGGCTGGAACAAAATTGCTTTTATGGCACCTAACACTTTCGACAGTTTCCTATCGTGTTAATAATTAACGTCGATGTTAGCTTCACCTCACAAAGTGCATGAGCAACAATCATTACTGCCCACAGTATTCTAACCCAAGGGACGACGGAGTGCCTGTCACCATTAGCCTGCGCTGAATTGTAAAAATTTAACAACTTTTTAGGATTCCCTTCAATCATCGTAAAATTCACACAATTTATTTTTTTGCTGTTTTCTTTTACACGCTAACAAAACACGATGCGTATGTTTAACTCACAGATGTTACCCTTATCTTCTTATTAGGCTCCAACTTAATATTTTCTTCTTTTCTGGCCTGCTTGTTTTCCCTGTTACATATGGCCAAGATAAATTTACATAATCACGCACTTGTATGAATGTTGGCGTGTGACATTTTCAGTGGAAATGAAACCAACGTTGCCATCTCTTGACTGTTTAAATTATTCATTTGCAGATTTCTGCAGACTTCACGTAGAACTTGCGGTATAAATGTGAAAGCAAAATATTATCTTTCTGTTACGTAGTTAAGCGTGGAAGGGGATAAATATCTAAACTAACTAACCGATGAACGAACGAACGAACGAACGAACGAACGAACGAACGAACGAACGAACGAACGAACGAACGAACGAACGAACGACCGAACGAACGAACGAACGAACGAACGAACGAACGAACGAACGAACGAACGAACGAACGAACGAACGAACCAACCAACCAACCAACCAACCAACCAACCAACCAACCAACCAGCTACCTAACTTCAGGCATCGGAGTCCTTCGTGTGATGCTAACAGTACCTCAGCTAGTCAAGAAATTCTCCGCATTTTATGAAAACTGAAAGTACATCACTGCGTTCACAACAGCCCGCCACACGTCCGTATCCTGAGCCAGATCAATCCAGTCCAGGCCCAGCCAGCCCACCGCACCCCATCCAACTGATATCTCGAAAATCCATTTTAATATCGACACGCACGCACGCACGCACGCACATATACTAAAGTCACCACTGCTAGCGCAATTATTTTGAAACAATTTGACTCGCGCCTCCAGTCGTACGCGATCCACAGTTTGCCACCTCATAGCCGTAGCCCGATTGCCGATAAAAACACACTTTCAGCCAGCAGCAGCAGCAGCAGCTCTGTTGCATTTACAGCAGGAGTGATGTGATGCAACACTGCAAGTGTCTAATGATGTGAACACAAGCGTGTATATGCCTCGCTATACTTCTTCCACATTTTTACATTTCAGGTCCATACAAGAGCTTCATTTCATAGACTACATATAGGTATAAAATCCCCCGCTTTCCCTCAGCAAGCTTCAAGTTATGAGTGCAGAGATTTGAAAATTGGAATGCGAACTGCCATCAGAAAAACGTGGAGTGGCACGGAAAGAGAGGGAGTGGGTGTTGAAGTGTAATGCGGTGCGCACCCCAATCCTTGATATCCACGTCATTGTAAACTCGCTTGCAGTCGTCCTCCTGTCATCTGCATGGTTTTTCTGCCCCGCAATTTCATATGTAGAACATGCTTTCGCTGCTTACCACAGCCTCTGGCGAGATTACTGTCCTGTGTTCACAGGTTTATGCTTTACAGATTTATAAACCGAAATGTCTTCTCTTGTTTCTTTAAGGGTTTTCTATCACATCCGAAATTAAATGTCTAGCCTTGAAAAAATACAGCATGCCGAATGAATATAATGAGTAGGCTATAGTCTATATGTCCGTCGAATTGAGGTTCGTTTCGCTGCAGGCCTGGAGATTTTCCCTTCTTCACAGCACCGAAATATTTTCTGGGGCCCACAAACCCTCAAATACGATAGCGATGAGTACCATAGAATTTATTCTCAGGATTAGAGCGTCCATACCGATTACCTGAAGCCGGTATGTATCTAAAAATGCCGTACAACCTGCGAACACGGTAAAGTTTTCCGTGGTTTTCCTTGATCCTGGAGCAAATGTTGACTTCGAATAGAAACTTCACGTTGCACTGCACGCTTCTTATATGGCCTCCAATTTAACACCAAAATTCCACCATTAATCCCCCACCCAGCCTTAAAATCAAACTTTCAAATCTAGTACAGTAACTTCTCGGCATCTTCCCTGTGCTATATTCTCAGAACAGCCAACCTCTCAACTCTTTAATCCTCTTCCCTTCCCAGAGTTTTGTCTTACCGTCAATCTTGTTTTATAAGAAGGACAAGCGGGCACTGCACGAAGACATTCACAACAGTAAGTTTGTTTCTGTTACACTGTCATAAATGTAGTGTCTCGCTAATTTCACGTTTCTCTTCTGGTTCTCCTTCTGTTTCTATTTGTGTCTCAAAGGTTGAAGGTTTAAAATACTGGCCGCTCCAGACTAGCATGCACCATGTAAACGAATCGAATAGGGGCGACCGTGGCTTGTCAAGCATGACAAATATCAGTAGTCCCTGATTTGCTACAAAACATCCGCAGCTCCAGACTTAACAAGCAGATAGTGCTGAAGTGCATATAAGAAAGAGAAGGGATGAAAACTGATTTAGATGAATGGATAAGATAGCCAGTGTAAAGAAAAGGAGAGAGATGGAGAGAAGTAAATGCGATTAAGTGTATCTGCTTCGGTTCTCGAAACAAGTGTCCTAATACAAACAAGTTTTACATAAAATTTCGTCTCTTTGATCAGCAACTATTTCTTAACACATGAGAGGACAACGAATTTCTTTCGATTCTTTGAGTCTTTATGTAGCCAAATCAATCAGCACGATAAAAGCAGATTTTTCACAGTATCCACCGCCTTCGAAATGCCAATGATACTAAGAAGAGATCGGCGTCGCCCACCTAATACAGTTCCTAAATTATGTCTCGTCTACGTATAGAATTTACATCCCACTAATTTACTTCATCTTTTATTGCATCAGTGGCGCACTTTTTGCCCTGAGAGTAGCTCATTTAGACTGCATGATCGATGTGATATTAGCGGCAGTCAGCATTTTCTTTAACCTTTTAAAGCCCTAGCGGTAACTTTACATACGACCAGGTTTAACATTAAACAATTCTACGTGGTGCCCACATTGCGTTTATGTGTTTTGTACGGATCTCACAACAAACAGCAACTTTTGCCTTATAAAACATTAAGAGACTGGTTTTTATAACCGAAGTGGAGAGTGTTTACAGCGCGGTACGCACTGAGTCCTTATACAAAATAGATACGTTTCGTCTTTAAAGGGTTAACGTTGCGTCTACACCGGCTATTAGACACACATATTCTCCTCCAATAAAGGAAATACGCTAGCTTTATCACTGCAGTAAAGGGGTCGGAACGTGAAACTGCTAATCTAATACTGCTAATAATCTAAAACTGCTTGGTCAGTAGAATGACTAGACTACGGGCTGATAATCGGGCTTCGATTCCTGGCAGGGGCAGATTCCCCCCCCCCCCCCCCATATATATGTTCTGGGACACATCCAGCCTCGATGTTCGATCGGTACGGCATCTCTCTGCCCTTGAATAAAGCGGCCGGGGCATGAAATTGAACACTCGCCTTCAGCCATTACCGAGATCAAGAATACGCAGCCCTGTGTCTTCATCCCTTCAAGAGTTTTAATTGGGTTTAATAATGAAACTACTTTTATGTGTCGCAATCCGCTGTGTTATAACGTACCAAGTAAATCCAATTTCATATCCCTTCAGACACTGCTGATTTTATTAGTACTTTACATTTACAGGTATACATAATAAAGACTACACGTTTCGGCTTGAAAAAGTAATTTCAAAGTCAGCACCGAATGTTAGTTGTTATTACGGTGTTAACATCTTGACTGTAACCTTAGTAACAATTCAATTCAATACCGATTTGAAAATCGCATTTTCAAGCGAAACATGCAGTATTTATCAAGTAACCAAATAAATATATGATTTTAATAAAATCAGCAGTGTTTAAAAGGACAATAAATTGAATTCACCTGGTGTACGAGAATTAGATTCACAGGCCCAGGCTGGAGTCCCGGGGCAATCCTAAGCTACATGGACAAAATAATTTACTTTCCTCGAAGTACTGAGTTCTAACACGCGAGAACTAATGTTATCATTCCACAGCGTCAAGCTAAATTAAGTCAGTTTAGGAAGGAAGACATAAAGAGACGGAGGAAAGGGAAAATGAAACTAAAGAAACAAAAAGTTTCATGAAAACAGACTCTGTCGTGTTGTAAGACTAACTGAAATGGACAGCGCCCCTAAATTACACACGCAGAACCTATCGCAATGCATTTCTTTGGAGCTTGCGAGAATACCACTGTCATGGCAACTACAATACCAGGGCATAAACGTGTGTTAGAAATGGGTCATCAAAATGGGGAATAGATGGAAAACATGTCCACCTATGCGCGCACATGGTGATTTGATTCTGACACTTAACTTCAATGCTTCAGAAGCCCTCGTTCTTGGCGTCTGAACAAACAGGATACTTTCAAAATAAAAATCACAAATTTAGAAAGACTCAAAGAACGAGGCAAGTCTTAATTTGGATTACATCACGTAACTGTGAACTTCATCACATAAACTATTCACTTAGGACATTGTAACAAAATTGCCATGGCCTAGGTACGTACAGTTTTCACAGAAAACTCTCTTGGAAGGTGCCTACGTTGGAGACCAGTAGTGGGAGAATATACACGTAATTAACATGGAATTTACTGTAATATGTTAGGAGGGCGCGGGGGGGGGGGGGGGGGGTGAAGTTGGGTGAGGGTTGAGGGACTGGCTCAGGTTCGCGCTCTGGTATTAGCGGTGCTGAATGTTTGCGGAGAGCTAATCACAATATAGGCCGGCCTCTCAGCATTCTGAAGGAATAGATTCTACCAGCAACTCTCAAAAGCGTCAGGGACAGGCCTATACACTTTTCAAAATACCTCCAGGCTTTGCATCATTCACAGGAGACATGCCTGTGCTGATATACAGCAATTAGATTTTATTTATTTATTTATTTATGGTCTATATGGCTGGGGAAGCCGCGACAGAGTAGTCGATAGAGTGACTAGACTGCTGGCTGGACAACCAAGGAACCGTCGTTCGGCTGTCAGTAAAGGCAACACATTTTTCTCTTCTCCCAAGCATCCAAAGAGGCTCCGGGGCCCACCCAGCCCCCTACTCTATGAGAACATCACTAGACTGTAAATTTGTCGGGGCGTGAACGTAACCATTCACCTCAGTATAATGCCGAGGTTAAAAATTAGTGGATCTGTCGCTCCGCCTCTACATATGCGTTCACGGCGTGCATGGGGATAACTTTACACAACGACGCTGTCAATAGCCCAGTCTATACAACGCTGTATGGTAGGATAAATCGTGAAGAACGAACAGGATTAAATGTGAAAGGACAAAATGGCCTAATTTGAAGCACTACTTCGATTCTGCCTGAATGGGAAGATGAAGAATACACAACTTAGGTCAAGACAGTCAGTGTCTAGACCAAGATATGAAAGCGGGACATCCCGAATACGAAGCAGAAGTGGTAACCACTTGATGGCGACATTCGGCACCAAGTTCCAAGCCCAGATATAAAAACGGACTCTTACGCTGGCCTTACAATATAGCCCTTACAAATGCGGACACAAGTGACATTCCTCCGAAAATTTCAGTGGTAATGTGCCATGACAACCAAATCCGTGAAGTGGTTTGGCAGCTGAACCATGCGGCAGAACATTTCTACTCTCTTCTCTGTGGACTCAATGCCATGAACGTACATGGTAGCTGGCAGATGCCACCGATAAACGAAACGTCTGCTACGACCGCTTCAGCAAAAACATGTTTAACGCTCAACCAATTACTACGTTCCGTGTGGTCACAACAATTCAAACCAACACTTTTCGTCACGTTATGGCTTCTTTACTCTTTACATTCCTCACAGATGGTCGAATGTACACCATTTGTAACACCAATCAGTGTTGGCATGACATCCAAATCAGTTGACAAGCCCAGTAATCGGCCTGCCAGCCAAAACACACCACTGTGTCAGACAGTGACCGCAAACACAGGCTGGCGACATGTCCATATGATCACTGTAGAGCAACAACAGTTTAGCTATAACATGTGGCCAGCTACATAACTTCAGAACAGAACATCTAAAAGTGGAAATATTTACAGACGATTGGAGGAAACTGAAAAATATTTCTAAGAGCAAAATACAAAAGCAGTCACTAGAATGCAGACCATGAGAGTGAAGGTATACTGGATGTCTGAAGAGCAGATGCAGCGACCAACTAAAGGTAGGGAATTTGGGAACAGAAAATTAAGCACAATCCTGCCTGAAGAGTGGCGAAAATGATTGTGAATATGCTGGTACTTATTAATTTATGAACTGAAAATAATATATAATATTTATTAAAGAAAATACTCCAACTTCGATTAGCATCTGGAATCGATTCTAACGGAACTAATGCTCGAAATACCGTTAGGAAACATTTCCTTTAAAATTTTGAACATCCACTTTGAGATGTCGTTCCAGCAAACAAAATCGTAACCGTCTTAACGTGAACAGCCCGAAGGCAGTACAAACAGCGTGTAATAGGGAACAGTTATTTGCACGTGAAATCACTACATTCGCGAAACGTACCAAATTGGCGCAAACATGTCAAAATAAAACTCTCTAGTGTCTAGGCTCCCATGTCTAACTTGCGGCTTTCCGGGTTCGGCCACGTCGTATTTTTAAGCCATAGAACGTTTGGCCTAAGCTTCAGTTGCTATCTGTAGGGTAAGATATTCTCTCTTATAGGTCAAAAACGTGAAAAAGCTTCAAAATACGATGCGGTTAAAATACGAAAACAAACTTTGGAGATAAGATCATTTGCACGACTGGCACAGATGTACTGGGGGTAGCAAATTTGCTACGCAACGAGTTACAATTGATTTCAGTGGTTTTTGTACCCACTCACTGCAACGTGAAGTCATGTAGGCAACTGATCATCGCCAGAAAGAAGTGTCTGGCCGGGTGTACATCTACGGTCAAGATAAATTGCTTCAATAGCTAACAGCTCCTTGGAGAGAGGTGTTCGATCAGACGTGCCGCAGTCATTGGGCCTTTCAGTGTCTCTCTCCTTCGTTCCATCTTTGTTTGCTTTGGTTGGACAATTTGCTACAAGTGTTTGATGAGGACTTTCTGCCTAGATTCACTCTATGGTCAGATAACTTACTCCTCTTGGGAACAGCAGGGTCGGCTCGGACTTTGATTAGCCACCGCTGCACGCTATAGAGATCTCAGGAAGGCAAGCATAATCCTAACGAAGCCTTTGACCTCCTTCACTTCTGTCTATGTCTCAAATTCATCTTATCCTTCTAATTTATCTCCCTATCCTTCCTTCCTGCCTGTCTGGGTTATCGATCCTTCTGCCTTCATGCATACAGATATGCTCGTGTGAGGGTGCTGAGACAGAGTAGAGTCCAACGTTATACACACAGCAGCAGAGTGATTTGTGTTACCGGTTACTGTATAAGTATGGAACCCGTCCTCGTCGCGAAGGATACGCATCTCTCACACATGCTTATACCGTTAATACATCTTGATGACTTTACCTAATATTTTTACAGATGTGAAACATCGTCCCTTACACCAAGTGAAGGCCACGCGTTGACGCAGTGTGGCGGAGGTTACTGTAAATAAGAGACCGCAAACAGGACGAAGGAAATTACAAAATAACGAGATTTAAAGTTCCCTGCCTAATATTTTTACGTCCGTTAAATCAAGGACATTACGCGGATGGAACATGCAACACGAAAGCATGTGGTAAATAATAGATGCACATAAAATTCTTGTACTTAGGCTTCAAAGGGGGATGTGGCGTGAAGAATTGAAATGCCAAGTCTGCTGAACTGGGTCACAGCCAAACACAACGTGTGATAAATCGGACGGAACTGTAAGGCATTAAGTTCGAAGATGTCATGGAAATGAACACTAATATTGCAGTCTTCTGAAATGCGACGCCGTACGACGACCTATAGCTTAGTAGATACAGACGTTTCGAAGAAACCTACTCTCTGCTATCCTGATGTAGGGGCAACACATTCCTATGAATCGTCGGTACTTGCCAAGCTATATGGTATCACATCCCAGAAAACGATGACCCTGGACTGAGTCCGCTCAAAACAAGGTTGAGCGACAGAATTTTGTGACCACTTGAATAAACTTCAGGGGTTGGGTGAAAGTTGAGACAGTTCAGAGCTTAGTTCGTCACTGACATTATGCAGCAAATCCATCTACTGTTGTGACCAAGACGCGAAATGCGTTCTTTGAGCATCTGCACACATTATAGGTCTTTACATTCATACAGAGCATGTACAGACTTAAGGCTGTGAATTATGCATTACAGTGACCAGTTGAGGGGCTTACTGCATTAACGTGACGTGTCACTATCTTAACAAGACAGCTTCCCACTGTTTGACACGTTTATGACAGAGTTACTTTTAGACGTCAGGTGAAATACATGATTTGTGGGCAATGTTAAACAAAATGTTTGATATTAAACATCTCCGTTGGCGTACGTTTCAATCTCACTAAAGAAGCCAGTCACAACCAACTTTATCTCTTTATTTACAGATTTAGAGCGACCGGTTTTGGCCTAGTAGGCCATCATCAGGCTCTTGTAAAAAACATGAATATCAAAACTTTACTGTTCAGAAGAGGAAGGCCTTCCTCTTTCACAATGGGGTTAAAATTATACAACATTGTACATACACAAAGTTGTATAATTTTAACCTTGTACATACACAAAGTTGTATAATTTTAACCTTGTACATACACAAAGTTGTATAATTTTAACCCCATTGTGAAAGAGCCTTCCCCTTCTGAACAGTAAAGTTTTGATATTCATGTTTTTTACAAAAGTCTGATGGTGGCCTACTAGGCCGAAACCGGTCGCTCTAAATCTGTAAATAAAGAGATAAATAAAGTTGGTTGTAACTGATTTCTTTTGTGAGACAAAATATTTGTGTTATTTAGCAAAATACTTGTATTGTGATTCATAAAACATAATAAGAACCAAGTACAGTTTTGCTGTGAAGTGCAGGTGGTGTGGCTTGTCATATTGATGCAATAAGCTTTTCGATTATACTCAGTTCAGTTTCATGAAACGCATCTTTATCAAGAACAGGTTCGAATAAACGCTACAGATCTAAATTGAATCACACATACTGCGACACTACCATTTTTGTTCAAACAGATATTCCGTTTTTTTTTTTCATGTAAGGAAGGGAGAAGCTATGCAAGAAACACAGTTTACATTTTATAAAGTGGCACTGACAACTTTCCTTTGTGGAAGTGACTCTGGGAAATAAAAAAAGAGATATAAATAGAAAACAACTAGCAAATGTAAGATACGTAAGAACAGATAGGGGCTGCAGTACACTAAACCATATCAGGCAGAGAATGAAGATTCTGAAAGAGCAGAAAATGCAATCAGCAAGAAAAATAATATAGGTAAATATAAAGAAAATTCAGTACAGGATTTCGATAGAAAAGATGAAAAAATACCAAAACATTTTTACAGTACAGTGTACAGATTAAGGAATAAATTGCAAAGGATGCAATGAATAGGAGAAGTCGAACGAGGCCTGACCGCCTAGGTCATGAAGTAAAAAAAGAGGGATAGAAGACGAAGTAAAAGACGAAAGGAATCAAAATTCAATTCGCCAGACAATTTTCAGTGCAGGTCTCAGATATCAAATTTTGACATCCACTGAATACTTTCAGAGTTGAAATTTTCAGGACAACAAAAGTCTTTTATTTTATAAGCTTTATGCGAAGAATGTAGAAAGGATGCTGTACTGAAATTAAAAAGAATAATTACCAGTTCTTATGACTTGAAAGAACGTAAGTACGGAATTCGTAGAAATCGCTTAATTTTGCCGAAGTTTCACTTCGACAAGATAACCTAAAGTAACTGAGTTTGAAAATTCCATCCTTTTCTTGTATATGTTGTTGAACTGTAACATCAAAAAGGTCACATCTGGCGATTGTTTCTGCGACGTCATTAAGGTACTGGGTGGCAAAGAATTTCCTATTTCAGTGACAAAAAAAAACTTTTAATCTGATTCTGGCAGATTCATTAAACTTCTGGAAGTTTCAGGGGAAGACAGAAAATAATGGATTCCACATAACAATTATAAGATTGCAGCTGTAAAATCTTAAAGTATTATTGGCAAGTTTCTCAAAAGCTTTTAATACTCTTATTCGTATTGTATTTCTTTTAAAACGATCAGGTCAATCAATATCCGAAGCTGCTACACTTGGCGCTGTTCAACAATTGTGTCAGAAAATGTGTACTGTATGGAGGCGAGCGTATGTTTTCGCAGACAAATGGGCCGCAGTTGCACTCACGGCACACCACACACCAATATTAAAATCAAGTAATGGCTCTTCGTCGATTTGTACGAGACAAATGCTATTCTGAGAGTTTGTGCATGTAAGGAGGTGCAATCAAGCTTCACCAACGAAGGGAATGCGTGTCGGTCCTATTCTCCAGCACGTACCCTATCGAGGTACTAGTGCCCAAAATTCGGTCTTGCTTCACGAAATGCTTCCTTGAGTTTATGAACCACAGACATCTTATATGGATGATCGTGCACCAATTATATTACATTTCGTATTGATGATGCAAACACAGCCGTTTGTTGTGCAAGTCGAGCCAGTGATTTTCTTGACGATGTCACAAATCTATCACCAACTCCGTCCAGTTCTTCCTCGGTTAGAAGGTCTCTCCAGTGTGTCCCCTTACTGTGTAGAATGGAACCTATTCCAAAGCCTTTCACGTAATCGTAAATTTCTGTCCTGTCTATAACAGATGCATTCGAAAACCTTCATCTACGATAACAATGATTCTTGCAGAAACTGCATTTAGCGTATGGACTATACACAAACACGCTATGTTCTGATAGATCCAAATAGCGACAGCAGATGACTCATGGAGCCGTACCAACCTCTCCAATTTGCAGCGTGTAAACGAGTTCGTGAGCGAGCTTAGTATGTAAACGACCGAAAGGGAAGTGACTAGAGAATACAGGCATTCAGAATTATGCCCCTGTAATGTACAGAGCAGGACTCAACAACCCACAGCACTGTAATACCAGTACCACGTATACTGTGCATAGTGAGACAGAACAAAATGCAATATTGAACTGGTACCAGCATACACAGCAGTGTTCAACAACATATATATACTGTACATATTGTGTGTGTGTGTGTGTGTATACGTGTGTGTACACACACACACACACACACACACACACACACAAAACGCAGTAATGCTGCTGGTAGGTTCACATATACACAACAGGATTCAACCAGATATACAATGAACGCAAACTTTCAGTTAAAAGAATGCCTCATAAACTGCATGTGTAGGTATGTGCTTCCCTGTGTGCTATAAACACAAAAGCAAACCCCCGCGGTTAATTTGTGGGAAATTTTACATATCCCCTGTATATTTAACAGCCTCATACGAACTGCGTCCGAAGTTTCTCCATTTGTATTAACATCATTCTGCAAGGTAGGTAGAGAAGGTGGGGTAGTAAGGCTAACTTTACAGTGGGGGAGGGTGGGTTACCAGTTACAGATGATAACGAAGTGGCAGCCTGACGCGTTGGGGTTCGTCTTGCGTTGACCCCTTCCCTCTCCATCTGGTGGTGGAACTAGCAGTCACCACATGTCCCAGAGGATGCCATTACAAGCATTGCATGAGCCCTACCACTGCTGACATTTTCATGCCTCACACCATGGGATTTCTCTCTCACTGTCATGACCTGACATTTGCAAACCCCGGATGAGACATCAAGTATAAATCTGGAGGTAACCTACAGGCCGATCTGGGGTTGTGTTTCTTGGGGATACGATAAACCACGACAATGTTTTATATCAAATCAGACTCTGTAATCAATCTAGAATCTTAGGGGGTGTAGAGGGTGAGGGGGATTCATGTTACACCCGTTACAATGTTAAGCTGATCCAAATCGCTCGATCATGTCATCCTTGGATATGACACCATCACAGTGTTCCTGGTTGAATAAATTTGCTTCGACAGGCGAACAAGGTTCAGTACATACCCTGAGCTTCAAAGCTCACAATTCAGATCTCCATCATTGCCACAAACGCCGAAAGCGCAGAAATGTGGAAGATGAAGTACCATTCGACAAGGAGAGTTTTTCACCTTAAGCAATTTGAGTATCTCGATGGCTTAATGACGGAATTACAAAGGAAATGATCACCTAAATGAGCTACTGCGTCAGGCACAAGTAAACGAACGCATAAAACAAGCAACAAAGAAACCAGTTAGTCCATAAAATGAAAAATTGTCACGTGATCCAAAGCAACAGACAAACCCACCAATTAACCAAATAGCCACGTGACTAACTAATATGCCAACTAGCCGCAAATCGAGTAACTGATTAATACACTGGTTAAATGACAAGAATGGCGAAACTGGTAAAGGGACTAGACTGCTGGCTGGAAGATCCGGGTTAAGATTACAGGCAGGGACAAGAGAGTTTTCTCCGAAACGTCCAGATCCTCTCTGGGACTAACACAATCACCTACTAAATGGCTACCTGAGGCTCATTCCCCAGGGTTAAAGCGGCCGTGTCGTGAAGTTTGCCATTCACTTCTAGGTAGTGCAAAGGCTAAAAACGAGTGGAGTTTTACCTCTGTTACCCATACGCCTTGACAGCGTGGGCAGGAACAACTGCAACATTACCATTACTGGCGAAATGACGGTAATTAAATAACTTATTCTATTCATGCTACATGCCTCGCCCATTTCATTCCCCACCCTCTTTCGCCCTAATGATATTCAGCGATAAGGGCAATTTGCTAAACTCATCATGCAATTTCCTTCATCCTTCTATCGGATACCCCCTCCTCGGTCCGAACATTCTCCCCCCACTCTGATGTTGAAACACCCTCAATCTATTCCCTTCGCTTAGGTCCAGAAAACATGTTTCACACCCACAAAATAGGTCTGCGTATAAGAAACGTGGAGATCTTAAATGAACCAAGTGTAATCCATTCTTAATTCCGTCAGTTGCTTTTTCTGTATTCTGTTGTCGTTTATACATGCATTCTTAACTTATTAATTATGTCTAAAATGCAGAGTTTATACAGCGTCGAATGAGATAAGCAGATGATAATACATCCAAGGACATAAAAAGATATGGCCGTAATGTATTTTACGGCACTGTTCAAATATTAGCCCAGAGATACTAAAGTAAGGTCCAAGAAGGACTGGAGTCAAAGTGGTTAGACTTTCAACTGGGCACCTACCAGCTTGGTTACCATTACATTACTCTACTCGTTGGTGATGATTCGTCTGTTGTTATGGGCTACAGACTGTAAATTTATAAATCTAAGTGCGCTTCACTCACTGGGATAAGTGAAGTACCCAGAAAGTTTCCTATGACCAGAATTACATGGCAGCAAACTCAGTCCCAAATGTCTTTTGTCTTCCCATGAAACCGAATACACACCACCCCGACTGTGCCATTAAGTATATAACTATTTTCCTCAGAGACAAATGACTGGTATAAAATTGCAATTAAGAACGTCATAAAACGAAAGAAGGCTCACTATCGTGGCTTTTGAATGGAGGAGAAGTTATACCACTTTGGGAAGAGACACTGCACCACTGTAATTCCTTTTGTTCGATCCACTGAGATATTCCGGCCATCCTTCACCATTATAATACGCTGTAATAGATATTGATACATCTAATTTTATATGCCTTCTTTCCATACAGTGAATTCAAAATGGGAACACCATTGTTGTCCTTATACCTACAATAGTTTCATCTCAAATTATGATTAAATATTGAAACTAGGGCCTTGATTCTCGGGATGCATAAGGATAGTTTCAACTGCACTGATTCTATACTGCCGAATGAAATGAGACCAACATGACTGGTGAGTGGTGGTAGAGATTTGGAAGGAGGCTGCAGTGGCGCGTATTTATGTATCTCTGAGGGAAAACATACCTGGGGTAATGCGGACAAAATTGAAACCCAGTACATTCGGACACAAAAAAAAATGTTATATTTAAGGAGTGGAATTACGGAATTTAAGGACAAGAGGTAAATGTTTTACCCCTACCGGGATTCGAATCCCATTTCGCTCAGGCAGTAGACAAGTCCATATACCGATTATGCTATACCGGCTTCTCAAACGCCGGCAGTGAGCCGTGAGATAATAAATAAATAAATAAATAAATAAATAAATTGAATTTTCTCGTTTCCCCTCCTGGGTGCCAGCACACACAATTTCAGACCTCGCCACTCCAATTAAGTGTACCAGCGTCGGGAATCGAACCCGATCTGGCAGCGAAGTTGACCGCGTTCTGCTGTCCTCTGAAGCCGAAAACTTTTATCGGTTGTTATTGTCGCGGTTTACAATGTAACCTTAAATAAAAAGACATGACGCAGCCCTCCGGTCCCCCAGGGATCCTCAGGACATTAAAGGGAGATTCAACAAGACAATCATCGTTAAATAACTTACTGTCAAAGAATTATTCATTGCCCTTCCTGTAGAAACTGCACTGTCTGCTGAGCTAACGTTTCAAGCGACGCCGCACCTCGCACAATTTCTCTGCACAAGGATACGTCACAGCAGGATGACACTGAATTTAAGCCACACGCAATGATTGTCATGAAAAGGATTACAGGAAAAACGACTATCTGGGAAACGAGGATTTTTAAAACACATTATGGGAAATAAGTTGTGACAATGCGAGTGATTCACATTGTCACAACTTATAATTATTAATTACTATGATGAACTGTAGCAACATTTTATCCAGATGGCACAATGTATCACTGGTTGTGCACAACATAAGATTTGGTTCCGACATCCTGTATTTTGGTAGCTAGGTACTACAGCCTCAGACGTCTTTTGGTTTTACACAAGTTCATCTCTTAGTAAATTAGATGGTCATCTCAGAAAAATCATTAATCATTCAGCCGTTCATTCAACAGGCTAAATTTAGTCAGTGTATATGCTAAACAGTAACACTTGCGCGTAATTACAGCTAAACACACTGAATGATTTAATGTGTTCCATGTTCGTGCACTATATTATACAAAAACACTAATCACCAACAAATGCACAAAGAGAGTTCTATCATCAATGGTAACACACTCCTACATGTTTCGACCCTGCTGGGTCATCTTCAGGGAGAACATTTTTGTTATCGTTACACTAAGGTTGCACTTTATAGCTGAGTGAGAATGTGCTGCTGACTGTGTACTGCGTTGTATTTGGAGGCCTGCAGGCCGGGACCGCAGAGAGCTCACGCCTCCAGTACACAGTCAACAGCACATTCTCACTCAACTATAAAGTGCAACCTTAATGTAACGATAACAAAAAAGTTCTCTGAAGATGACCCAGCAGGGTCGAAACATGTAGGAGTGTGTTACGATTGATGATAAAACTCTCTTTCTGCATTTGTTGGTGATTAGTGTTTTTGAACACTGAATGATGTTTGTGTAATACTGTAAAGCTTTAGACTGTATGAGCACAGCGTGTTTTTTTAATATATTATTGTGAATTTGTGAAAATTTAAGTGCCTTTGTCGGTTGATATTAAAAATAAAAAATAAGAATATAAAATCTTAAATAGTATTCATGAAAATATTAAAAGCAAGCAGAACTCAGGGAATGCTTGCTATCATTCAGCGCAGAATCTTTTATTCTCCACTTTGTTATCCAAAAATATAAAGATTAAAATATACAGAAGTACAATTTTGCCTGTTGTTTTGTATGGATGTGAAACTTTTGTCTCTCACATTGAGGGAGACACGTAGGCTGGCGGCGTTCGAGAATAGGGTGCTGAAGAAGATACTTGGGCCTAAGAGGGACAAGGCGACAGGGGAGTAGAGAAGACTGCTTAATGAGGAGCTTTATGATCTGGACTCCTCACCAAACATTATCCGGTTGACTAAATAGAGAAAAACGAGATTGGCAGGGCACGTAGGAGGTATGGGTGAGAAAAGAGGTGTACATAGGGTTTTGGTGGAGAAACCTGAGACAAAGAGACCACTTGGATGACCTACGCTTAGATGGGAGGATAAAATTAAAATGGATATTCAAACAGTGGGATGGAGGTATGTGTTGGCTTTATCTGGCTCAGTATACGGATAGGTGGCGGGCTCTTGCGAATGCGGAAATGAACCTCCGGGTTCCACAAAATGCGAAGAATTTCTCGACTAGCTGAGGACCTGTTGGCTTCTGAAGGACTCTGCTCTATGGAGTCCGTCAGTCAGTCAGCCAGTCAGTCGGTCAGTCAGTCAGTCACTCAGTTAGTTAGTTAGTTAGTTAGTTAGTTAGTTGGTTAGACACTCTGAAGTGTTAGTACGAAGAGTCAATTTCGCGCGGTTTTGAAGGCTCGTGTATGTCGGAGACGTAAGTCAACTAATTCGTTTCCTAAGTATGTAAATTGACGTAATGCAAGTGAAAAATCTAACAAAGTTCTAGAATTAAATAATAAAATATGATCCATAAAATCTGTGCCTTTCTCGCAGGCTAACATGCGGAACAGACAGCTCTACCACTGTGACATCAACTAGTAAGAACAAGTGACGACTCCGTCTGAGTGTAATGATTGCAATATCTTAAACGTCTAAATAATGATCACTTGAGTGAATTCACTATCATTAGTTCTCCCTTATGTCTCTTATGCAAGATGAACGAATAGCAGACCTGATGAAGACAAATGACAACGGCGTGCCGATGACAAGATAAAAAAAAAGAGAGAGACTCGGGGTGGCACCTGGTGACGGGGCGGATAACGCATCGGTCGGGGATTGGGGCTGCTGTGTAAGAAAATGTAAGGTTATACAGTAAGAGTTCCCATGTGCTCTTTGTATCTGTAAAGTCCAAGAAGTAAGGCATAATGGAAAGTGATGTGTCTGTCTCTCCGTCCGTTCGTATATTACATCTCCGAATGTATTTCACACATTACGATTAGTTTTAATTTTGATGTTCTACACCAGAACAATCCCCGGAGCCATTTGGCTCTTCAAAGTGGGGAAGGCCCTGAGAACTCTCAACCGACATTGCATTCGAACCCAGATCGTCATAAATAGGAGCTAGAAAATTTACCGTTGGTGTTTTATGCCTTCCCGGGACACAGACTGTCCTAACCAGGGCTGTGGAGTCGGTACACAAAAGCTCCGACTCCGACTCCTCGATTTTTAAAACTCCGACTCCTTCATAAAAGCTCAATATGTATTAATAATGGTAAACCTGTAAACCTTTACCTAATGGTAAACCTTCATCGCCACCACGTGAATCACCTATATTTAAGTGTAAGTCTAAGTTACTGTAGCTATCAGGGCTCTGGAGTTGGAGTATCTAGTTAAGATTTTAGACTGAGGTCGGAGTTGGAGTCGGTACAGTTTTAGGTGGTGTCGGAGTCGGTAAAAATGTACCGACTCCGATTCCACCTAAAAATTCCTTCCGACTCCGACTCCATAACCCTGGTCCTAACTAACATGTTTTTTTGCTTGGGCTTAATTAGGAAAACAGTTCAAAGTTCGTCTTTATGTGAACAAGATGGTGTTGGTGAGGAATTGAATCATCTGGCCCAGGAATCTGTGGAACGATAACGAATTTTCAGGTTGCACAAGCGAAGCACACTTTCTGACAAATGAATAATCATCTTCTCAGGAGGTTCATCTGAATCGGAGTCACAATTTGTAATACAATGGCCGTTCCTGAGCGTAACTTTATTTTGACCAAAGACCACTTTGCTGCACCACAAGCAACATGACATGTGAGACATTCCCTTTGCCCCACCATAGCCCTTTGCTTCTGCTTCATATCATGACCCACTTACACCCCAGTACCTCAATGAACTGACATCCCCCCCCCCCCCCCCCGGCCACACAACAAGCAATTTCTTCCTAGTAACGACTACAGAGGTGAGAGAACAACAATGTTGGATTTAACCCCAAAGCATTATCTGAGCCAGGTTAAGCGCATATATGTTACGTAACAGTCAATGCCTAACCTAGAAATCTGCAGCTCATAAACGCAGCTTCGAAAACAAGGCGTAAACAAAGATAAACAAGTTCAGAAATGTCCGCGGAGCGCAGTACATTGGCGCGTTCGCTCTGTTGAACACTTTAAAGACGAAGTGTGTCTGTTTTACATAAGGACTCAGTGCGTACCGCGCTGTAAACACTCTCCACTTCGGTTATAAAAACCAATCTCTTAATGTTTTATAAGGCAAAAGTTGCTGTTTGTTCTGAGATCCATACAAAACACATAAACGCAATGTGGGCACCACGTAGAATTTTTTAATGTTAAACCTGGTGGTATGTAAAGTTACCGCTAGGCTTTAAAGGGTTAAGTCTCCAGATTTTAAACTGAATGTCTGCAACAAAAACACGGACTACGCGAGTACATTAAATTTTGCCTTTCCACGCCTTACACAACACACACACACACACACACACACACACACACACACACACACACACACACACACACACACACACACGTATCTCAGTAACAGACATAAAACCTAAAACTGTCCATACCGCGCGCGCATGAATTTAATTTGTGTTATAGCAGACTTAAACCAACAAATGCACAATATTTAGTGTTCATTTCACTTTGCTTTTTAATTCAACTTTTCCCCGACATGTTTCGGCTTTTTACTGCCATTTTCAAGGGGGTTATCTCAATTACAAAAAACTTCTTCAGAGTACAGTAACCTGTGACTCCTGAAATCTCTAAAATTAACAATTAAAATTCTTCTTCTAGAAGTTTTATGTAATTAAGGTAACCCCTTTGAAAATGGCAATAAAATGCCGAAACATGTCGGGGAAAAGTTGAAGTAAAAAGGAAAGTGAAATAAACACTAAATATTGTGCATTTATTGGTTTAATTCTGCTATAATATAATTATATGCACGGAAATTAACAACATAAAGTTAATTTGCACTATTCGGTCCAACTCGTACACTAAGAAAACACAATATATCAGGTTCCATATAATTCCCGACACGTTTCCGTGTAGACTACACCACCCGCAGGGGAAGCTATGGTTTCAAGTGCTCTAATATAGCTTCCACTGAGGGTGGTGTAGTCTACACCGAAACATGTCGGGAATTATGTGAAACCTGGTATATTGTGTTTTCGTAGTGTACGAGTTGGACCACATAATACAAATCAAAGACATAAAACTGTTTAAAATCGATATATCGTGAACGATGGGACACAGTTCATGCGATATATCGTGAACGATGGGATACAGTTCACGATAAATCGACTTTTATGCATGGATCGTGAAATTTTCTTCGGCCTTAGCTCGTATCTCACACCCAGTTCCTCCCAATTATACAAAGCAAATAAAAATTACACAGAATGCAACCATTCGTATTTACATTATGTGTCAAAGCGTATAGAATTGGAATCTATAATGTCAATCACAGGGACGTTAACAATGAGGTTTGTGGTCAAGGAACTTCTCCACTAAAACGCAGCAGACATAAGAATCTAGAAGTCAAGATCCGCTTTATTCTAAGGATTTCTCGGATTTCCCGTAGAATTTCAACGAGCATTTTGGAAGTACAGATTAATCACATCATCCCTAATGGTTTCAGGCTTCCGCCGTGGTACGGATGAGATCTGCGCTCTTCTGGGTTATTACACAGCGTCGAGTGGCAATCCTTTACCGATGTTTCGGGACAACGTGTCGGTGCCATCTTCAAGTGTCAAGAAGTCCAAGAAGAAAAGGACTTCTTGACACTTGAAGATGGGAACGACACGTTGTCCCGAAAAGTCGATAAAGGATTACCATTCGACGCTGCTTAATACCCCACAAGAGTGCAGATCTCACATCACCCCTAACTTCTCTGGAGTTAACACGTCACACTCTACTCGACAGAAGTACAAAAAACTCCTGACTCAGTTCTACAGAATAATTCTTAGCAGATATTCCAACGGCTGAAAATTTTTACTCGATTTCTCTTGAGCCCGTATGACATCACGGCCAGTTCTAAAGTCTGCCTTTCGTATTTTTCACTTCAGTACAAATTCACACATATGCTACTGCCCTGTCCTCTTAACATCATCAAAAAGTATCCTCACACTTGGGAAATTTGACGTTCTGGTGGTGGCGGTGGTGTAAGACCACGGTTTTCTGGGACGTGACACCCTATGGTTTGGTAAATGGGTAGCAATGTTTCAGTGAAACCTGCTGCCTCACTGCAAGGTGGAAAGTAGGTACCAACGCTGGATAAGCTACCTCCATTTTTCGGGTAGAAGATAGGTAACAAAGTTCCGTCGGAACTTGCTGCCATCGCCTTTGAAGTAGAAGGCGCCAGCGGCTGGTCGTCCAGAACACAAGCAGCCATCTACACATCCAAGAAAAGCGCAATTTTCATCCTCCCACTCGATGACAAGTAGCCAAAACAGTTGAAAAATCGTCTGCATATGCCCAGTGTTCGTAAAGAGATTCCCCAAATTTGATATTTCGTTACGCAGAGGTACTTTACGTTACAATTTTAAAACATATGCCAACTAAAAGAAAAACTGAACAAGCTTTTTGAAGAGTAGTTTGTCATTAACGCCACAAGTGACACGAGCGACACCCAACCTATATTCAGCCTCTTGTCACACGTCACATAGAATTTGGTGATAAATTTTTGCATAGGCCTTTCTGTTCCTAGCGCGCGGGATTCACAGCTGGCTCCAATCTCGCGCCAAATTAAAACGTTCCAAGTTGATCTTTCACATGGTTTGTATTTACAAACAGTACATTAAACCAGCTCTTAGTAATAAAATAAGAAATTCGAAGAAATCATATACAGACACTCTGTACGGTAACAAAGGACCCATGAGCAGGCAGTACGGTACGAGAAGTTTGTAAGCTCTCCTTACTCATGCATTATATAATGGCAGTGTTGCTGACATTTAAATGAAACTGAGAAATCAGGATTCACAGAAGTGACGAGGTCTATGCCGTGAGACGACAGATGCCACATGGGACTTCGTCTTGTAACGCCACTAGTGTCTTTTTGAGATGCCTCCAAGTTAAATCCGTGTGTCGCATTTCTGGCCCCCGACGTGTGGAATTCATTAAGTAAATCTTCTCCACCTGTTCCGTCTGATTCAAAAACTTTTGTCAAGAAATGTCAACTGACATCTCAACAGTCATGGAATTCAACTTCCAAGCTCAAACGCTCCTGAGAGACTTGCTACTCACATAAATCACTACCCGTGTACTGTGAAGGTAAAAAGTTTGCATCTCATTGTCACTCTTTGCCATGACACCACGAACACCATGAACACCGATAAAAAACCATATTAATCAGTTCCATCGCTCATGAAGAGAGGTTGCGGTGTTCGCTATCCATGCACGGCTGGTGGATTAACATTTAAACCACCAAGCTACTACATGCTGCCACGTGTAACATTGTGTTATGCCCACATAGCATATTTATGTATTTTGTGGATGATTCTAACAATAAGAAAAGATTATGTCGCTGAACAGCCCTACAGTTTGGACTCAGTTAAGGAAATATAGTGTTACCTGTGTGACAGATAAACATATTATTGTTGTTCTTGTTGTTGTATCTTGTCATAGGCCATTTCGCCCTGACGCGTCTCTTGAACCAGCGGTGATCCCCACCGCTCAGGCTTCAAGTTTCGGACTGCAGAACTTTCCGTATTATGTGTGATGTTCCAAGTACAGCTGTCTTCTGCGGCGAATCTGGTGAATGTTTTCCTGGTATGGCTTCTAAATTTTTCTTCAAACCTTTTGTTACTATTCCGGTGGCTCCAATTACCACGGGTATGATCACACACTTCACGTTCCACATTCGTTGTATCCCTACACATAAACTCTTGTATTTTCATTTCTTTTCTGCTTCCTTTTGTGTAGCATTTATGTCCGCTTCTATTACCACATGTTACGCATGTTTTCTCTTGTTTTTAATTATTACATTTGGTCTATTTGTTGTAACATTATTATTATTATTATTACTATGGCCTCAATCAGTTAAGATGAATTATAATATTACTTTCTTTTCAAAAACTCTCGCTTTCTCAAGTGGTGTATTTATTGACAGTGTGTGTTACTTTCACTTTTGTGTTACACATCCCCCCCCCCCTTCATATTTACGTAGACAGTTGCAGTTGACGTGGAGTCTCTGAGATAACATCTGTGAAAGACACAGAGGCTCTGATTAGTAAGGACTTGAAAGCTTTCAGACCTGTCGTGAAACGAATTAGAACTTTTCTGAACGGAGTGGACGCTTGGGACTCATTGTGCCAGCTAACTTGACGCTGGACTCTGCAATGGATTTCTTCCTTACGGGACTACGTCAAGTTAAAAGCGTAGCACATGTGCCACCGGGGGTTTGGCAATGTTGCTGGCTAGAGACGTGCTGTGGGCTACTCTTGTAACAGATAACATTGGCTTATGACGAGCGCGTATGAATTACTTCTCTGTCTGTGAAACACACCAGCAAGCGATCTGGGGTGGGGGCATGGAGGTAAAGCAGTCTCCACATCGGCAGACGTAATTTATCGATGTGACGTTCTGTTTTGTGGTACTTTCAGACATCTGATTTGGAAATATTGCTTTGTTGCGTAGTCCTTCCCTCTTCTACCTACTCACAGTAGGTGTCGAGGTTGTTTACTTTCACTTGATCACACTCAGACACACACCACAGTCGGTAGGACTGCTCTGGACGAGGGATCGGCCCGTCGCAGAGACCTCTACCTGACAACACAAATATTCACAGGAGACAAATATCCATGCCCCCGGTGTGATTCGAACCCACGATCCCAGCAAGCGCTCGGCCGCAGACCTACGCCTTAGACAGCGCGGCCACTGGGATCGGCAATCTTGCTTTGTATAGTACTAAAATAGACATAACACATTTGAAATGACACCTGGCAAATCAGTTACTTTTTGTGACCTGGAGGAATATGCCTGCATTACGAAACTATTTATGGTGTGTGTACTTCAGCTGCGCATTCGTTACTGCTAGGATTAACGGAATGCTTTAAGTGTGATACCGTATAAATAATTAAAAAACTACTTACGACAACTGCAGTTACGCATTATGTTACCGCCCTGTCCACTGCTGCGAACATTTCTTTCACACGATTTTATATGACTTCTGTCCCCTGCCTGCATAATTATGTGATGAAGTAATAGGTGTAAGGGATTTTTAAAAACTACGCCGAAAATTGCGGACATGTATGCGTTGTATACTTGGTGGATTCTTCCCGTACTTAGCCGAAACAACGGAATTCGTTTCAAGAAAAGCTAGCCAATAAAGCGCTTTTTCAGGCGTGGACGCCATTTCGCAATACTGACACATGCAGCTCTGCTTACAGACCAGAACCCTCAGTAGGCTGCAACCTAGAAAGAACATTTAAAATTGTCGAGTTTATGACTCCAGCTGGTACCTTAAAAGTGCTCTGAATTATACAAGATTAAAACCGTAACGCTCAACCGACTCCTACCTCGCAGAAAACACAGTACGTCTCCACAACAAATAGACCTACTAGTCAGTTAATATTCTTAAAGAAATTAATTAGTTTAATACAGAAATCATACGAAACCAATAAATACAATATGTGCGCCAAATGCACGAATTTTTGGTCTTTAAAGCAGGTGGTGCATATAATAGATTAGGGTCAGTAAATTTTGACCCTTTGGCTAATGCAGACTCTGTTAATATTTGCAGCGTATAGTGCTGCACGTTTTAGGATATCTTCATATTCCATTCCACATGTTCAACTTGACGCCTGAAAAGATAATTTATTCAGTTGTGGCCAGTAAGACGGCTGCATTTTGTGTCTGTTCAAAATCGCCGAATCCAAAAGTTCTTGTGCGAAAGAGATTTACATGCTTCGTCCTTAACTGACACAATTTTATTCGTGTCTTCACAGCTACAATAAAATCTGTATACCAGATATAAGCGATTGGTTTTTGCATTCATAACGGGCAGCCAAGTAAACCCAGGGTCCACTCTACCAGAGCAGTGCGGCTAAACTGGCCACTTCAATCGTTGGAAAGATGTCAGTTAACCTTTTAAAGCCTAGCGGTATCTTTACGTACCAGCAGGTTTAACATTAAAAAATTCTACGTGGTGCCCACATTGCGTTTATTTGTTTTGTACGGATCTCAGAACAAACAGCAACTTTTGCCTTATAAAACACTGAGAGACTGGTTTTAATAACCGAAGTGGAGAGTGTTTACAGCGCGGTACGCACTGAGTCCTTATATAAAACAGATACGCTTCGTCTTTAAAGGGTTAAATTTTAAACAACTTTATTTTGGAGTCATGTACCACTCTTGCATAACAGCTGACATATCAAAGATTATCATCAGGACAATTATACCATTACAGCCTCTAAAGAGCAGACTTTACAGGACAGGGCTCCCTATTCAACGACCTTCCTCTAACAGACTGAGTTCAAAGCGGTATATAAGTCCTCCTGATGGAACACTTTCCTTTCGCCTGTTACTTCCTCACATTGAGGTTCGAATATGTCACTTACTACACACCAGTGTTGCCAGTTGGACAGACAATACTCAGCATGATACTGATACATAACAAACTAAACTGCTTACAAGATCCGGACAGACCGAGTTCCTAGTTGACAGCCACAGCGGTATATACGGCACACTCGCTCTACTCGAAGCAAAGACTCCGTTAAGATCTTCCTGCCAGCCAACGTCACCGTTAATCTGAGGTCTGCGGTCACTGCGTACCCTAAGGGGACTCACCGCAGGAACCACTGCGGGCCTGTACATCCCCAAAGGTTCCCTCATCAGTATTCTCCTACCAGCTGTTACAACGGAAAAGCTGCGTTTGTTTTTCTTTTTTCTGCTGCAGATCCCTGTGTCATTCCTTCGTGGAAAGTCATAGTAGCTGCCGATATAAACTTGGTATTACTGAACTATACAAATTCAAATTGGGTCAAAAGACTACATGCACGATTAGGAGATATCAAAGTGTATTAACCTTTTAGAGCCTAGCGGTAACTTTACGTACCACCAGGTTTAACATTAAAAAATTCTACGTGGTGCCCACATTGCGTTTATGTGTTTTGTACGGATCTCAGAACAAACAGCAACTTTTGCCTTATAAAACCTTAAGAGACTGGTTTTTATAACCGAAGTGGAGAGTGTTTACACCGCGGTAGGCACTGAGTCCTTATATAAAACAGATAGGCTTCGTCTTTAAAGGGTTAATTGAGGCACAAAAACACTTGTGACCTGTGACTTGGCCTCTGGCATTAAGTACTTAAACAACGCGTAACAAAATAGGTGAAAGTTTCAGAGCCAATAAAGGTACAACACGACGGCACACAATATTTGCGGACTTCACGGCGGTGGTATAAAGATTACACTCCTCTGGGATGTGACGCCATGTAGTTTAGAAGACAGTTGCTGATGTTTCGGAGGAACCTACTGCCTTCGTTATTAGGTGGAACTGCATCCCTGAAATGGAGAAACTATTCCGAAAAAACATCCATCGAACATCGTACGTCACACAAATGTTCAAGAATCCCTTGTTACGGAATTTTATTCTTTATTCCCATCATCACAAAGCGCATGGAATTAATTCTAGGGCGAGACAGATTAATCCAATTCAAATAAATCGATACACCGTTCACTAAGGTCATGCCTGCTATTATTCCAGCGCCAGGCATTCTTATCCTGGCGCTGGACGCAGGTTATGGGTAGATTCACTCTCCAACCGCTTTACGTACGGAGAAGATCTCTCGCTCCCCTGTGGAAAGGAGGTTGGGTCGACCTCAGAGCCCGTCTAGACGTATCCGAGAAAAATCTTTACCTCTGCTAAGAATCCGATCTCCGATTTCCCGGTTGAGTAGCCACTAGCCTAGGCTCTATAGTGACCGAGCTGCCCCAGCTTCACCTTATTCCATCAATATCCAATTCAATATTACACACCCAGGTAAGTCTCTGTCATACAGGTAACTTATTCCTCTTTTTCTCCCTTCTTTACTTGTATTTCTTCCCTTTTGTACGATAAATACGTTACGGACAAAAAGATGAACAATGATCACGGCACACAGGGTCTGCCACTAGAACAGAACGTGCCCGCAAATTCGCGTCTGCAAACTCCAGTATGCGATTCCTTGATGAACATCGAGACGAACGGGCAAGGTACGTTCACCGTTACACTCAGATACGTTCAGATCTTTGCATACTGGACTTTACTACGGAAGTCATACCACTGAATTTTAATCCGCTGGTGGTCAAACTTTCTGTTGCCGATTACAATTGGCAATATGTTACACAATTAAATACAACATTCATCCAACTAATGCACTATTATTATTATTATTCTAAATGTCTTTTACATTACGATATTTATATGCTGATGCGACATGTTTCGATCCCGAGTCGGATCACCTTCAGGGATCCACTCTAAACTAAAATGTACACCATCAGGTATAACATTTGTTGTGTAAACTTGTGTACATGTATGCAGGTGTTCATACAAAATATGTGTTATATTTGTCTGATCGTAACCAAACATTCATGTGGCTGAAGTCGTTTTTTGAAGATCCTCAACACGAAATCTCACAAAACTCCAACCAGTGGATGCCAATTTGTTCCATACGAACAGACGGACAAAACAACGCACACACAAGATGAAGGCAACAGTCGCGTTTCGAAACTTGCGTGTGAATGCGCCTACAAACAACACTCAATAAAAGTTCGTATCATGAAAAATTTTCATGAAAACGCAGTATTGGGTCACACACGCACCGAAATTAATGTTAATCAGTCGGTCAACACTTCATTAACAGACATTTTCTCTCAGTGTTAACCTTTTAAAGCCTAGCGGTAACTTTACATACGACCAGGTTTAACATTAAAAAATTCTACGTGGTGCCCACATTGCGTTTATGTGTTCTGTGTGGATTTCAGAACAAACAGCAACTTTTGCCTTATAAAACATTAAGAGATTGGTTTTTATAACCGAAGTGGAGAGTGTTTACAGCGCGGTACGCACTGAGTCCTTATATAAAACAGATACGCTTCGTCTTTAAAGGGTTAATCAACGGATCGCGCAGTTGAGTCAGCATATGTGAATTTGGGGACTCCTGTACAAAGCCAAACCTAACAACAATATGTGCAAACCAAGAGTGCCTGAAGTGAAGTTAATAAATGTTAATGTTCGCCATAAAAGCAGCTTCTGTGTGGAAGGCATACAAGAGCGATGTGCTTTATGCCTGGCCTTTTACTACATCTTGAACATTATTCTGGGGCCAAACGGTCAGGAGAATGTGTCGTTACACATGTAGCTCGCACCGCGTGGAAAAGCCCTAAAATCTAACGGCGGTATTCCTAAAGTACATGTGGATTCTGTCAGATTTTACTGCCGAGTTCAGCTACACTGACAGACCAGTTTATCTCAGCAGCTTCATACGAATAATATCTTCATTCTTTATGGTTGAGTGGTGACGCTGTTGTCTCCAGTTCAGAATACGCAGCGCTGACTGTGAGATCAGTGAATTGTGAATGGTAAAGAATGTGACAGGAGGAGGTTCTGGCCTGATTACATGTACTATCCACGCATTAGCCCGCAGGCACTGAGGAACACGGCGTAAAACTCAATAAAGGGAGCCGATGTCTGACCCCAGGATTCGAAATAATCGTCTCCCAGACATAAATCAGCCATCTTGCTCGGCAGGATATTAAATTCGGGTACGAACACGTGATTTCTGAAGTCTCATTGAGTATTTCTTCGAAATTCTTCTACACTTCTTCATTTTGGTGATATATATATATATATCAAAATGAGTTAATGGGTTAATCGATTAATTTTATATCAACAGCGTAAGTGAACAATTAAAGCCTTGAAATTTCAGAGCATATTTTCCTTTCAATTTCCAGCATTACTACCATTACTCTGTATGAAATCCGCTGCACGCTGCTTTACAGAATGCACCAAATACTAGAAGCCTGCTACGATGGCAGCTCTGTTAGCTTCGTCATGTCTGTCTTACTGTCTGTCCGTCCTTCCGGATGGAACAACTCGGATCCCACTGAGCGGACTTTCATGACATTTTATATTTGAGTGTTTTTCAAAAATCTATCGATAAAATTCAAGTTCTGTTAAAATCTGAGAACAATAACGGGTACTTTACATGAATAACCTATGTATATTTATGATAATATCTCGCCGAGTTCTTCTTAGAATGACAAATGTTTCGGACATAAGTTTTAGAGAAAATCAAAAAAACATTTTATGTTCACTACATTTTTTCCGAAAATCGTGCCATTTATGAGACAATGTGAAAAAATACGGTACAGCCAGACAGGCTACACATGACAATATAATACGGCGCATGCGCGTTCCATGGTGGATGACTAAGGCCACACACACACACACACACACACACACACACACACACACACACACACACANNGGAAGCACAGTTTTGGTGAAACCGACCCAAGCCCTTATTTTTATTAACCTTTTCAAAAAAAACCCCCTTTAAATTAAAGCCCCCCCCCCCCCCCCCCCCCCCCCCCCCAGCCGATCTTTCAATACTTTGAACTGACGACTGACAAAAAGAATTAATTCCATCATAATGAGGAACTTTTCTTCCTTGATATCTTTCTACGGAGCGCATGTTCCACCTCCACCAATCAGCTTCACTGCAGAAACCCATTTAACCATTAGAAGTATGAAATGAAAGGTTTAATGAAAAGCACATCTGCGAACTCTAAGCTTTATACAATGCAACGGGGAAACCCTCCGGACGAGTAACCTGCAAATATCGCTCATCCAGCCTCTCTCTACATGTATCACTGCTTCAATAGAAGACCGTGCGAGTGCACAACTGTGATTATTCACATTCTTGGATGTAAAATTAAAGACGACGACATTATTCACACCCAATGCCATTTCAACCTCTCATCATACGAGCTAAAATATTCTGAAAGGATAAAATCAAACTACTTACTCTTTCGAACAGTTCAGAATTACGGCCCAAATTTCTTCATACAGCACAATTATATCATTAGGCGGCACGGGAATAACATGACTGTAATGTAACAATAATCACAATGCAAGATTTACTGCAACCGAGCAGATTAGATCATGAGGTGACGTCTACGAATTGCATTCTGAAGATGGAAACGAGTTTCAGCCGGGGAAAATCTGGCTCAGGCCACAACCGAGTTCCATAATTCTATAGGAGGGGTGCGTAAATCCCTGGCGTCAGATCGCCCGGACGACTAAATTTTGTACGGTGGCGCCTAATATTTGTGGGTACTCAGTATCGAATTTGCTTCACGTCAAGCTCTTTGCGCCTAGAATTTTGAGATGGGTCCTAGATTTTTTGAAAATTTTTACACCCCTGCTAACTCCATATGCAGAGGAAATTAATGGGGATCATCAGTGTGGATTTCGACGTAACAGGTCAACCACTGATCATATATTCAGCATTCGTCAAATACTTGAGAAAAAATGGGAATACAATGAGGCAGTGCATCAGCTATTTATAGACTTCAAGAAAGCCTATGATTCAGTTAGGAGGGAGGTCTTGTATAATATTCTCATTGAGTTCGGTATCCCCAGGAAACTAGTAAGGTTAATAAAAATGTGCCTAAGTGAAACGTATAGCAGAGTTCGGGTAGGCAAACATCTGTCTGACACGTTCCCTATTAAGAATGGCTTGAAACAAGGAGATGCTCTGTCGCCATTGCTTTTCAACTTTGCTTTAGAATATGCCATTAGGAGGGTTCAGGCAAACCAGGAGGGCTTGAAATTGAATGGTACATATCAGCTTCTGGTTTATGCTGATGATGTTAATATATTGGGCAGAAGCGTACATAGCATAAAGAGAAATGCAGAAGATTTAATTATTGCTAGTAAGGAGATTGGTCTAGAAGTAAATGCTGAGAAAACTAAGTACATGGTCATGTCTCGAAATCAGAATGCACGACACAATCACAACATAAATATAGATAATAAATCCTTTGAAAGGGTGGAAGAATTCAAATATTTGGGAGCAACCCTAACGAATCGAAACTCCATTCATGAAGAAATTAAGAGCAGATTGAAGTCGGGGAATGCTTGCTATCATTCGGTGCAGAATCTTTTGTCTTCCAGGTTGCTATCCAAAAACACAAAGATTAGGGTATACAGAAGTATAATTTTACCTGTTGTTCTGTATGGGTGTGAAACTTGGTCTCTCACACTGAGGGAGGAACAAAGACTGAGGGTGTTCGAGAATAGGGTGCTGAGGAGGATATTTGGGCCTAAGAGGGACGAGGCGACAGGGGAGTGGAGAAGACTACATAACGAGGAACTTAACGACCTGTACTCATCACCAAGTATTATTCGGGTAATCAAATCGAGAAGAATGAGATGGGCGGGGCATGTGGCACGTATGGGAGAGGAGAGAGGTGCATACCGGATTTTGGTGGGGAGACCCGAGGGAAGGTGACCACTTAGGAGACCCAGGCGTAGATTGGAGGATAATATTAAGACGGATCTTCGGGAAGTGGAATGGGAGGACATGAACTGGAATGAGCTGGCTCAGGATAGGGACAGGTGGCGGGCTCTTGTGAATGCGGTAATGAACCTTCGGGTTCCATAAAATGCGGGGAATTTGTTGACTAGCTGAGAAACGGTTAGCTTCTCAAGAAGGCCTCTGCTCCATGTAGTTAGTTCTACACCCCTGCTCCAGTAATTTTGAAATGTCCATTATCCATTCTTGGCACAGAGGGACAATTGTGTTTGCAGCAGCAGCAGCTCATCGAAGACAGTGTTGTCCGGATATCAAAGCTGGAAGATATGTCCGGATACCAGAGCTGGAAGGTATGTCCGAATACCAGAGGTGGAAGGTATGTCCGGATACCAGAGCTGGAAGGTATGACCGGATACCAGAGCTGGAAGGTAAGTCCGGATACCAGAGCTGGAAGATATATCCAGATACCAGAGCTGGAATGTAAGTCCGGATACCAGAGCTGGAAGATATGTACGGATACCATAGCTGGAAGGTATGACTGGATACCAGAGCTGGAGGACATAAACCTTGATGAAGTACGAGGACCACAGCTATAGAACACTTTGCCTGTTCGACAGTCGGTTCCTTTCTCAGTCACTCCTGTATCCGTACCACCTGCAGCGAATATAAGGTAAACTCCCAAAAGATTACCCTGGAATAGCGGAACGTTGTCAGTGGCTCCTCCGGTAATGTGTTCATACTCTACAGTTTACGTCCCTCATGATATATTCTTGATAGCATAACGAACTTCCATAATTAACATTCGTGGGCAGATGTTAATCCACGTGGGACCATTCCGTGGCGACAACGACTTCCACTAAACGTGAAGGTGGGCATAATAGGAGATACCGCGGTAGACCCTCATGTTTTAGAGCAGAGAATGACCAGAGCACTTTATCACGCCCTTCTATACAGCGTTCTTCCACAGCTATTAGAGGATGTCCCAGTGCAAACAGCAGGGTTCAAGTGCTGTGGTGTCTGCACCTCATTACAACATCGCTATTAGAATACTTTCCAAAGACATCTTCGAAACGGTGAATATGGTGAAACGGGCCAACCGCACGGTCCGGAAGATCACTGATTTTACCCCGCTGGACTTTTTATTTACAAGGCTTTCTAAAAAGGGCTGTGTATGATACGCCAGTTAACGATGTTGCGGAACAGAGAGTAGACGACGGATGTGAGTTAATGTGTAACACGTGTAGAACTTCTAAGCGCGTGCGACAGTCTTTAATCTGAGAAGCAGCACGCTATGTGGAAGCACAAGGACAAAACTTTGAGCACATTTTGTATTTTTTTGTTGTCAAAACGGTATTTTGTAACGTACATATCGGAGATGTGTAAAAAGACACGTTCCTGATGACGGGTTAACATTTTTCTTTTATCCTTCTCCTTCTTAATAAGATAAGCCACAACTCAAAGTGTCCAGTGACTCATGTTTGAGTACAGGTTTCTTGATTTTGCGCATAGAACACAAGACAGGTAGTGATGTCTTTTCTCTACTCGTTTCAACCGTGAAAATGGAGGCAGCATGTTCCCCCGAAACGGTGGTAACCACCTATAATACTAAATGGTGTCACAACCTCTAATACCATAATCTAAGGTTGCAATATTAAAGGACACTGCGGGTACTGGGAGGGCCCTGGAAGGAGAATCTGGTGACAGGTAGAACTATTCAGCTGTCAGTATCATGAATGCGATGACCAGGACGGGCCATGTATCTACAAGCATTGAAGAAATCAGAACTGGGTAAAAAGTTTCGGTCGTTAAAAATTAAGGAAAGTACTGGAAGACCACGGCGTATGTGAGAGGGTAATATTAAAACGGATTTTGAAAACGTTTGGTGGAATGGTATTAACTGCCTTCATGTGACTGCCGATAGGATACGGCAAGAGGCTGTTGTGAACACGGTAATGAACTGCGGGGTTTAACAAAAAAAAAATGGAATATTCCTCGAATATGTGAGAGACTACTAGCTTCTCCATATTAACTCTGCTCCACAGAGTTGAGTAGTTAGTTAGTTAGTGATCTTCAAGAGGGTTGCGTTTGTGAAATTAGATTCTCAAGTCGCGTGGGGTCCGCGGGCTTCTTATTGCTAACTACTGTCATAAGATTTTCATATCTTATTGCAAAAATGTCCAAAGACTTTGTGTAAGTCTACATAATGGCGCTAATTGGTTTCCATAGTAACAGTTTCTTTCTCTAATAATTTAATTTTGTTCCAGCAGCGCGCGGCAGTTCATATAAATCGTGAAACGGAACTAATTGCCTCTCAATTAAACAGATTGGCGGCAGCAAAGCATTCCAGCACTAGGCGGATTTCGTTTCATAAAATGTATGTAGGCTACTCAATTAACAAAACTTGTCATTTTGTACGTGCTGGGAACCCCAGTATTTATTATGGCTTCAAAATTTTATATGCATATCTACATATTTAAACAGGAACGCCAGAGAAGCGGGACTGCTGAGATTCTAACCAACTGCACGCCCTATTTGATTTGGTTTCTCGAACTTATCTTCACATTCAGTTATTTCCCACACAAATGTAGGCCTACAGGTGATAATTAATGAATAAATACACACAGAATAAACTCCGCTGCATTCTATTGACACAGCTAATCAAAACAATAAATGATAGCTCATTTTAAAGCTACAATATTATTCTGATGGTTTATTTTACGACGCTCTCAGGAAATAAAGCTACAAAAGAGTCCTTATTTTATCTGGAAATTATGGTTTGTCAATTCGCGCCTCTATTAGTTCGCATGAGGGGGCTACGTTAATGCGATATGCAAGCCAACACTAAATGAAAAACGATATGTGACAGATAAAATACGTAAAGTACACTGCGGCAATGGTAAGGTGACTGGTGAATGAAAAATTAGAAAAGTTTGTCAAGTGGTCGTGGCCTACGTTCCTTCTGAATCTCTTTACAACTGCGTGGACCAGCCACTGCCCTGAGCAGACAATTTTTAAGCGACCTGAAGAACGTGCGGCACATTAAAAGTTTTTTGTAACATGAATAACAATAATATTTACAATGTAAATTGAAAAACTCCAGCTGCGCGGCAACAATTCAGTGTGTGCGGGAGCATTTCAGTTACTGCGCGGCCGCGCACCTGCGCAGCTTACAAGGAACACTGGTCTTGGCCGAAGCGAGTAACATTCCGGTATCTGCCCGGGAATGACTGAGAAAAGGAACTCAAACTTTCACTCAGGATTGTGTCACCGCAGGGATTCTAAACAGGCACCTCCCAAATACAAGTCCTATACCGCTAGCGCTATACCAGCCTGCCAGTGTTAAATTATATTTTGGACAGAATCAATGAGTACAGAAATTACGCTGCCTAGCGAGGGCATGCTACATCATTCACAAAGGTGACAAACTAAAGGTACTGTGATAGATGAATACAAATGTGTTCCTGTTGGATTGCCTTCAATACAGGACTATGCCACGTGAAAAGTACATTCCAAATGAGAATTACAGAACAGTACGCCATCTGCATTTTTCTTCGATGGGCAGTTTTTACACGCAAATAAAAAAATTTGTAAACATTTTTAGATATCACGAATCTGTAAAAATCCCTGTGATAGTCAAGTTTTACGTACCAGTGCGTAGATACAATTTAAGGTATCTTTTTTAAATACCTACCGGAAATTAACTCCATTTCCATCCGCCAGGAGCGCACATATTGTGTCTTCTGTAGGGCTGTGTGAAGAATGTAGCGTTTTTGCCATCCATTCCATCAAACAGCCCTGAACTGAACGTAGGGTCACCGAAGCAGCATCAGTCAGCAGGGATGAACTGACAAAGGTTAGGGAATAAATTGAATATAGAATTAAGTCTGTAGCTCTGACCGTGGGGTTCGTGTCGTGCGCCTGCAGAGCTCGTTGGAAACTATCCGAGATTCTCTACCAGTCTGCTCAAGTCCCAACAATAATAAGTGACAGTTTTAATTTCCAAAAGTGATTAAATCTGTTTATGTCTCTTGGAATTGCCCTGTTTTTTTATTTTACGATTTTCGCAAATTTCGTGTATGACCAATAAAATGTCTTTAGGTGTGGTATTTTTACAACACTTTTCTGTGGTTCCACGAAACCAGACTTTGGAAATACAATGTAGGAAACTAACAGGTAAAATTCAAATGACTGAGCCAAAAAGATATTTCCGTCCTGGGACATCAAGACTTTTGGTAATATTGTGATAGACACAGGCCTATACCGACATCTCAGGGGAATGTACCGTCTTCATCACTCCGGAAAACAGTTACTTTCAGAATCGTCGTCGTGTGAACCTGAAATATCACCATTTATGGTGAGTTTGGCAAAATAATGACGAGGAAATGTTACAGATCTTGGCTGAGCCAGTGAAAATATGTGGCATTCAGGCATGCGCACGGGACGGCATACACAGAAGTGGTGGCAAAAATTACATCCTTAATTGGACAAACATTGCTAACACGTAGTCCTGAAATACGTATGCAACTTAGAAGAGACTAGTGCATAGTACGGAAGAAAAGAGATGACAGGCACGGGGACAGTGTAATGACAGGTGGCGAAGACAGCAGCAGGCATGTAGAATTGTGATGCAGTAGCAACTGTGTGAGAGAAGAGGCGCTGGAAATAGAATGTTGAGGCTGGTACAGGCAATAAATTGTTTAACCCAGCAAGAGAGGAAGAAGTAAAGGAGGAACAAGGTAGGCTGTTTCAGTATTGAAGAGAATCGTGCGAGGGACAGCACGCAGTTCACGTTGCTTTATGTCGAGAGCCCTAACCCTTACATTTTCACTGCACTTTTCCTTTACGCATTTCCCTGCCTCCTCCACCCCGCTTTTTATCGGTTTCCCGCCTCTTCGTTGGGAAGTGGCACTACTTTTCATTCGAGCTTCAATGAACGCAGAAGTCGTTCAAACTTTCTGTAGGCCTGTTTTTTTTTTGCTTTACACTGTTACTGCCTCTTTTCCACATCCTCTCCGAGTTTTCCACACGCTACATCTAGTGACCCAGCTTCTCTGCTTCCCTGACATATATGAGATAAACTCAGAGGTAAAGAAAGTACGGACCGACAGAACGTCAAAACTGACCCAGGGAGAAGTAACTACTTGCTGAACTTTTTATGCATGAGCGATATGAAGAACGGAGCCGGCTACAGACTGCGGAACCATGTAAACAGTGGCTTGTCACTGGCATTTGATTTTGAACCCGGCACACTGCGTTCCCTGAGGATGGTGTGCGTGTACCGAAACATGTCGCAGCTACGTGTGTAACACTCATATGTAAATAACAATGTGCACTTGGTTGGTACAATAAATTGAATACACTGATCTTGCCACTACGTTACTCACGGCTGTTCAGGGAGTATCAATATGCTGTGTAGATATCTGGTTGGATTCGTATATGCATTCAAAATATTCTGTTTAAGTTATGACAGTAAATTTTAGATTAGGTACAATTAAAAGCCGTCCTCACAACTTCAATATAAAATTACATGTTTCGACCACCTAGGTGGTCGAAACATGTAGCCTTTTGTATATCATAAATAATAATTTTATATTGAAGTTGTGAGGACGGCTTTTAATTGTACCTAATTTGCTAAACTCACATCGGTATGCAGTCTGTAAAGATCAGTAAATTTTAGTACTCATTCTTTAAAAATTAGCTACTATATACAGTAATGTATATAAGGAAACAAAAAAGTCCCGGAGAAGTAACGGGCATTCTTGTATGCTGAATACACAATTACATCCCCCCCCCCTCCGTTGTGTACAGTTGTGACAGATTAACGCAACCAATAACTGACTTCAGAAGCAGTGCTAACAATTTGGAATCGAATTCCGTTCACACAAAACGATGTGAACAAATACCATCATTCCGTTACCAGAAAGAATAAATCAGGCTGCAGTGTGGGCGGGTCCGGAACAACCGAGGAGGAATGTGGGCACTCGGAACGTGCAGTATGTGACGTATTCTGACCATCAGCAGTTTGACATATTTCTACTTCAAACTATTCATCCATACTTACAACAACGTCGATGTGAAGTCCTTTATTCAAGCAATTTGTTCGACTATAAAGCTGTCCACATGCCAGCAGACTGGCTAACTATATGACTGTGGAAACAGACGCGACAATTCGCAAGAACCTGATTGGTTCACCTAGTATTAAGTTTTTTTCGACGACCTGACTAAGTTCATCCGGAATGTCGTAAGGTTACACTGTCGTAGTCTTACGTAGCCTGACCTTCGGTAATTTCAATAGGTCAAGAACCTGCCTCTGAAAAAAGGACGCGGACATCTGGAAGAGACCATAAGAAGAATACCACAAAGATTACCTGAAGACGCTATCGCTGACCAACAATTGAAGAGAATTATATCAAACACTAGCACCATACACGATTTCATTTACCGTTTTATGAAAAAAAATCATCAAAACTTTTAATAAACTACAACGCTTTGAAGAACGGATGTGTATCACATTACATCAGCAAATATTCTAACCACGTGGCCCTGAATATGACAAGTAACTAGTCCAAACGTTTGTTCCCTAAACGTAGCAATCACTGGTATGGTGAAAAAAAAACTCGTAATGACGTACTGCGCTGAGAGCAATGTCACCGTTTTCAGTTGTGTTCACAGAATAAAAGGAGGTTGACCCGTCAAAACGGAACACAAGGCTGCAACATAAAATTATGTCCGTAAAAAAAACAAACCCCGCACTAACAAAAGTTCACGACTGGCCCCAGACGCAGTGCATACTCTTGTAACAGATTCTTCCACGACCCATTCTAATAACATCTCCCATTTACGCCTGAACACCCTAATACATCCCTTCTATTCAGTTTTTATCCACCAAAAATATACAGGCCTACAAATCTCTCGTTCAGACACGTTACATGTTTTTGTCTGTTGTAAGTAACTCCACTTAAACACTGTTAATAATATTAGGTGTTGAGTATAAATTGATAATTCGACCAATCACCGGTTCGAATTCCGTTCAAGGCGTGGTACGTTTTCACGTTTCTCTGTGCTATGCAGACAGACAGACAGACAGCTTGTGAGTCATAGAGTCTCCTCCACACATGGGTACCCGTCAACCGTTCAGCAACCACTACTGAAACTGAAGTAATAAGGAGACAATACGTGAAGGGGGAACTTAAGTATAAATCGTAGACACCATTACGCCCACGTAATTTTCTCCTCCCTCCCCACCGCCTCTGTTCCTTAATCTATCACAGACCTGATTAGACGGTACGTGCTTGCGGTGGCACGTCAAGATCCAGATGGCAGTATCGAGCAGTGTAAAATGTGCTTCTTTGCAGGTGCGTGCATGTTTTGTTCCTGAGAGGCCAGCAATAACATCAGCTTACAGACAGAGTGCAATTCTGCATGCACATTATGTTATTTGTAGCAGTACAGCAAAACTGTAGGAAAAGAAATCTGTTTATCGGTAGTGACCACAGTAAAACCTGACGACAAATGGCTGATTCAATGGGATAGTTACAACGCGGCCAACTTCTTTATGCGACCATTTGCTGCGGCATTTGATGCTTCCGTCCTGATGTCAAACAGTGTACCGCATGGTTGAATGCAATACTATGCACCCCCTCCCCCAACCCCCTTCTCTCTCTCTCTTTCTCTCTGAGGACTTCACATCAACAGCATTTGAGAAATGTGCCACTTTGCGCACTCGGCCTCCTTTCTGGTATGACTGTACTGTGCACAACAGTTGAATCGTAGCCCCGTTGTCACATTCCGCTTCTCAGTGACAGTTTTTTTCCACTTCCTTACAAGTCGAGTCCATATTTTGCCCCGTCAGATTCAAGCTCAGTCCTTTTCCCTCTGATCCTCTATTCCCCGAAACCTTTCATTCATTCCTTTGTTGTGTTTCTTCCCCGTTTACCGTGACGTCTCTCTCGGAAGCGGTTTATATCCCCTCCTCTACATCGTCCTCTCAAAAGCCATCACTTGTCTTTTGTTTTGATCGATTGCTTAACCGTCCCCAATTTTTTGTCTCTCTTTACTCCCTCCGTTCCTTCTACTGTTCTCACAAAACTCAATCTTTCAAACAGGAAAGCCGACAACGTGACATTCTGAGCGGAGAATGAATAGAACTCAATGCCCTATCAACGTCGCAACCTGAATGTCACTACATATATAAAAATTAATTCAATTCGCCTCTTCATAGACTGGTTAGAATCACTGTTCGTGTTATGGCCAACATGCTATCACAGTAGATCCTGGTGCTCGCGCAGTCTAAGCTGAGATACCATTAGACAGTTCGCACAGCGAGACCATGGTTCTTATCCCATTGGCAGCGTATTTATTTCCCATATATTTGTATTGTCTCTCCGAATTCACCTTTCATCCAAAAAAGCCACACAGACTGGAATAAGCGGTACCGCTAAAAAGGTAATAAAGGAAACTATGTAGAGTATGTGGTGACACAGACAACCCTTGGAGTAAGCAGTTTTGACTTCCCCAGTTTCACGTCGAAGTTACTTTATAGGGTTCTTTTTTTGCATTTAATTTTTAGTGACCAAAATAATAAAGTATCTACCACAAAACAAACATACAAGATTCTTAGAAGGCTCAAATAAATGTTAAGGTTATTTAATTAGCCTACACATTTTTTCAATAAAATTAAATACAGCGAAATCAAAGGCAGTAACAAAAATTTTGAGTTAGTCGAGAATTCTTGGCAACAGGACTATCCCGTAAACCGTCGCGGAGTCGCTGACTACTCACCCGCACCAGATACGGATGTGTCCCCGACATTGTTCTGTGCTGTGACATCCGATATAGGCACACGCGTTACACGTCCTAGGAATCACACCTCATGTATACTTTTTGAGTATCACTTCTGAATCGGAGCAGATTACACTGGATATTCGCTAAAGAACAACAGAGGTAAAACACATCCCACTGCAAAATACTAAAGAAGATTAGAGATGAAGCACATCCCACTGCAAAACTAAAAGTGTACAAATACCATAGCAAAATACGTGGGAACGTTAGAGACAAAACACATCCAAGCGAAAAGCATCAAAGTATCTCCTTTTTCTTTGGCATACGGTCCTTACAGTTTGACCAGTGCCTCCTTCAGAATGACAGTCCATACGGATCTGTCTTCTGCTTTCTTCCTCCATCTCTTAAATCCCATGGATTTCAGATCATTCTCAATACAGTCTAACCACCTTAATTTTGGTCTTCCTGCTTTTCTTCTTCCCTCTGGTTTCCTTAGAAATAATTTCTTTACTGTCCTATCATCAGGCATTCTTACCACATGACCAGCCCATTATAGCCTTCTTACTAGCGTCAAAGTACTCTGGAGTTACAATATATCTCAGCGCACAGTTTCGAAGAATATTAAAATTAAAGAGAGGCAGGCTAGTAAAAACTATTAAGCAACATGAGAGATCAAGCGCAACATAGTGAAAAATACAAAGCAGCGCAAGTGTGAAACACAAGAAACACATTATGGTAATTTTACAGTCTTGTTAGAAAATCATGAATCTGAGATATTATGTAATGAACATGGTATTAAAATTTCTGATGAACGAACAAAACGTATTCTACTGTAAGGGGTAACGTTCCATATACTGGCACGGTACATTTCGTTTTTTATTGCATGTGAATTCGGTAGAGACGAATCCTGCAAGTGCAATAGCTTAACCGTTGTACAGAAACTACATTACATGTCGCATAAATGATGCCGAATGAGAAACCACCACATGCACATGGCAAGGCTTAATTTCCAAAATAATTTACCGTTTTCATTCAGAAAGGGTATACAAGATGTTGTCATCCTTAAAAGGTTAACAGCAGTAAAACTGACAAAGTTTGGGGGCATCCTCAGAATCGTTACCAATATTTCGGAACGTGGTTACATTTCCCTGTCAAATTAGAATTAAATTGAACGGACTAGGAAAGAAAATATACTTGCATCTAACTGTATACTAATCTTCGTGAATAAGAACTTTCAAGGAAAGGAAAATGGCCACAATAAAGAAAAGGGTAAGAATTGGACTGATACAGAGCAGCGACGGGAAGAATAATGTAACTGCATGGGAAGAGGAAACTGGAGAGAAACAGCGTGCATGGAGGGCTGGGTGTTGAATCTTTATCTGCAGCAGATTGTTGCACAGCGGATACTTGACAATCTCTAAACCCTGCCAGGGCCTCATATCTATTGTTACAATTAAACGCCTGCTTGAAGGAGTCAGGACAATAAGACGCGTGAAACAGGCTACGTAGGAACAGATAAACAAAATAAATGTATGAGGAACCGAAAGAGAGAAAAACTGAAGAAGGAAATAAAAGAAACAAAGAAAAAGAAAAGGATATTAGTCAAAAAAAATATGAACCATCAAGAAGTGGCCAAAGCAATGAAGAGAACCATTGCAGCCGATCGCGAACTGAACACAAAACTTGAAACACGTACAAAACTGACTTGCATGTAAAATTCGATACTAATTTGACACTTCCAAAATGTATACATTCTTAAGCTTCATCACCATCACTACAAAATTACCTAAAGACTTCGTGGTGCATTATATAACTTACCAAAGCACTTGATAAGACCTGCTGGCGTTTGCAGGGCCACCCAACACACGCACATCTTCGTTATTCATGTTTAAACCGGATGTGGAGACGACAGCAGACGAACCTGCGACTCAAAAACAGTAAACCTCGTTCCGTGAGACACACTCACGTCTCGAAGTATTATTCCCACGACCTGAGGATTCCCTTACGAAAGGACAACGATAAACAGGCACGCAATGGAAGGAGAGCGAAAACTTAGGTTCCATTTCCTACTTCGATTCCCAGAAGTCTCCCCATACCCCGACCGCTAGAGATCTTCCAATTGTTTTCGGAAATTGGATGAAGCCTGAAAAATATCCCTCGTGCCAACACATAAAAAAAGAGAGGAATTCTTTGCCCGGCGCCTTCGCTCCTATTTCTTTTTTGTATTTTTGTTTCTTACCTCTTTTCTCACCAAGCGGCGCAGGGTTGACGTATCTTGCTAAAAGAAATCCACGTCAAGGTAAGAGAAATTTTGAGCAGGGGTTAAAAGTACTGTGCAAAAGTGAAGTACAAGGAGTTAATATAAAATGATTGTTTCTTGCAATATCGCTTTTGCTGACACTTCTCCTAGCTCGTGGTCCGAATAACTATTTCGTTACTTTACGAAATGAAACGCTTCCGAACTTTATTTGGAATAAGACGAGGAACGAAATTTCGAGTAACCTACTTACAAAATAACTAACAGCATAGCTAGGCGTATACTTCGATGGCGGCGTCTTTTAAATATCTCCACGGAGGAGTCCTTCCTGAGAAGCTAACAGCTCCTCGACTAGTCAAGAAATTTCCCAAATTTTACGAAACCAGGAGGTTCATTAACATATTTACAAAAGCCCGCCACCTGTCCTTATCCTCGGTCAAATCAACTCATTCCACGCCCTCCAATAATATTTATTTGAGATCCATTTTAACCTTTTAAAACCTAGCGGTAACTTTACATACGATATTAAAAAATTCTACGTGGTGGCAACATTACGTTTATGTGTTTTGTACGGATCTCAGAACAAACAGCAACTTTTGCCTTATAAAACATTAACAGACTGGTTTTTATAACCGAAGTGGAGAGTGTTTACAGCGCGGTACGCACTGAGTCCTTATATAAAACAGATAAGCTTCGTCTTTAAAGGGTTAATATTAGTCTTCCATTCAGCGTAGGTCTTTGACGTGGCACGTTTCCTTCTGGTTTCCCCACAGAAGTGTCCTATAGTGAAAGTACAATATATGCTGTCCATGTATGTGTAAAATATTCGCGTTCTATTAATTTCGAATGCTGAAGTTTCCTATGAGCACCATTAATGCCTATCTTGTACAGCAAAACTAGATGGGCTACTACAGGCAGCAAAGCAAAGCAAAGTAAAGAAAGGAACGTGTACCGCGATACAGTTTACGTGCCTCAATGCCACACAGTGAATACTGGCAACACGTAACAAGTGTTGCTCAAAATTTTGCATCTCTTTGCCTAAAGCAATCAGGTAATTCATATCTATGCTGACGATTTGTCAGTGTTTATACATACAGCTCCAGGCACTGAGGCAACTGTCCAGTACTACAATGGGCACGGCTAAGGCAAAGGCACGTCACTATGACCTGCATTACCAGGGTCCGAAGAACAAAATTTCTATCACCGACATTCCGAAATTTTAGTGGCTGTTTATAAAAGGGTAACTTGTCCCACTATCGATCTGTATATCTTTGTCGTCTGTTCGACACGAGTTACATGCCCCCCCCCCCCCCCCGCGACCTTAGTTTAACCAATCTCATGGTCACTGGAGGCGAAAAGAAGGCACGAAGTCTGGCGGAATGTAGGCTAATTGCAACAAATGACCACCTCATTAATATGGCACTTGAGACTCTTGTGGTCACAGATCTTAATGTTACCCTATTCTGTGATAAGATGTCGTGTAGTTTGGTAATGGTACCGATGTTTCGAAAGAATCTACTGTTTCCATCTTCAGAATAAAATAAAACGCTCTACTCTGAAGAACGAGGTAGGAGATTCCTCCAAAACTCTGACATGTCTACCAAACTACACGGTGTCACACCCCAAAACAGCATAACTCTTCGGTTTGAAAGTCATGTGCACATGTTGTCACTTAAGAAACAAAGAGGGGGTCAATTACCATAAAAACGAGGAGTTTTACTACATAAGCTTATACGCGTACTATATTACACCCACTTCATCCTAATTAGCTTCACCCGGAGTTTAAATACAGAGGCTAGCTACGTTGGTATTTTGGAGAGTATAGAAAAACTACACAAGCCACGAATAGACGAAAAATAAGTACCTCTTCTGTGCCTTGCTTGAGCGGTCGATATGTATATATACACAGTTGCGCAAGTAATTCCAATGGATAGCGAACCCCCAGCTTAAACAGTCCCGCAGTTGAGCAATAAATTAAGTGAATTAACTCTCTTCACATCACTACATCGTCACACTTTACTTATCGGGGTTCCTCACACCAACATTACTCCAAAAGTTCCATTTAAACGTTTCCTTTCAACAGTTTTGACTGGTTTTGATTAAATACTCCATTAGACACACCGTTTTACGCAACTGACAGCATTATCTCCACGTATGGCGCTTCAGTATTTGTTCTCACACATATAACACCCAACACGTTTTACATTCACAAGAACAGAGAACAAATTTCATTTTAGTCTTATGTCTACAACTTGATTCGAGCACCACCAATAAAGAAATTTACAGACCTTTATCCAATAAGCCACACGATAAATGCGAAGCATACTTAAATCCTCAAGTGGGCTTTAAACCTCACTGTCTCAATGTCTCAGCAAGAAAAGAACTGGAGTGTTTCAAATCGTGCGGACACCCGCGTCGGATGAATGTAAGCCGCGACCTCCAAATGTTTACCGACGTACTAGAGAATGAAGCTATAATAAAAAAAAAGAAGGCGAGCCCTGTGGTATTGTAGATTATAATAAAATTCCATCCGTGATATAAGAAGCGAGGGTAGGTGTCTGGATGTGGCGTTAACCCGTAACAATAAATAACCTAAGGGGGTAAATCCCGCTTCTGCCATCACTTCACGTTCTCGCTTTCTCTCTCCCCATTTCTTAAAAACATTGCGAGAGGTGAAAAATATGATCATCTGCAGGCCAGCTCTTCTGTCTGTGGTGGACTCAGATGCTTCATGTCTTAAAAAGATTGAAACAACGGTTTTCAAGAGATTGTTTCTATAAAAGTATCCGACATAAAATAAGGTATGCTAGTTTACGACGTGAAGCGTATAGCATCAAAACGTACAACTTCAGTGTCTAGCATCACTCATGAATTAGGCGTAATATCTACTTCAACACTCCATACGTTGTAGGTACTTTCGTCTCAAAATTAAACTGAACATTAAGCCACACGGCCAATCACATGTAGTATCTGTTGGGTTTTATATCTATTGGGTTCTTTTTTTTTTGAAAAACATTGTGTAAATTACGTTATGGAAATGATATGTACTATTTCACAAACTTGTTATTCTAGAAGAAGTAGACGTTTCTATTCCTCAAAAACACTAATCACCAACAAATGCACAAACAGAGTTTTATCATCAATCGTAACACACTCCTACATGTTTCGACCCTACTGGGTCATTTTCAGGGAGAACGTTTTTGTTATCGTTACACTAAGGTTGCACTTTATAGCTGAGTGAGAATGTGCTGCTGACTGTGTACTGCGTTGTTTTCGGAGGCCTGCAGAACGGGACCGCAGAGAGTTCACGCCTCCAGTACACAGCACACAGTCAACAGCACATTCTCACTCAACTATAACGTACAACCTTAGTGTAACGATAACAAAAATGTTCTCCCTGAAGATGGTGATTAGTGCTTTTGTATAATATAGTGCACGGACCTGGAACACATTACATTTGTTTCTGTTCCTGTTCGTAATGTGAACACTTACTTTGCAATACGTTTTGAAGCTCATAAATTTAACAGAGCAGTGGGCAAGATCCCCTTTCTTCACTTAATATCAGCGAGGTGGAGGCAAGATTTCCTACGTATATAAGACAAACACCCTTGTCACATGACACGTTTTTCCCCTATAAAAACCCCACTGAAATTCGAAAAGTCGGGACACAATTTACTTGCAGTCACTAAGCACCACTCCGATATCTGCTCTGGTGGTCTTGCCTTGTACCTCGTCGCCGCTACATACTACCAACCACTAAACAAATGTAACTACTATCAAGGCAATAAAGCTTTTACTATATTATTGGAGACTGGCTTGAGCTATCACTCTTTAACGACGCCTTACCCAGGCCACATAACAATTAAGAAGGCTATCGCACACCGCTCGGCGAACCTTCCTGTCATCCTGGGGTATCCACCCACCTGGATAATACACACAAGTGGTATTCAAATAAATATCTAGATAAAATTTCTTACGAGATTAGAGAATCTCACAGCCTATTTAAGTCTTCTGGAGAGTAACACTTCTTTTTGGACTGCCTGACAATGAAGATGAAAGCACTACGATCCTTGTAAACGTCAGGAACTGCTCCCCCAGCGACAAAGCATCATATCCCGGAAGACTTTACTTTTCATAAAATTTCTTGTTTATCATCGCGAATAAACAAACCGATAAATCATAGAATGTTAACTCAGGCAAATACATACGAAAGCTTTCTTTAAGGGTTCTTACAAACCATTTGTACGCATAACAAATAAAAAAATTCAATATGCTTTAACAACAGTTTTGAATGATTAAACTCACTAAATACATGGAAAATCCTTAATACTATTACACTGTTCAGAATTTTTCTTATTCACTGTGTATTTTGTTTGTTTAACCATTTAGCAGCTTGTAATATAAATACACAGACATAAGCATTGCTGCAAGACATTTTAAAGCATTCTCACATGAAGCCAACACTGGGAACATTTGACGTCTCTACATCCAGTTCCAAAAGATATATATTAATATTAACTTAATAATAACCTGAGATTTGACATTTGTTTAATCGTTTCTGGCAGCAGAACCTGCTGATTTGGCACTACTAATAGTCTCATATTCCGCTAGTCTATGCGATTTTAGGCACTTTTGTCTACCTTCCGGCATCACTATTTCCGTAAGTATTTCATTACACTGGAGTACCCGTAAGAAGGAGGCAACAGTGCTCCCCCCCCCCCCCCTCAAAAAAAACCGTTGGTACGTGTAGACAAATCCGCAGGGTGTCGCATTCCATACAGATATGAGAATCTCAAATCCCGCCTAATCCCATGGCGTTTATCGCCCATCGTAATGTCGCATACATTCCTCGGCTTTTTTCCTAGCAGTTTCCCTAGAATGCTAAATAGCCATATCTTCTCCTCTTCCGCTTCCTAACTCCGTCTTTATACGTTTTCAAAAGTTCAGCAAAACGTACTTCTTTCCTCGACACCTCTTGTGTTAACTGTAGGTGTCTGTCTGCCTGTCAAATTTGAGTACGAGTGATATATTATATTAATTGAATAACTGTCGTGAAATATGTTCCACTAGCGGTCATGCCATGGTGGCACGTTCTGGTAAACTTCGACAGGTTTTCATGACAGCCGGCCACTGGAAGACCTCCCGAACTTCAAGCTGGAGTGCTATCTAGCACAACGCGACACGCTGGACCAGGAAACAGGGCGTACAGAGTTCTTTTTTTAATCTATCAACACTTTCAGTAGCTCCGGTAGAATGGTTCTATGATTAAAGCACAATGGATTTGAAATAACATACAATGAAGTGGTCGTGGCCAAATTCGAACTTGGGAAGTATAGATTATGACGCACACGCGCACTTATGAGGCACTTTACCACAACGTGGTTGTTGGTCTGCGTATTGCTTGAGAATACACGGCTGAAAACTTGTACGTACTATTATTAATTATTTTGTGTCTAAAGAAGGAGAATAAGCTGCGAGTGTAGTGGCGACACTACGCTTGTTATTATGGGGAATGTAGGTTCCCAGGCTGTGCCCGCTCGTCCTTCTGACAAAGGTAGTTTCAACACAAGGTATAGATTTAAATTACAAACAAAATAATTCGTATCTCACAGACAATACACTCCATCTCTACTACAGAGCAAGAAGTTAAAAGTTTATAAGCGAATAGTCATTGTTTAGTGATAGAATCGTGTAATATAACCGACTACCTCAGTTTCTAAGTCCTTTCAAGTTTCTAGTTCATCCACAGGTCTCTGTTGTGTACCAGATAAATATTAAACACTGGCGCGAAAATGTTGAAAGAGTGAAGTGCATACATTTCATAATACAAAAGATTAGAGAAGGACATTTGTCGATACAGAATAACGCGTTTTCACGATGACTTCGAACACACATTCTTCTTATTACGTTCAAACCAATACTGAGAACTTCTAATAGAACTGTGACAAGGTAACTGCAGAGACAGAGGGCAGACATGCAGCGATTTCAGGCCAAGGCAATACGAGCGTTTTATACGACATCCGTGCACGGAAATGAGGACGTGAACACGAGTGACACACATTCATGTCTGTGCACAGTTCATTGCCTGACAAGGAAAGATGAGCAACGACAGTAACAGAAACTTATAAAGATGCAAAGCTTTTGAAAAGCAAAGAAAAGCGAGAGAGATAAATGGAAGAGGAGCAGAAAAAGGAGAAGGTGTAAGATGCTAAGGCACGAAATGAAGCGAAATAAACGTTACAAAAGCTAAGTAGAGAAATAACTGAAGTCAAGTATCTAAAGAAGACGTATCCGTATGTTACGAAAAGAAGGAAATAAGACGAAGAAACGAGGAGGTGGAGAAGGATGGTGATGGGCGATGAAAGACAAACAAGGATATCTGGTGGGATTAAGGCGAGGAGCAGGAGGCGATAACAATAAATATATTGAGCAATGAACAGAATGAGAGAAGTACAGGAGTCGATAGCTAAAGGTAAATATGAGGAAGTACAATGGGAAAGCGAAAATGATCCAATATAAAATCGGCCAATAAGGAACAGAAGTGGCAAGAGAAGAAAGGAATTGGAAATACAGATAAAACAGTGATTATGCGGAGAAAGGGAGTTGGGAACGTGCGGTGAGGACGGAGGGGGAAGAGAGAAGTTACGCGGGGGGAAAAAAGAGGAGGAGCAGTGCAGCGTGAAGTAGCGAAGGTTCCAAGACCTAGGAAGATTATGAAGAACATAAGAATAAGTTGTGAGATTTGAGGTTCTCACAGCGGTGGTGGTGAAGATTCAATAAGTGGATTATGTCCACACACTCAGCCTGATACAGCGTTAGCTACGGAAGCCACGAGACCTGAAGAGAGTTGTTGCGGCAAGTGTGTACCTCAGACTCCGTGAGTTGTTACGGCAAGTGTGTGCCTCAGGCTCTGTGAGTTGTTGCGGAAAGTGTGTACCTCAGGCTCCGCGAGTTGTTGCCGCAAGTGTGTACATCAGACTCCGTGAGTTGTGGCAAGTGTGTACCTCAGGCTCCGTGAGTTGTGGCAAGTGTGCACCTCAGGCTCCATGAGTTGTTAAGGCAAGTGTGTACCTCAGGCTCCGTGAGTTGTTGCGGCCAGCGTGTACCTTAGACTCCTTGAGTTGTTGCGGCAAGTGCGTACCTCAGGCTCCGTGAGTTGTTACGGCAAGTGCGTACCCCAGGCTCCGTGAGTTGTTACGACAAGCGTGCACCCCAGGCTCCGTGAGTTATTGCGGCAAGTGTGTACCTCAGGCTCCGTGAGTTGTTAAGGCAAGTGTGTACCTCAGGCTCCCTGAGCCACGACATTTGACGAATTGTCACGAAAAGTGTGTCTTGTAAGGTACGGTAACCACAAGACTTAACCTGAGGTGCCACGGCAACTACATGTTCTAAGCTATGGGAGCCACGAGACTTGACGAGACCTGATGAAAGTTGTCATAACAAGTACGTACTGCAGACTATGGGAGTTACGAGATTTGACCAGAGTTGTCAACGGCAACTATGGACTACGATACAAGTACATCGATAGTCCAACATTAATTTGAGCCCCTTTTGGCTCCCAGTTCACGATTGTGGCACACCAACAGCACCTGGGAGCGGCTTCAACTGTGCGCTATTCACGATGCTCCCTTAGTCTATCAACTTACTGCCGTACGCAAAGGGCAATTAATTCCCCTTGCTAACTAAATATAATGGCTCAGTCTCCAGACCCTTGACGTGCCTACGAACACGCAATGACAGGCATCCACCTAGTACAGACTACTCGTATACAGCGACAACAAGAATGTAACAAAACCTTGTCACAGTAAAAAGTTAAATCTGTTATAATAATTTGACTTACTCAGACCGTCAACAACGTGCACACGATGCAAAAGAAAACGAACAGCTTCAAATTCCGTCGTGTATTCTGTATAAGCCAGTGCCCTTGCAGTTTATCTCGCTTCATTAACCTTTTAAAGCCTAGCGGTAACTTTACGTACCACCAGGTTTAACATTAAAAAATTCTAAGTGGTTCCCACGTTGCGTTTATGTGTTTTGTACGGATCTCAGAACAAACAGCAACTTTTGCCTTACAAAACATTAACAGACTGGTTTTTATAACCGAAGTGGAGAGTGTTTACAGCGCGGTACGCACTGAGTCCTGATATAAAACAGATACGCTTCGTCTTTAAAGGGTTAATTAGTGTTATAGTGTAACAATTTGGCTCTTTTAAAAAGAGAAGCTGATGTATAATATATTTCAACACGTTAGGGAATGTACACGAGGTGTTAAGAGTTCTTACGAGTTCTTTCCCTTTCAGCCATACGCTGAAAATGAATATTGCACATAAAATGTATGTATTATTTCTCTTACCATTTTCTGATTGAAACATTTATAAACACAGACTAAACACGTGAAATGGAGACAATTTTAATGCAATACTGCCCACAAAATAAAAAGGACAGGAATGAAAACTATAAACATATTCAGGCATGTAGTATGATCGAGTTTTGAAATCTCTCTAATTTAGTTTCCATATCCTGCCACCAGTGGCTCCAGCAGCGACGTTGTGTAAAATGGCGTCCCAAGCGCAGAAAGCCAAGTGTATGCTCCGTATCACCAATCTAAATCTGTGGTAGCAGCACGAAGGAGATTTCGTACGAAGTTTGGCAGCGAAACAGCGACGAAAATGTCCCTATACAAATGCTGTCAGTTGTTGAATGTGGCTGGTTGCATTTGTAAGGGGAAAAGCCCCGGTAAACGACACAGTCCCCTGAAGCTAAGGCAAAGTCCGACCAACGTTTTATCGCTGTGCAAGAAAATCGTAACGAGAATCTGCCCGACAGCTAAGCATTCCAGGCAGGACAGCGCACAAAATTCTGCAATTAGCTTGACATTTAAAAGACAAAAATACCAACTGCTGCAACGCGTCACAGCCCAGGACAAAGAAACTCAGTGTGTGTGCTGTAAGTGACATTAAAATCTGAAAATGACGGAAGAATGTTTACAGCGAAAATTTTGTTTAGTGATGAAGTCATTTTCCACCGGCCCGGCCGCGTTAACCGACACAATATTTAAATTCGGTGGAGCGGCAATCCGTATGCAATGATTGAAGGAACGTATAAGAGACAGTCTTGTGTTCCATGCATTTTGTGCTCCATCAAAACAAAAACTGTTAGCACCTTTCCTTTCCGCCGAAAACGCTACCAGTGCAGTGTACCTCGACATGTTCAAAAAAGTCATCGTGTGATCCGATTTTGGAGGAAGGTATGCGCTTCCTGCAAGAGAGAACGCCTCCATTTTTACATTGGAATTCAGGCGAGACTTCTTGAATCGAAATTTTCTATGAACGTGGGTTGGTACAGGCGGCCCTATCACTTTGCCAGGTCGTTACCCTGACCCCACACCACTTGTTTCCTTCTTCTGCAAGTACGTAATGGCAGCCGTTTACGTTCCACGAGCGGCCACCACTTTGTCAGAACTTGCTGGAAGGATATGAACATACACCCGCCATGCTTACAAATGTGTGCAACGAACTTGAATACAGATGTGAAATGCGTGGGGGCTATTCACTGTGCCATCGTTGAACATCTGTGAACCGTTAAGTGAAGGTCGAAAAAACGTGATGCTAGAACCTACCAAAATACATTTAGTGTCCTTTCCTTTGCTTCCTACTTCTTGAGCATTATTACATTAACCCTTTAAAGACGAAGCGTATCTGTTTTATATAAGGACTCAGTGCGTACCGCGCTGTAAACACTCTGCACTTCGGTTATAAGAACCAATCTCTTAATGTTTTATAAGGTAAAAGTTGCTGTTTGTTCTGAGATCCGTACAAAACACATAAACGCAATGTGGGCACCACGTAGAATTTTTTAATGTTAAACCTGGTCGTATGTAAAGTTACCGCTAGGCTTTAAAAGGTTAAATCATCTACAGCCCCTTCCCCTCCGCACCGCTGGAGGAGCCACTGAGCTGATCAGGACGTACTGACACACACAGCGACCTACCCCTGCCAGGAATTGAAACTTTATCCACAGTCACGTCACTGTTATTGCGGTAATTTTAGAAAATGTTATCATGATTCCTAAACGCTGACATTATCTAATTACGGAAGGTCATGTTTTCCGTATTCGAAACCACAGACGGCACAAGCCCTAAGTAGCGAAGAAGAAATACGGAGTCAGGTACGTTTTACGGAGAGTCATAAAACCACGAAATAAATTTCAGATGTACTTCCTCAGCCAGCACACTGAAAGACATGCGATCCACTAATTTATTGTGTTCCATGTCCGTGCACTATGTTATACAAAAACACTAACTCTCCGCGGCCCGGGTCCGCGTAGAGTTCACGCCCCCCAAAAACAACGCAGTAAACAGTCAACAGCACATTCTCACTCAACTGTAAAGTGCAACCCCAGTGTAACGGTAACGAAAAGTTCTACGTTGAAGATGACCCAGCAGGGTGGAAACATGTAGGAGTGTGTTACGATTGATGATAAAACTCTTTGTGTATTTGTTGGTGATTAGTGTTTTTGTAAGCGTTCCACTGTTCACATTACTGCGAGGCATTTCGTCAACGACTTGATTGAGATCTTCCATGCAGATGTTATGTTACACCACTTCTATATACGGACTTATGACTAGAAAATTGTTCCACATCTCCAGATTTATGTATCAATTTCTTATCCTTGTAAGCCACTTCGGCCCATATTTGCTTTACGGCCCGCCCCCACCCCGGTCCTCTTCCTCCAACTAATTTGTTAGCTGCTAGTCGTAACACTATCATAGAACCAAACGAGCGAATTTTTTATCTTCTTTTAAAAAAAATAGGTTTACTTACTCAGACACAATCACACACGCCAAGTAATTATAGGCCTGATGCAGTATTAGTGTACTCACCTGAAAAGAGAAAGGAAATACAATTAGGGACACTAAAGACACGGTAAACTGTTTTAATCCTACACAACTTACGTTTGTGGTCATGAAGAGAGATGGTCTGGACTTGTAAGCCTTAGCAGACAGAAAAAATGGAATGCATGTTTCTAGTAAGAAAACCATTTTAAGCGGCCATTTGGAAGATCGATAAGATTATACAGTAATAAAGGTAAAGTTTTCCCTGTATATGGCATGAAGACACTTGACAGAGTGGAGACATAGCTCCACTTATTCCACCTGGCACTTATATGCAGTTGAATAATCAACTTTATGCCCCGGCATCTTCACCCCGGAGGAAAGAGCCGCGGTAGCTATTGAATGCGAGGCAGTGTGGGTTACAGAACAGAGCTGAACGTTTTGGGGAAGAGAGAGAGAGAGAGAGAGATCCTGTCCACACCGGAAATCGAACCACGGTACGTCTTGCTACAATGAACTCAGCTTAATCATCATCATCATCATCATCATCATCTTCTTCTTCTTCTTCTTCTTCTTCTTCTTCTTCTCCTCCTCCTCCTCCTCCTCCTTCTCCTCCTCCTCCTTCTACTTTTTTTTAAACGTCATTAGAGTCCAAGGCGGACCTTCGCCTCTTTAAAGGACTTCACACGGTGGGTTCTGTTTTCTGACCTCTCTTTCCAATTTTTAATCTTTCATCAATAAGTATATGTTTGTACAAAGTTCCACCACCTGTTTTTGGTCGTCCCACTCAGCTTGAATTTGTGGTGAAAAACTTGGTGCTTCCGTTTCGCATTTGGGAGGTCCTGAGTTCGAAACTGGACTCGGAATTCGGGTGTCCATACTGGTCACAGTTTTCATCCGTCTCTCAAGACAGAGGCCGTTACAGCACCTGAAGTAGAAAAGGATCAGTTCCATGCACATCTTTTGCAATCGTCTTAACGTTCGACGTTGTACAGTCTCAGCGATAGGGTCATTACAAAGACCATAAATAAAGTGAAGGTCAGAAACGGATCATAAATATATGAACTAAACGTCAGAACGTAGGTTAGGAGTTCGGGAAACAGGTCGTGTCGTATGAGGGGCTTAGGTAACAGCCGATAGAGTGAGACCTTTCGGTCGGCTTTTTACTCACAATTCTGGTTCGGGATTGGATCCACTGAGAACCGTTAGAGCTGCAAAACCAAAATGTGGAAGAGGCGTTCAGCAAACCGCATTTCAAGTTAATGTTACGCATCCGTATTTATATTATACATCTTCCGTGCCGTTGTTTTACATACGTAACTACATGTACATAGGAGCATGTATAATTACCATTCTATGACTTGGTAGAAGCTCCTTATTGTCTACAACGATAAACTCCCTGATGATGGCTGGATAACTCAGCCGGAATATGTTGGAGGTTACGTAAATAAAGTGCAGTCGTTGGTGACAAATAAATATTTACGTTATGAGTCCAACTGTGTTTGTATTTCAAGAAGAACCAAATACAATACAGTCAAACCCGGTTATAACGACAACGGTTTATGCGACACCTCGTCTATAGCGTCACATATTCTGTGGTACCAATTAATTCCGCACTCTTAACCATAACATTAAACTCCTCGGTTATAACGACACTCATTTATGACGACATAAAATATCCAGTCCCCTTCATGACGTTATAACCGAGTTCGACTGTAGTCGTCGTCTTCTTGAAACGGCATTCCAATATTATCACCTAAATAATAATTTTTTTTAAAATTATCCAAGAAATATTTAAATTTTCCACCGGTCTATTAAGTATTTGTAGTTTGTTTTGCCAGTGAAATCACAAGCTGTGGACCACAGTTCGACTTCCAGCAAGGTCAGATATTTTCTGTACTCGCATGCGGAATTTTCATCCGCTATGCAACAGAAGAGTTAAGAAGCACCCCCCCTTCTCATTTTCATGGAGTAGTGACTAAGGAAACCCTAGATTTGTATTTATTTTATGTCTTTATGTGATGACGTGTCTTTTAACGTGCCTGATATATACACGAAGGGGAAATGGTTGATACAGACCAACTGAAAATGTATAGAACGCAAGGAATGCAGAACTAGATCTAGGGTGTTGATTTCCCCCAGACATTAGCCGAATAAACATGGCTGAGCTCCGTTCTGGAGTCGATCCCAGTTACTTAAAATAATTAAAAGCCTTCGGGAGTTCCAAACCCCGCCTTCGTCGTAATTCACCACGTTATCAGATTATTGGCGAAAGAAAGACAGAGAACGGCGCTATTTATAGACGGCTTCTGCAACTCGGAGAGTTCTCTTCATCGCCAATATTTCTTCTACGATCTGCCTAACGTCCTTGTTTCCTGATCGACCTCAAGGAACCCCCAACCCTCAACCCCAGCCCTTCTACCGACAAAATACCACGCCCCAGTCTCAAAAAACAGAAGATCGAAGTGCTGGGCAGTAGCTGCACACTTGTCAATATTTTTATCTAATAATGGAAAAGAAATTCGGTTTCATTATTGCCACAATAACACTGCGTCACCGCAAACAGGATATGATTCTCGCCTTTTCATACAAATGATGTAAGATTTGGTGTCTAGCAACATTTCTTGTTGAAGAGTTGGCAATGCTTCAATTTATCACACGCAATTCTATCAGAACTAGCGCGATTCATGTTACTGAACGCCAAGGTTCAGAAGTGACGTCACGTGCAAAATGATCGATAAGGCATCGTTTATGCAAAATTTGTCTCCCCTCTCTCTCCGAACAAAACCCCCATCCATCTCCACACTGAATCACCAGTTATCGCCATCAAACTGAAAAGTTAATGTATATTTTTCGAAAATCGTTATCCTTAACAAATTTAAGCAATTCTAGCAACACAGCATTACGTTTACGAGATACAGTCATTTAATATTAGCTCACTTTACAACAGCAGGGTAGACTATTAGGATTTCTGTGAGTGAATTGGTAGCTACGTAAAAGGAACTGGTCGTGGCCTACAATGAGGTACGATCCAATCATTTGCGTAAAGAGACTGAAGAAAACGGCGACAGTGAGATACAACGGTGTCTGGGTAGTGACTTGAACCCAGAACATCCAGACAGCAATACCAACCTAATGTACGAAGTGACTGAAATGTGATCCTCTGTGCTGACGTGGTTACATCGTTATCATAAATCTTCTACATTTCTTCTCCTTTTAATTACGAAATTAAAGAGAACTCGCTCGTTATGATTCGGTTAAAAAGCCGTTACAATGTTAGCTGTAACAGAAACGAGTAAGGCATACAAAATTGCGAGTACAATTTGACCACTTGTTTTGCGTGTACATAAGAAGGTCAAACCTTACTTCCGCAGGAGAACGTAAATGATTTCCGTGATTTGAGGCCTTCGCCGCTATGCTGTTAAGATCTGCGTTCTTCTGGCATATTACACAGCGTCGAGTGGTAATCCTTTACCGACGTTTCGGGACAACGTATCGGTGCCATCTTCAAGGGTCAAGAAGTCCAATAAGAGTAGATGGACTTCATGACCCTTGAAGATGGGAACGATACGTTGTCCCGAAACGTCGGTAGAGGATTACCATTCGACGCTACGTAATATCCTAGAAGGACGCAGATCTCATAAACTGATTTGTACAGTGTTACTACGAGGTAACGAATAGCAGGAGGTTGACGGCCAAAAGTTAAGTCGATTGCAGGAAGCTAAAGTGGGACGGACACGGGGTAAACAAAGTATGTATAGAGAATTTCTTGGGAAAAAAACTGCCAAACGTGGCCAACTTGATAATCGAATTGATGGGGGAGGCGATGTTAACATTACAAACGACACTATGGAACAGGTTGTTAGGGTGCGACACGGATTCTGGGACGTTTAAAATGGCAAGATTTGTTACAATAGGCATAAAAACTTCGGGTTCTTTTATCAAAAATTTTGTTACCTGATATTACTTATAAGGGGGCAGAACTTAAATCGTAATTGAGCGAACACAATCTACATTTTCCAAATACGTACATGTGAATTTTGTAGTGAGTCTCAATTCCTGTTCAAAGTAAAGGATAACGCTCTAAATATTTTGAGATCTTAGAAGACGCAAATTAGTAAGCAGTAAACCGTTTGCAGTTCTCGCGTTCTGTTAGTTATGGCAAAGCGAGATAGAGAGATGAGCTGGAAATGAAGATAGATGAGGAACTCGCGGCGCGTCGAGTGACTGATGGGAGAACTTCACGTGGTACCAAACGACACGCTGCAGCTCCGCTCCGAGGGGCTGATTAATGAATTCGGCCATAGCTCGCAGCTAAACTCTCAGCAGCCAGTGCTAAAATCACAAGCCCTTTAAAAATAACATGCAATAAATCGATCTTTGCTTTCGTTCGACTATTAAATTAACTGTAAAAACACTTCTGACGCTGTTCCCGATATATCACATTATTACTGCAATTTATTCCAAACTTTATTCCACAATGGCTACTAATACGCTAGCATCTACGTAATGTCAGCAATTTCTCACGTTGCTCACACACTACACTTGTGAACTCTGTTAAGCTGTGATTATTTACCTGAACATCACTAATACATAGGTCATTTTGACGGAGATTCGGTGTGTTTACTGTGAGTTCGGAACTGAAATTTTATGTACCACTCAGACGAATCCAAATGCGCAAAGTGTTTATTAAATATTACTGTAACATAGATGAAATACATGGATGGCTCCGTAAAAAGGACCAATTATATTCTAAACACCTTCGATATTCGATAGATTTTACAAAATTAAACTCCGCCATTTCGATACTTCAATATCACCCTGTAGGCCTACTTATTACATGTGTATTCCATCAATGCAAGTTATGGCACCCCTAAAACAGAGATGCATAAATCCCGCACGTCAGGCCGTTGTGGCGCTTAGCATCTGCGGATCCTCAGTACTGAACTTGTCTCTTGTTAATCTTCTAGTGCCACCAGTTTAGAGGGGACTTTTGGAAAATATGTACACCCCTGCCCTAAGAGCATGAGAGACACAAACCCCGTTCTTTCCGAAACTAAAGCGCAAAGTGTCACCTTATAATGCAAAGCTAATGATTTTTATTTATTTATGCATCCGAAATATGAACCCATGTACATTTATGATATCCTGCTGAATTCTTCCTAGAATGAGAAATGTTTCAGACAAAAGTTGTACAGAAAATCAAAACACACATTTCATGTTCAATAACTTATTTCCGAAAAGTGTGCCACTTGTGAGATAATGTGGAAAAATAAGGTAGAGGCAGACAGGCCACAGATGGTAATGTAATACGGCGATGCGCTTTGCATGCTGGATAACTAAGTCTACAGACACATAGTCAAAATATGTAATACTTCTTTTTGCACGGGAACAATGGTTAGGCGAACGCGCCTCAATGTTACGTTTATGCACACGTAGTCTCTGTCTTGTCATACGGAGAATCAGTGTTTTCTGTGAGGTAAGAGATGCAAGTTTTAAATATACAGGATATACACAAAAGAATGGTGCGATTTCAAAAGTTAACAAGAAATTTATTTCTCACCTTACACGGGCACAACGTACACCGTCAGCAGTGGCAACTGTCCAAGTTTCTCATGCGTTAATCACAATCCTTCAATGTGTGCACCCTGGGTCACACGACACACATCCACACGGTAATCAAATTCATCCCAGACTCGGTGTAGCATGTCCGCTGTAATGGTCTGCAGTGCATGCGTTATCCGATCATTAAGTTCCTTGAGGGACATGGGCAATGGTGGTACGTAAACAGCGCTAAAGACAGCGTTTACGTACCACCATTGCCCATGTCCCTCAAGGAACTTCGTCAAAAGTGTTTGACGCACCCTATTCTGTGCAAAGATTGTAGTTTCATGCTAATGTCCTGTAATCCATTGTAAGGTATCTTAAGAACTTAGTAAGTACAGAAAAATTGATCGGTTTCATATTTCAATGTATTTGTTAACTAATACCAACTGTTTTAATTTGACAACTGTACAATATATTTCCTTGTCGTCGGTAAAAAAAACTGAATTTATCGTTTTCCAGAACAGCTATTACACAGATATATATATTGCACTTTCTCCTTATGAAATGGAATTTACGGAAAAAGAAAGATACTTCCCGATGGGAATTTCTGCATCAGTGAAGGACGTTATGGTTTGAACGTAATCTTTTATGTGTGCAGATTCAAAACTTTCATCTCCCTGTCCTGGCGGATCGTATTCACTCCATTCTCTCATGCTATAATCTGCTCATTTTTTGTCCCTTTGTTTCCAAAGCCCGAGCAACTACGCTGTTACATCAAGGTTTTGGTGGTCAGGGCACAGTTTCGGTTTAGATAAGGTCCCGCTTGCAATCCTGTATACGTGAGAGGCGAAGGGGATTTTGTTTCATGCTTCCTGCATACTGTTTATGTTGGGGCCACAATGGGCTTGCTTTTAGCTCTATTTATTTTTGCTGTATATATTTCTACCCCACCCTTTTCTTCTAGCATTTCAGTTAGTGCTTGTTTTAGAGCGTCCTCTCACGATAAACACAGCCATACACTTTAGCCGCAAGGACAAATCCGATAGGCGGAGTGATGACGTTTCCACAATAGACAATATTCAATGTTACTAATTACAACCGATCTGCGCGGTACAAACTCCAAGCATGACACATAATATAGTATTTCACTAGACTGGCTGGAGAAAGCAACGCCGAAAATGCGTTTATTACTATATTTATAATTTATTTAATGCCACTGTTTTCATCTGTTTGTAAAAATTCGAATTGTCCCATTTAGAGACAATCATGAATTGGAAAGTATGTATATTTCGACCCTCGAAGATGAGGGCAATACGTCGTCTCGAAACGTCGGGAACCAATTACCCAGTCACGTTGCATCGTATTCCATACGAAAAAAAAAACATCATCCATACCGCTGGGGAAAAAATAAAAAACTTGCATTCATATTGCAGCCTAAATTGTCGGTAAAATTCCGTTCCCAGTCATCCATAGGCCTTACAACAAAACGTTCCTTACATAAGGTCGCACGTCAACGTCATAATTTTGTCGTTTCCTAACCTCAAATGCAGTGGCTACCCCAAAATCTTAAGGTTTATTCGGCGAACTATTTTAGGCCAACAGGCCGTCTTAAAAGCGAAAGAAAAAGTCGGTTTACGGAATAACCATGTTGTGGGCGCTCTCCGACTTTTAACCACCTAATTCCACAGAGCAGAGTCCTTCCTAAGAAGCTCGTAAATGCTCAGCTAGTCAAGAAATTCCCCGCAATCCATGGAACCCTCAAGTTCATTACCACGTTAAGAAGAGCGCGTTATTTGTCCCTCTCATGGGCCAGATCAATCCATTCCATACCTCTAGCCTGTGTCTTGAAAGTCCAATTTAATATTACCTTCCCATTTACGCCTAATCTTCCAAGTTTTCTCTTTCCCTCACGTTTCCCACCAAAACACCGCACGTTCCTCTCCTCTCCTTTCCTCCACACATGCCACATGCCTTGGCAATCTCACTCTTCTCTATTTGATCAGAAGAATAATAGATTTTTGAACCACCTGAACGATTTTCATAAAATTTGGAATGACACTTGATGCCGTCTTTTTTAAAATCAGTAATAAAATACGGTGGATTTTTTATATACCGTCCCATCCACCCGCACATAAACACGCAATCTCCAGTACACAGACCAGGGATCCACCACGACATCGCCTGCAGTTTAACTGATCATATTCGTACATATTTTATATCTTTTTAACACGTATATACATTGTTAGTTCTGTTTTGTGCAATCTTACTTATATGCGAAACCCTGATGATGATCCCATTAGGGATCGAAACATGTCGGATTGATTTACAGATCCTGTAACACAGAATATCTGAAAGCAATAGAGTGCGTTTTGTTGGACTGAGTATTGTGTGCTTTATAGTACGGTGGGTGGGCGAAAATATTAGGCGAGAGGAGCGCTAGTTCCACTCGCTTTACGGTGCTGAAATAATGTATTATAATAGACCTTGGGGAAAAATAAGCTACTTTTAATATGGCAATACGTCTGATTTTGTGGAATATAAAATAACAACAACGCGGCTTTGAAGAAAGATTCCTTGGCTTTCGGGTTGATGGCATTAACGAGTGAACCATGCGAAACTTGATACTCAGATCACAAAAAACACCTGCACATAAAGGTAACGGTGAAGTGGTCCCCGTGAAGCTCATGAAGACATACGGCGGACAGGACGTACAGCTTCACCCCCAGCCGCTAATTCCCTAATAAAGTTAACGTTCACCCAACAAGAGGCCATGAAGGCCGAGAGGGGGAGTAGAGGTATAGCGCTACTCTTTCTTTAACCTCGGGGCTAGATAGGGGTAGGCGGTCAACGCTACGGCCCCGCCGCTTTACCCCCGGGAAAGACCCCGTCCCCATTGTATAGGAGGCTGGGTGGGCCCCAGGGCCGGTCTGGGCGGGTGCGGAATATCTCGCCCCCACCGGGATTCCATCCCCGGACCGTCCAGCCCTTATCGATAAAGTCCCTAATACCCAACGAATAGGAGGCTGGATTGGTCCCAGATCGCGTCTGGATGCTTCGAGGGAGGGAAAAAATCTCTTACCCCTGCTGCATATGGGACACTAGTCCTAAGCCAACAGCTATAAACATGGCGACGATTTGAAGCCTTTAGATTCCATGCAACAACTGTGACGTATAATAACCAATAACGTTCTTCTCAAAAATAAAGTAAAATCAAATTAATAAACAGTAATAACACTTATGTAGACATGCGGAACTAGAAAAATCCGCAATAAGCCAGTGGAATTCCTAATTGTGTTCGAAACTGCTTGTTTTTCATTTAACTTGAGTACCACGAAAACTGTGTGTACTGTGGCTTGAGACGGTTTTCCACGGATGCAAATCTGCTGTTCTGCGTGCGGTTTCCAACTAGTGTGGCGATCCCAGGTTTATGCAGAACAAACATGGGATCCGTTTCTAAACTTTCGGGCAGCGGTGGGGGAGGGTATGTTTCAAAACTGTGGTGGCAGGAAAGCTAGGAACTTCCTTTTGTGTTGGCACTATATAGCTACATCCCGAGAAGCGGTTTGTCTGATCTTCACAGCCAAGTACATCGACCATAACTGCCTTTTGTGGACTGCGTTTTATATAATTTCACTTTGTAACGTGAATAGCATTAATGCTAACGAATATACAATCACACAATTATCTCGCTTTCCATTTTGTTTCTTTATGTTCTAATGCTTGCCAAATACAACTACGTCATTGCATATTTTGTGGAGGGTTTAGAAAAAAAAAACCGTAGCTACGACAAGACTGGCAAAAGGGTAGCAGTTACATTCCAAAACTTACGTTTCGAAGACTTCTCGCGCAACTCCAAATTTTTATCACTCGTTTCATTTCTCGGCTTACAGTTATCATACACAATACGCAAGTCAGTTAACTTTAATATTATAACATTCTAGTTATTTATGAACCATGTTTATTTTTTAAACACAAACTCCGTCCTTTCTAATAATTCAATTCAAACAATTAAAGTAACAACTTCGAAATTCGCGTAAATCCAACTCGCATAAATCGTGGAACAGGCCTAACTGTAGGGACAAATTCCCAACTTACTGTAATCGAACGTTCTTTAGTATCAATGATTCATATCCCGGTTTTAGAAAGAACCAAAAACTGACAACTCCAAATATGCGTGACAGGCGAGGTTCAGCCCCTCATTTCGGTAGAAAAGGCTACCAGACAGTTGTACATAGGACAACGACACAGCGGAGTACAAGCACCGGATCTTCCTCTTCTAGAGTTTAGGTGTTGGCCGCGGTGTACTTGACGTCTTCGATCTTCGTGGATGTTGCGCAGAGTCATTTGGTAATCTGTCACCAAACTACCAAATGACTCTGTGCATCGCACAGAGGCAAGTATTGAATGGTTAACAATGAAACTGCAGCACAGTCCGATGATATGAAAAGTTGTCAACGCAACCACCATACATTATAAATTTTGTAAAATATGTGAGAAAGGAATTTCAACAAAAAATAAGGTGGCGGAACAATGAGGAATAGTGGGTTTTCGATCCCTGCTTTCATTTCCCTTTCAAAATGTTCTCTTAGTACATATCGGTTTCATTTGGCAACAAAAAATAGGTACAGTTTCGGAAACGTTGTGTTCTATTTTGGATAACAGTAAAAGAGAAGAAAGTTGTCCCCATACACATCATGAAGGCATATGGGAAAGTGGAGGTATAACTCCACTAGACGGTGAAGAGTGGTAGGCCTCAGTCCGCAGCGGCGTTGTCCGCTGCGGACAGAGTACTGGGACCAACTGTGCACGAGGCTGGGTGGGACTTAGAGCTGGTTGTGCCATGGAGAAGAAGGCACTGCCGGTGATTCATCCAGACCAGAGGGGGGCCATTTGTACAGCTTTGGTGTGATGCCCTTTGGGTTATGAACTGTACAGAACAGACTGGCCTACCCCTACCGGCAAGGACGGTGCACAAGGTCCAGACAACAGTAGCACTTACGTACAACGTGTTTTATAACCCTGTTAGTATCACAGCCTTTTATAACAAAACTCTCCTCTAGGAGCCTTACCGTGGCAGCAGGTATAAATTCACAAATGTTGCTTTCATTATTGAATAACGGGAGGAAAGGGCTCCTCTAATGAGAGGCTCAAGACTAAATCCAAACAGTGAGGTACGCCGACAGAAACCAACGGTTTAAGTCTTACATAGAATATGGGCAAGGAACACGGTTCAAGCAAGCAGGCACCGTGCTGAAGGTAAAGTTTTGCATGAGCGCAAATAACAGACACAAAGGGACAGGTCTGTCAGGGGGAAGGTTGCAGCTAAAGACTCATACATTTTAGATTCGGCACAGCTAGAGCTTACATAACTGGGGATCGATTCCGGACAAAGCAGGACCTTTTCTCTTCAGAGCCGCTTCCAGACACACACTTTGCCAACCCATTCTCCTACGTACACCGTGAGCCCAGGACAAAACCAATCTTGTGAGGTTTCCATAGTGGTATCAAACATTACGAAATTTAGGCTTGCAGCGGTGTAGCTTAATACAGAGGTACAGACGTTTCGAAGGAACCCGCTGCCTCCAAGTCCAGAACATGGTTACAGAGTGTTCCACAAAACGCTGGTAAGAATGTACCAAAGTGTGCGGGGTGATAGCCAAAAAACCGTAATCTTGAACGAAACACTTGTTAGTCCACTGCCAGGTTTCTATCAGTAATATATCTACGAGATAGGCAATACATAGTACACTGTAACTGCAGTTATCCGGACGCTGGTTATCCGGATCGCCAATTATACGGATCGGCTTGGCCCTTCAGGTAACTTTGTCGAGAATTCTACAAAATTAATTTGCCTTGAAATTACCGGTTATCGAACCGAGTACAGTACTGTAAAGTGTTATGGCTGTCTAGAACTTCAAATCAGGCGCGGTATAAAGGATTAGACGCAGGTGCATACTGTAAATAGTAACAGCCGAAGGGGTTCCCAAATTAGACAAGGAGTTCCCAAATAACAAATGTATTAACGTTTTATTTGTACGTAAATAAATACGTAGCCTAAAAATAGCCCATTATAGAAACTTTTTCCACTTTAAACTGCTAATGTAGTCCAGTTTAAAAAAAAATCCAATTATCCGGATTTTCTGCATATCCGGACGGCACGCGGTCCCAATTAATACGGATAATTGGAGTTACACTGTATCAAGAAAAGCCTCTGAAAAATATGTGTATGTGTGTCCTATTCGAATTTGGAACAATCGTTATACGTCTTCATTAATTTAAAGTCGTCATAGATGCTGCATAGATCGCACAGTGTTGGATAATTATGACGTACCTGCAGGGGTACCGGCAGTGAGGCGCACGATGGTGCATTTGCACCACCGTGGCACTTGGACATTCAATAACTTATTAAATGAAACAGTAAAAAATCCACAAAAAACTGAATTTCGCACAGTTTCTACAGTTTTCGTCTAAGGATAGATTAAGCACCTTAACCTTTATCTTGCTAATGTGGAATATATGGTGAGCTGCTAATAATGCCAGCACCACTAATGTGTAATATTTGGTGACCTACATTTGGCGACGCTGAAAGGAGCCTCTTTGTCTCTCTCTCTCTCCCTGCACAACGTCTCAACACTGAATCAATCGTGAAAGACGTCCTATGTCATATCTGTGTGCACACACTTACTCGGCTACCAACTAGGCCCTTAAGGGCCTAGTTGGTAGCCGAGTAAGTGTTGAGACATTGTGCAGAGAGAGAGAGAGAGAGAGAGAGAGAGAGAGAGAGGCTCCTTTTCAGCGTTGCCAAATGTAGGTCACAAAATATTACACATTAGTGGTGCTGGCATTATTAGCAGCTCACCATATGTTCCACATTAGCAGGATAAAGGTTAATTAAATTACAAACACATTACTACCTTCTCCAACACTAATCATTAAAAATCTCCCCACTATACATGCCGGTAATGTACAGACATAACGTTGCACAAAACCCTGCCGGGTCTCTTCCGTATATGATTTCAGAAATAAGAAATTAAGATTTAGGGAATGCTTGCAATTGGGTTTGAATCGAAACCAGTGTCATTTAACCGCTTAAAAGACAAGAATGGTTTCATTTCATAGCAAGCGTGTTGCAGCCATTCTAAATTGAGTGTATAAATTATTTGCACCTTCCATTAGCTCTTGTGGTTTCGAGGCCGGCCTATATCGAGGGAACGGCTCAGAGGGATTGGTTCAAAGCTTGTGTAAAGGGGAGGGTGGTGAACTTTCTATGTACACGAGCGTGATAGATGGTGTTCCGGTCGTGCCAAAGAGCCTTTAATACACGCCTAGATAGAGCAGAGCTCCCGGAGAAATCCCAACAGATATAGCACAGTCTGCAAAGAGACGACAGACATTCCAGCCCTCATAGTAGCAGAGACTTCCATCTTCGTCACCTCATATGCAATTGCCTGGACGTCTACCTAGTATCTTACCAAATTTTTTCTGCGAACTCATATAAGGGTAAAGAGGCCGCAGCGTGAAGCAGACCTTTCTACAAACACAAAACGTAACTGTGCCTAGAGATGGGAATTTCTAAATGCTTCCCTTAAACTTGCAATGGCACGTTATCAGCAAATTTGTTCCACACAAAGACATCTCCCAATATCGAATTTGGTATAGTGTATATATGTCTGTTTCGAAGGCCGACTCATATTTTCATTCGTGTTTATATTCTTATACGTACATAACATAAAATTTCGTGTCATCATTTTATCGTTTTGACTGTCCTTGCGATAAATCATACTATTTCAAATTTTTATACAGGTATAACGCTAATGAAGGAACCAAGTCAGAATAGCGAGAGGGCTATGGGCTGAACGGTTAGGGGTTCGAATCCGGGCAGATGTAACAGATTCCGCTCTTCTCCGAAACGTCCACACCGGCTCTTGCATCAAAACAGCCTCCTATTCAATGCATACATGGATTCTGTTCCCGGGGGTAAAGTGGCCGGGGCGTGATTTCGACCACGCATCCTCATCTAGCGCCAAGGTTAAAAATGAAATGCAGCCGTATCTCTGCGCCTCATGGCTTGGGCAGGAACAGTACGACGCTACTCATGTTATATAACTTAATGTTTAGGATTACGGAAATTATAAAGAACTATAGCATTCATGAACTGAATAACAACAGGCATCTCCTATACGTAAAGCCTTATTCCCTTACATCAAACATATTTCTCGCCACCACCTTACGAACATTTCACAGCCTATGATCTCTTTTAATGCCCGCACCACCCTCATGCCACGTGGAAGGGCTGTATTTTTCCATACACTTTCAGCGTCTTACGAAATGCGTTTCGGATTACCGGTTTAAGTGCTTTTATTAGTATAGCCTTAGACAGCGGAAGCCAGACACTTCATAGCTGCACTGCCTCGGCACCAGCTGCACATGCGCACTCTTCCCGAAAGCAGATTTATGTTTGCTGAACCATGTGAAGAGATATTTGTAACAAAGGCCAATTTTGAACATGTCTACCTGCAGTGATGAAAGGAGATTTGCACTCCATACCGCATGAAGACATTTTCAACATAATTACTGAAGTTTTTTCCTTCACACACAAAAATGTGTATCACTTCACACGCATCGAGCAGAAAGCGTCAGATAACAGGAAGGTTCACATGTCACTCCAGAATTTTGGGTCCTCAGTATGGAACTGGTTTCATGTTACCCTCCTGGCGCCTAGAATTCGGAGATGGCTCGTAGATTTTTGTAAAATTTGTGCACTTCTGCCCTACTATAGCTTATATACTTCGTTAATAATGACAAAAAACACCGTCAAAATGACTTTACATTTATTGTGTAGTATAAGGTTGCATGTTTAAGTGCCATAAGGCCACCACAAGGCTTCGTATGTAGAATTTATACAAGCAACAACACAAAACGTGAAACCATATACACTTCACGTATGATCTCACAATTTTACATTTCCTTCTTACAATTTACGGCTGTATAAATTATGTCTTCGCTAACAGCTACACGATTTTTGGAGTTGTATTTTTTAAACTACATTACATATTTCTGTTTCAAATTCTTGTTTAATGTTGTTAATTTACTCACACGGGTATCTCATGGTGTTGTAGTTAAAATTATTAAAATAGCTATTAGCAGCTTGAAGCTAAAACTTCAAGAAAAAAAAGTCGGATATCATCCCCTCTCCTCTAATACGTCGGGTAGCTTCTGTTTATCGGATTATGTCTCATTGAATCACTAAAAAACACCAGGTGAAGGGAAAAATTGAACTTAATTTTTTGTTACTTTATCTCTCTGAGGAACAAACGCTTGCACGAACATTCTTCTGCAGACTTATTCTACACACCGATTATAGTTCCATACAGTCCTTAGTGAAACAGTGATTCTTACTACAAAGCTAATCCACAAATTCCTCGCCTTATATAGAATCTAAGGGCTTATTACTATGTACATAACAGCCCCCACTGTTTACAGTCCTAAGTAAAATGTGTCAAATGCACCTCCTCTGAACCTAGTTTTTAAGCTACAGTTTAATAATATCCTCCCATCTACTTCCACCTCTTCTAAGTAGTCTTTTCCCTTCATTATGTTCGACAAAAATGTTGACATGGATATATCTAGTTGGCATACTTGCTGCTTCAACACCAATCTCACCACCCCTCACTTGATAATGTTAATGACATTTGGCTTCTCGTTATGCAGTTGTTTCCCATTCTTCTGTTACTTCGTCTCACTGTTGCCCAAATATTCTCCACATCACCCTGTTCTCAAGCATCCTGTCTTTTGTCTTTAACGCAAAATTCTCTTCGTAACTGAGAGCGTCCGGTACACAGCACACGAGCCACCTCTTTCTACAACCTCTAATACATGCATATAATCTATAATGTGCTTACGTAAGCACGAAATAAGTAAGAAGTACGGGAAATTGAGGGTCAAAATTGAGATAATGTGAGTATAATGACCGTAAATTTAAAAGCTTTTTCTTTCGTGGAATAACGAAGTGGCCATCAAAATTCTACACCATAAATCTGACGACCTAAATTCAAGTTGGTAGCACTGAGGATGCTTCGGCACAATCGATTTTGGCAGTCATGATTGTCACTGTGTTACGTAAAGTGCAGACAGCCTTCAGTGGGCGGTTAGACCTGAATGTCGCAGTTCTGACGTAACTGAATACGTGAGGACGTTTAGATACAACTAGAGCACTTACAGAAACTGCAAACTAAGGCAGACTGCAGTTAATATTTCTCAGCCGAATGATGGAACATTTTAAATTCAGGCGATTTTCATCTTACGTAACAAAAATTCACAGACCGATAACAGCAGTGGCATGCTTGTTCGGTATTGCTAAGTCATCCCATTAGCACATGCAGCTGTTCGTTTACTAACCTGTTATCGCCTCTAAATTTTCGTGTTTTATTATAGCCCATCTTCAACAAACTGGCACTTTTCCGGAACTATCATTTTAACCTTTTAATTTCCAATGAAGCAGGTATAAATTCTATGCCAGTCACACGAAACCCACCATCGTCGTGCGAGATGGAAGGGACAATACCGCCACACAATTTAAGATCATGGTACGAAGCATGGTAATATGCCTTCGAGAAACATGTGAATTTTGTTAAGGCATTTCTTTTGCAAGACGCAAATTATTAATAGGGGAGTTGACAAAAATTGTTCTTTAGATTTCAGCCCGACGGCGATTATTAATAAACAACAGGGGATAAAGGTATACAGTTATTTACGGATTCAAATACCTACACACTATGTACAGAATATTACAGTAAAACGTCCCTGTAACGGGAGAGCAAGGGACCGAATTCTTTTTCCGTTGCAGGCAGGCTCAGTTTCATACACGTACTTGAAGTCTGGATCGTCGGGACTGTGAAGGTTTTCCGCTAATGACAGGCTTCCGTTTGATCAAGGTTACGTTTAGCACAGATTTCACTGAATTTGTAAGTTACGAAATACAAATATGGTGACGGTGCACATTGAGGTTACATGCCGCACGTTTAATGTTGACAATATCTGAAGTGAATTTCATGTGTTCCATGTCCGTGCACTAGTATATTATACAAAACCACTAATCACCAACAAATGCACAAAGAGTTTTATCATCAATTGTAACACACTCCTACATATTTCGACACTGCAGGGTCATCTTCAGGGAGAACTTTTTGTTATTGTTACACTAAGGTTGCACTTTACAGTTGAGTGAGAATGTGCAGTTGACTGTGTACTGGAGGCGTGAATTCTCTGTGGTCCCGGCGTGCACTACCACGGCAGTGTGTTACAATTGATGATAAAACTCTCTGTGCATTTGTTGGTGATAAGTGTTTTTGTATATGAAGTGAATTTACAGGGGTCGTATAACGGTTTACGAATACAAATTTTGTGTTTCACCTGTAATACGGACTGTATCAAAGACTTGGATATGCACAGTGAAGGTACAACTCACTTTCATCAACGCCCTGAATATCTGCCTTTACCAGCCTTAAGATTGTTGGGCCCGATTACATTTATTAGATTTATCACTACCTTGCCTGTTGCGGACAGTTTATTCACGTAACAACAGACTCGGTAAGATTTAAGCCTGAATGTGCTTCTACTGCATAAAACTCTACAAATTCCAACGAACCCTAATAATTTTAAATTCATCCAAAGACAGTTACAAGCTCCTTCTTACAAGCAGATATTTTATTTTACACATATACACATATACAGGCGTGTCATATAAAACAGTCCCCGTATAGTAATAATCACAAGTCAGGCCATGCTTGTCTTGAGGCCGCGTTCGCTCGTTTGGGAAACGGGAAGCCAGACTGCAGCCTACTCTCTTCGCGACACAAAATATAAACACGGCCTTAGCATGTGTGTGTGTGTGTGTGTGTGTGTGTGTGTGTGTGTGTGTGTCGAAATTAATTTCAATCCTTCTGTCAGATTTTCGTTAAACATGATACTAACAGCCACCCTACTTTAGTACATACATACATACATACATACATACATACATACATACATACATACATACATACATTTCATGGATCCATAATTTTGTCACCAGACATCAGGATGTGGAATAAGCCATAAACATCCAAAAACGTACATTGCAAAATACTTTAAACATTTTATGTGCAGTCTTAGAGGTCATTATTATACGTAGTTTATCAGTACACAAAAGAAATTCATCTACAGTACTTCCTAATTTACTAACAAAACGACGTCGGTGCGAATTTCTGAATTGAGATGGTCCCTACGACCAGTTAATGTAAGCTCCTTAACTCTAGTGTGCAAATAAACTACAGGGTGTACATTCTAAGAACACCCAACTGTTGAGAATATAATTTTGTTGTAGCGTGAAGGACAGGATGCTTGTGAAGCTCTGTGTTTAACTGTCGATTTGATATCGAATGCTAAATTACGGTGAACCTAGACATGTGAAATGACTTAAAACAATGGTCATAAATATATGCAAAGATACATTTTAAAAATTAGCGGCGTGATGACAGAGTGAAATTTTGAGATTACATCCGAAAACCACTTTACTCGACACGGTGTAACATCACAGAAGAATAGAATCTTCAGCTTCACCGCATCTGGATTGTTTCAAAATATAAACTATGCATAAAAACGGATAATTAAATTGCGCAATTATTCTGCTAATGCAAATCCCTTTAAAATTTCAGCGGCCTTATGTTAAAACCAAATTTATGAGAAGTGATCTACACTAATGAACCAACAACATGCACACAATTTGTCATTTACACATAATGTTTATAAAAAGTGCCTACCGCCAATAACTTCCGATGTTCTAGACAGTTACCTTTGTATTGCGATAGGAAATTGTACAAAATAATAATACGCACTGGAAAGAGCTGATATCCAGAGGGACTTATTCTTACGAAGGTGCACACGGTAATACCGAATGACACCTATCCTCAAACACTGCCATCGGGTGCTCCTAAGTCCTCGCTAGGTTCTAGAACAGGAAACTGGACTACATAAGACCTTTTTTTAAGGAACAGCATATCAACTTATGCAACCAAAAACAAATATGTGTCATTATTTCGTCGGGTGGGGGGAGGGGGAGGGAGAGAAAGAGGAGGAGAAGGACACTGGAATATCGGCATCGGGGATCCAACTAACAGCAGCGTAGGATTTCAAAGTAGGCTAAGGGGAGAGAGGAGATTTGTGTGTTACATTGGCAAGCAAAGTGTGTGGCTGTTAGAACACGTGACTGGAATTGCAACAACAAGAGGCAAGGGTAGGGAGAGATCTTGGCGGTAAGCGACAGGGGAACTGGCCGGGAAAATAGCTAGGCAATCGCCGGACTCCAAACCTCAAGACGAATGAGTGTGGTTTTCTGGTAGACCGATCGCTTTTGTAACAATCGTATGCAGTAACTCTGCAATCAGAAGCAACAAGAAGACTTCTAACCGTGTATCGCCGGTCCGTTAATTACAAACGAGTAAGTTCAGACCAGTCTGCAAGAATAAAGCCTACAAAAGGGTGTAGGTATATTTTAAGTGCATTCTTAGTGACGTTCATTAGACTTGATATATATTTAAAATGCCGACTCATTACTGAAACTGGGACAGTTCAGTCACTACAATGACTACGATATGGGCAAGACCACCGGTAAATCCAGTTTCGATTTCCAGCCGTGGTATAAGAGATTCTTCTCGATTCAGAAACACCCAGGCCGCCTCTGAGGTCCACACAGCCTCCTATCCTATGAGTCTAGGGGCATGTTTCCCCAAAGACAAAGCGGCCGAGGCTTGAAGTTCGCCAGTCACCCCCATCTACTACCGAGAATAAGAATGCCCTTAATCGTATCCACCACCAACAACCAGACGCCTTCAAGACATTGGCCTTAAACACGAACAGGGACAGCTTTTAGTTTACCTTGACACCAACAGTATTAGACAAAGCTAATCAAACCAAACAAGCCACAGTGTGCAGCAAAACAATTCATCAATGGTTTTTCATTCCCATTCATTAATATGTTCAACAATGATTTCTGCACAAGGCCAGGTCATTTGTAATGAAGCTGACAAGTTCCAAGAACGTGGTGGTGCAGTGGGTAATAGTACCGCTTCGTACTATGCAGGCCTTGGTTCAGAGTCCCGGCCTGGAGAACGGATATCATGACTGAACATTTCCGTGCCAGGCGGACATACAATATGTTAAGACATATGCCTAACAAAAGGCACAGGACGCTCAAAACGACGGTCGAGGGATCAGTCAATGAGTAGGAGGATAGAATAAAGAATTGTGATGAACTGCGTACGTATTTCTGTTCCCTCCCATGCATGCTGCACACGCCAGCCATTACCATCCCATCTGGTACGTACATCCGAATATTATTGGGCGAGGAGTACGAATCATGAAGCCTTTTACCAAGCAATGTGCTCCGTCCTACCCTTCTCTTCCTCTCTCTTGAAGTGAAGGTTGTCCCTGTCCACGCCATATACGCGTATAGGGGAAGCAAAGGTATAGCTCCACTCATTCTTAAGCTCGACTATAGATGGATGTGAGTGGTAAACGGCACGCCTCGGCCGCTTTACCACCGGGGAAAGAGCTATTTCGTTTTTAGGTCCAAACGTTTTCCTCAGCACCACGTTCTCAGACACTCTCAATATAAGTAGAACTCAGATATATCGTCATTAAGGGGACTGCATATGTTTGTCGTTATAGAGGAGTGTCGTTATAACCGAGGGGTATAATGTTATGGCTAACAGTGAGGAATTGATTGGTACCACAGAATATCTGACGCTATAAGCGAGGTGTCGCTTAAACTGATGTCGTTATAACCGGGTTCGACTGTATTTTCCTCCCTTAACCCAAGAGACTAAATTTTACACCGATAATGATAATAGACAAAATCATAATTCTGTGTATGTAATCGATCAACTAACAACATCTCAATGTCACACAGTTCAGAATACAGATCACAGGCTTAATGCTGTTCATACTTTTCAGCTTGGAACTGTTAAGCCCCGCCTGAACTGGCAGTCCGGAGCATTAACACATGTTCCTAATCGCTTTAATACTGCCTCTCTGTACCGCCCAGCCCTCTGACCAAACATACAGTCTGCCTCAAAACGCGCAGCCCAGAGTGAAGGGCGTAACGGATCTTCAAACAGAGAGAGAGAGAGAGAGAGAGAGAGAGAGAGAGAGAGACAGAGAGAGAAAAAGAAACACATGTGCACAAATTGTTAGCATTTTAATTAGTATAAGCCTTGTGGAAACCCAGTTTCATCCTTTCAGCCCTTCCGGTCGCGACACAAATCGCTACGGCAGTATAGGGCAGGCCCGCTCAACCTTCTACGTGGGGCGGGCAACCTCAGGAAATTTGGTCTGCAAGCGGGCAACATGAAACTCAATACACAGAATACAGAATTAATACGTATAATAACAATTACATCTACAGTTCTATCTGCGTATTTTTCTATACATTATGTACAATAAAAATGTACTGTTAACAACAGGAAAAATTTGTAAAAAGAAAAGCAATGTACAACCTAGGCTAGTGTGTCGCTATTCTTAACAATTTTTTACAAAATCAGTAACATAATGTATGTCTCCCTACATAAACAGCTAATAAGTTTTAAAAATTGTCTCGGCATTATACCTCGGTTGTGCCAACGAAAGGGTTAAAGAAAATACTTTTTCTCATTTCCAGTGTCTCCGCGGGCAACGCTACGGGTCGAGTGTGCCTGGCGTATGGTGCGTCGGACATTAGGTCACAACTGACTGTCGGTCGAATTAAAATCTCCCAGTCCTCTCCGTTGGCTCACGCAGTTGATACGATCACAGCAGTTAATTCCTACATCCTTAAATCAATTCGCATATCTCAAAGCCCACGTTGACAAATAATTCTACAAAACTGTGCGAAGTTAAGCAAGAATTATAGCAGTACGAAGACTTGTGTAAAGGCCGTGCCATGGCTCAGGCGGTTAGTCGCCGGCCTCCCACCGCGGACGCCCGGGTTCGATCCAGGGTCAGTCCATGTGGGATTTGTGGTGGACAAAGTGGCACTGGGACAGGTTTTTCCCCGAGTACTTCGGTTTTCCCCTGTCAATATCATTCCACTGGTGCTCCATTATTAGGAAAATGACAAAAAATAACAATCATCTTCATCTTCATCATAGGGTTGCACAATAAGCCTCAAGGCTGCAGTGCGTCCGTAGCGTCTGCTGCGGGGCCCTTCATAAATTTAAAAAAAAAAAAGACTTGTGTAATATATTTTTACGTTGTGCTACAACTCCGTCAAACAACTCAGCCAATAAACTACACATTCGAGGACCAAAAACAAATTACTTAACTTCTACATGTTTCCAGCAACACGGCAATCATGTTATATTAAGTGGTACGCCTGAAAATGGCCGAGAAGGCCGAAACACTTAGAAAAGGTTGAATGATAAACATGTTTATGATCCATGAATATGTACCTTGTTGGCTGCCTTAATTGACTGTAGTTATACTTTTTATTTATGTATTAAAACACACAATCTTCGAAATTCGACCCATTTCCTCACCGTAAACTGTGAGAATCGTCACGATGAAAAGCAGATAATATAAGGCACGACACACGGACTACTGATGGCTTTTAATATGCTGCAAAAACACGAGACAGGGCAGCACATTAGCTGCTGCAAACGCATGTTAATGTTTAAACATATAAGCTTTCCATAACCTATATGTGACACAGCTTATAGACGGGCATATACAACTGTCTGCTGATGGAGCCAGTACTTGTCCAGTTTAAACTCCAGCACAACACTCTAATCCAAATGAGATGCTTAAGCGTTTCGCATGCCAAAAGAATGCAAAAAAAAAAATTGCCACCTGTTTTCGCAAACCACGAGGTCGCATATCATAATGCACACACACACACACACACACACACACACACACACACACACACACACACACACACACACACACACACACACCCCACCCATTACACTCACGTTCATTTTATGTTTACGTGTCATCACTTCATTTGCTGTAACCAGGATAGGAAGGGGGGAAAAACAAAATGTCACGAGTTGGATTATCTAAACACACATCTAGCTGAGTTAGCTCAGCAAATACAGTGATTAGGCTACAGGATAGATGACCTGACAATTGGTTCGATTAGCACCACGATGCAAGAGCTGCCATTGCCCTTCCTTGTCCAAGCCGCTTTCCGGACCCATCGCGTCCGGGGGTGAAACCCACAAAGCATGAATCTGAAAACTCGCCTCAGTACCGTCTAGGAGTCAAGAACGTGTGAAGCTTACGTCTATACTGAAGATGGAAGCAGAACTTCCCTCCGAAACGTTTGAATACCTGATTTGTATTCAGGAGGTTCACAGTTCGAGCCTTAGCCGTGGCTCCGACTAAAACACTGTGACTTATTTCATGCTTTTCCTCAGTTATTAATCGCAAATACCAGGATAATACCTCAGCATAGGCTTCGACCGCTTCCATATCATTTTCAGTTCATAATTCAGAAATAAACCTGCCATACATCCGCACACTATAGCAACCACTACTGACAGCGTCAGTTAACAAGGCACAAATAAATAAATAAACAAACAAAAGAACAAGAAAACGTACAGTCTCTGCTCCATGACGCTAATTATGACAGAGCAGTAATTAAAATTTAAACCAGACTATTCGCTTATATAAAAAAAATACACGTTTGCTGTCTCATTCACACAGTCACATTTCAGTTACAATCAAACTCTCTTGGAGACATAAAGCGACCTCCTGCAGAGGCACGGCAGCAAAACACTGAACACAAAACAACTGTTTGCACTTTTCATTTTACACTGGCAGTAATTTTATTCTTACAACGTAGACAAACCCTAACCATATTTATTTTCTCTCTCAAATGCATTCACATTTCACAATCTATCTCTCTACTTGTTTTGGTCCTCTTTCACGCATTCTTTCACGCAGAAACTCACGTAATCAAGCTGCGTTTGTCCAGCAGTTTCTCCCAAATAAAACCGTCTCTCACCCTTCAGTCACCCTACTTCTTCGAAACCAGTTTCTACGTGCCTGGCAATAAAAGAACTAGCTGACGGTTCGCAATCCCACAGCCGAAGTGACGAGAGTAGACAGCCAGGGGTGAAATACAGCTCCATTAATTCGGACACTATAAATACATCTGCATGTACGAACCACACCACAAGTCTGTATTTCTGTAAGTGCTAATGCCAGGCACCAAACACGTGACGTTCAAGATCCTATACTCTAAAACTGGCTGGTAATGGACTGCGATCTGGCTCATACAGTACGTAAGCTATATATTAAACCACCATTCCACATGCCTTCATGGTGTCCACAGGAACACCTTTATCGCCCAAATCCTGTCATCGGTCCTCCGAGTGGCCGCCGCGGTTCAGGTTTGATCCCAGGCCAGTATATATGGGATCTGTGTTGGACAGAGTGACACTGGGAAAAGTTTTTCTCCGAGCACCTCGATTTTCACCTGCCAAAATCACTGCAATAACATTCCGTGCGGATATATTGCAAATATGTGCTTACCATAGGTTCAGCATGGTCTTATATATTTCCCACAAAGCCAGAGAGCAGATTTTAAAACCATGAGCCACGGATGCAGGAAGGATTAGGTATAAATGATAATGTAAACATGTATTTCGTTACAGGGTAAAAGAATATGATAAAAACTACTGCAATAATGTAATTTTTTCTGTATTTGTGAATTTGAACTAATAAAGATGCAAAACGGAGGGCACAGGAAATAGGGAAAGAAAGAACAGAGCAACGAAAAAGATGAAAAGTGATATAATAACAAAAATGGTTTAACTAGGCGAGGAGTCGAAAGTTTGTTTATTTATTAAACTTTCTTCATTCAATGGAATCAATATGGAATCAAGAAGAAAACTTTTAACTTTCACAATAACTTCTAACATCGGAAAGAAGAGAAAGGGGACACGCGGGGGGGGGGGGGTGGTGAGGATATCGAAAAGTGCTCCCAGCAGTCTGTAATAAACTGTGAGCTGTATTTTGTGATCTATTATACTCGCATTTAAGTTCGGCCTATTAAAAAGTTATTTCGCACCATTTGCAAAAACAGAGCTCTGCTGACGGACAGATTCTAATGCTCCTATAAGAGGAGCCATATTGCTGTTCCGAGTCCTAACTGTGGACTGCTTCAGATACTGTTAATAATACGACAATAAACCTTTGAAGCATGACGTTCTTCCTCCATAATGTACGCAAATTTAGCCCCTACCGCACGATGAAGGCTAACCAACGGATGCTACCGAGCAAGACAATTGCTATTAATTTTGAAAATCATGAGAAAGCATGGATTGTGTGAGAAAACTTCTAGTTTATAATGTTAAAGAAGGGGGTAAGATAATAATAACAATGGTTTCAAGGGTTAATAGTGTCATAATTTGTCATTCATAGCACGAATTACGTCCACCGCAAATTAACTAATTAATTAATTAAGCCATATTTTGACAGAAATTAAAATTTACAGCTGTATAATATTAAAATTTCTAGGTCCCTACAGCATGCAGAGAAAGCACAAAACAGTCCATTCTAGCGCATTTTAAATGCGTGAAAGTACGAGTACGTTGTAGCAGATACTAAAATGTCTACTATTTACACAAACCCTATTATTTAAGATCTACTTTAATAATATGCTCTACAATCAAAATGCTGACTAACCCTAAGGTTGCGCAACCAAAATTTTGTTGGCCTATGCATATCCAATCCCCCCCCCCCCCCCCAGTTACAGATATTTTTAACTTCTCATCCTCCTTGTACTAATAAACAAAAGTGAAAAATATTAATTTAGAATCTCTTGATTATGTAGTTTCCTCCAGCTCGTGTTACTTGCTGTTCCTAGATCTGAACATACTATGTGCAAAACAGGAAACGAGACGTTAAAATTAGTCTTATGGCTAGTGACGTTGTGTAATATTGCAGATATACAACAACGCGTGGAAGGAAGATGGTGGCAGCCGGTTCTTCCGAAACGTCGGTACCTATTTACCAGACTGCATGGTATTAAGTTCCAGAAGATCCAACATCACGAGGACTTCACATATTACAATTAAATGCGGTTGTATCAAACTCACAGAAGACAAGTCTTCATTCTTCACCAATTTCTCTTTAACTTGACACGTCGCTAAAGAGCAGGATGATAAAGAAATGAGGCGAAGAGAGATATGTGTGCTCTGTCTGAAAGCAATATCCCAGAATTAAACCAGGGGAAATGAGAAAAAGAACAAAACACCACGGCTAGAATAGCCAGTAAGGGCATATTCAAAACAGGCACCTAGGTCCGCAGCGCCGGAGCTGCATAACGTGCTAGCATTTTGATTATCAATTAATTACGTATTCAAACTACTGCGAAAGGAATTTTATACAAATCACGCAAGTAACACTGTGTTTCCATGATATACACAAAATGTCAGGGAACTATGTTATTAGTTCCATAAAAGGGAAGCGGCTAACGCAAACAAGATTAACACGAAGGCAAAGTGTGAGAGCGTTATTGAAAATTCAGGCCAATGCGCGTCAGCTCGTTACGATGTGCAAATATTAACAAATCCGGTTCGTCAGGTACTGGATTGCGTGACCACTGGGTCAAATTGCCATGGATGTCACAATGCGATATTGCTGAACAGCAAGTCCGTGACGGAACACGCCATGAGGATGCAGTACAACTCACACGATTTAACGTCATGCTTTCCGCGAGAATTAATTCTTTAGACCTTCATGTTCCAGCTACTGCCCAGGATGGATGAGTTTTAAATTTATAACACTCTTAAATGCATACACCACCGTACGATGCACCCGGACCGGCAATGAAGGGTTAAAGCAGAATGGTTACGACATATACCACGGATTTCATGGATTCCACCAACAAACTACCTGCAGTTACGTATCATTTTACCTTGAACAACTTAATTTACGTCGATTTCCCTACGAGACATTTTATATGTTTACTGCACCTTTACCACGACATGATCATACTGGTGGAACACCAGTCGAAAATTCACGTGGAAAAATAAAAAATCCCCATATACAGGAAAATATCGATCAAGTCTGCAAAAGAAATGCTCTCCAAGTCCACGCCATGAAGGGGACTAAAATCATAGCTCCACTCATTCTTAACCTCAGCGCTAGATGGAGTTGAGTGGTTAACTTCGCCCCTCGGCCGCGTTAACATCGAGAAAGAATCACTGTACACATTGAACAGAGGGGTTGGTGGGCCCCAAAGACGGTCAGGACGTTCTGAAGAACCAAAAACTCCCTTGACCCTACCGGGATTCGAACTCCTGATTGTCCATCCTATAGCCAGTCATGATACTGATCACCCTATCACCGACCCGGCTTTATGTAAGTCAGGGATTATATTGGCATGATAGGACCACCAAAAAAGGTTCGGCTTTAGTCCCTGTACCAAATTTATTCGAAATTCGTTAAGAAACTTCCACGATATAACGTACGTACTAACACATCCGTTTCCTTGCAAGTTCGGTTCAAGTATCTCGTGTTACGAGCACATAAAATGCAAGACTAACCGGTCAGCAGGCATAACTGACACGCCAACAGTGTGATTTCCACGGGAGGGGGGCTTTTGAATCACGCGAGATCAAAAACACTCTTCTTCTCACTACACACACATTCATTTCGAAGGGGGCTGACTTTGTTTTGTTTGAGTTCCTCGAAAGGAGTGGTGCTAGCTGTTGGATTGGGGTTAGTTTGCACAGCTACCGCCACAACGCTCTGCAGCCTCACCCTAGTCCGCACGCCGCGCAAGAAAACACTCAGTTGTTTGAACGCCTCTCTAAATCAACACTGGGCGATCCTGCCAGCACTCGCTCCGGCAATTAAACAGAGGATTCCAAAGATATTCAGGGGCCATCAACGTCCTAAAAATGATAAAATATGGGACTCTGAACCATTAGCACTCACAGCACTATATAATTGTGAGAGGTCACGTCTTTCTAGTCGTCGCTGCACGTCTTTCATCTCAGTAACACAGTGAACCTGTCTTAAACGGAACCTGGACATAACGAAACCTGCATATAGCGGAAAACTATTATATTCCCGAGGAATCGAACTTAAAATACCTGTATGAAACGTAAACTGCCTGCAACGGGATAAAAGGTCGGTTCCTAGCGGGTCCGTTATGGGCAGGTTTCACTGTATAAGGATTTTGATAAAATCTGATAACTGGCGCCTAATATAAAATATCATGATTTTATCCTTTTTGGATGTAACAACATGTAGTTTGGTAAAGATACACTGTTTCGCTGGGGCTTATCACCTCCATCTTCAGAGTATTATGGGCTGAAAGTGCACACTCTTGACATTAATCGCCATGGGGAATTACGCTTTTCTGAAAACAAGACCTTCTCTGGAAAATTTTATTCCTCTCCGTACTCGTCCTCTCTAATTCATACTTTACCACGGCACAAAGAAGCATGGAAAAGCGGAGGTGTGACTCCACGTATTCTTATCCTCGGTATTGCATTGACGTTAATAGCCAGCTCCAGTACCCGGCCGCTTTACTTCCGTCGTATGAATCCAGGCGACCTTTAGACATAGGAAGGTAGGTCGGTTCAAGTTCCTCTCTGGACGCCGTACAAAAGAGGAAAGTCTCTTCCCCTCCTGCGAATAAAACCCCGAATTCTCTGCCATCCAACCCGCAGTCCAGTCACTATACTGAGCTATTCAGTCTAAAGGGTACATGTACGTACAACATATTGCTTCAGCTCACACAACATAACGCTATAAAGCCTGTGATTGGCTGGTTGTTTAACTGGAGCAGTCGGTACCGAGAGCCTGTGGAATAATACAGTGCTGCATACGCACTACGTAGCAGACGCTAAAGCGCCTGTAACGAACGGGGATAGGGTTGTGTATATACGCTGATGCGTTGCGGGTTGACCGCATAGAGGGGGCTGTCTCAAATGGAGCGCATTCAGATGTGGCTATGCGAGCCCAAACAATGAGTTAATGAACAAACATTGCTCACGTAAGCTTATGTATATACTGCAAGTACAACAACCAAAAAAAAAAAAATCACTGTCAGCTGTTTCTGCCAGATCGTGGTTTTAAAAAACCACTCTCAGTGTTATACGTTAGTCAAAGATCGTAGACAGAAACTATTCAAGCCAGCCCCCTCACTGACAATGACAATTACTATACTTTAAGAGTGGTTAAAGTGTTGGTACGTATATTGTCCATTTTAGTACAGAGGAAATGGAATGAGATGTATAGACCAACCGATAACACGAGTGGTTATGTGGGGGTAAAAAGAAGAGGGGTGTAAGTTGATTGTGTAGACAGTACAATGGTCACATCACGTTACGAGACTTCTTCCCATCCGTTAATTTAATCGTCATTTCAACTCTTCTACCACCACTTCACTTTAACCAAATGGCCAGTTCCAACACTTCCTCGAGAGGATTTCCGTACATAAATTTCATTATGTGATGTTATTTCACTTCATGCCAATGGATTGAAACAAGATATGGTGCTGAATTTACTCCGGTTTAAATTCAGATTTACTAAAATAACAGTTGTCAGTTCCGATCCTTCGAATACCGAAATAATCTCAGTACCGTGTAGTACCCCTGAGTGTGGCACTAAGTGATTTTATTAATGGGGGCCTCCTTTTGTATAAAGGTTTACAAAACTTTATAACTTATGACCCAGCGCGAACCAAGAGGCAATTTCCCATGAACCCCCCACGCTCTTGAGCATTTCTCAGGGCCTGGACAACTTCCATGATTGAAACAGACGCACACGACTGTCAGCTTGGTACTTCTCCGGAATCTTCCTCTCCCTTGATGACGAGTTGTCACTGACGAAATTAACTGCATACAAACAAGAACCATTTACACATGGCAGGAACAGCAGCCTGTTAATAATGTACGTTATCCGGAACTTGTCATCGGAAGAGAACGGGACACACAAACACACACACTGGCATTTTACTGCGGAAATGGAAATGACATATAACCCAAAAACATCGACCATGGACAGTAACCACTCAAACTAGCAACAGGAAATTAATTTTAGTCGTAGACCCGAGAGCCTCGAAAGAAAATTCCATTTACAAATTGTTAAATAGCTATCAATTACTCGTATTGACTGAAATGCCATAATATGAAAAGAGTAACACTAATACAGACATAATTAATTTAAACAGGCACGGACTGTGAATCGATCTGTCATTCTTTAACACGGAAATCAAATCGAATCCTCAGTTACTTACCACAGGACCAAATTGGAACCAATAAACGGCATCGAAACGTAAGCTTTGGCTGGTATCACCCTTTCGACCACTGTAGGCTCACACATTGCCCATTCTATCAAGTACTCTTTACCCTATCTGAATGAGGCAGGGTTAAGTGTTTCAAAGGTTTAGTGTATTTAACCTTTTAAAGCCTAGCGGTAACTTTACACACCGCCAGCTTTAACATTAAAAAATTCTACGTGGTGCCCACATTGCATTTATGTGTTTTGTACAGATCTCAGAACAAACAGCAACTTTTGCCTTATAAAACATTAAGAGACTGGTTTTTATAACCGAAGTGTAGAGTGTTTACAGCGCGGTACGCACTGAGTCCTTATATAAAACAGATAGGCTTCGTCTTTAAAGGGTTAAATATATGCCACTGTATGCATTGCGGACTTCATATGTTATCGATGGCAAAGATGGGTAAAGATGTTGATTGTGAACCAAGAATCGGAGAAAACAAGTGATCGTGGCCTGTTATCAATTAGGAACTAAGAGTCATATGACCTCTTGGGTTGATCCTATGGTTCTCACACATCCTACCCGTCGTTAGTAACCATCTCGTTGAATGCAACATTCAGACAACAGTAGCACGCAGCACGCGTCTGACGGTCGTGTTAATTCCATGTCACCAATACAACAGCACGTAACCAATTACAGCAATCCTACTGTCACATTAATGGCCACCGTAGAAGAGAATAAGTCCTTCGGGAACACGTACCCGTGCCATATGGTATGTTCATGAAACGTCATGACTAAATGTGCAAAACGCAATAATATATTACAATGAACAATGCAGGAGCTTCACGAACAATTATGGAACGCAAATTCCAGATGCGTCTCAAAGGAAGGTCCCACACAACAAATGACATCAACATTAATGGAGATTGAAAGTGGAGGAAGGTGATGGGTAGATGCTGTAGATTCTACCTCATGACATGATGGCGTATTGGGACTAATTTGTCTGTTAGAAAATAGACAAGTTCGGAAATGTCCGCACAGCGTTAACACTTCTGTCGCGCTGCCTCTCATATTGTCACCATATGTTTAAATTGGCAAGTATTTCTCAGAAAAATAGCGAGTATTCTGATACACCGCACAAGATTTCACACCGTAACAGATTTACAATCAATCATCATCAAGATATCTCAAGCAAAGATATTATAATCGATATTTCTTATACGTCGATTACGATCATCGCGTTCGATGCTTGACTGTTTGTTCAGTCTCAGCTCGCACCGCCCAGAGAACACAGTCTTTCTCAGTAATAAACTATTTCTTCGGCCTCCGCTCGCATCTCAAAGGGAACAAAGTCTGTCCCAGTTATGAGAATAAACAACGGTCATATTTAAAAAATACGTGTGTCGCAATGTTAAGTGACTGTTAGTGTTGCCATACTCTAACGAAAGGCGGTATTTGTTGGCCACGTGCTCGTATAAGATCCCAAATATAAAATTTAAAGAGTATCTATCTAGCAGACGCGAAGTTGTTCCATGCGAATGGACGGAAGGACAGACGGACAGATATGGCGAAGCTTTCCGTAACTGTTTAGCGAACGCGCCAAAAACGAACGGTTCCGAAATAAAGAACTACCAAACTGGCCGATTCCAGTGGCCGCGCGGTCTAAGGCGTAGGTCTGCGGCCGAGCACTTGCTGGGATCGTGGGTTCGAATCCCACCGGGGGCATGGATGTTTGTCTCTTGTGAGTGTTTGTGTGTTGTCACGTAGAGGTCTCTGCGACCGGTCGATCCCTCGTTCAGAGGAGTCCTACCGGTTGTGGTGTGTGTGTGAGTGTGATAAAGTGCAAATAAACACCCTCGACACCTACTGTGAGTAGGTAGAAGAGGTAAGGATTATGAAACTAACTAGCTAATTAAGTAAGTAACTAACTAACTAACTAACTAACCAACTAACCAACCAACCAACTAACAAACCACGTAACTTTATGCAGCAGAGACCTTCTCGCGAAGCTCATAAGCCCTCCTCAGCCAGTCAAGACATTCACCGCACCTTACGGAACCCGGAGGTCCATTACCGCTACCAAAAAATTCCTATTCATATTCTGAACGAGACGAATCCAGTCCACGCACTCCCATAATAATTAATATTCTCTTTTAATATCAGTCTCTCGTTTGCTCACAGATACGACGCTCAAAACTATCAACTACTGAGAATAAACTATCATCATCTAACATCGACTCCATACAAGATGTGCTTAAGTCAACTTGAAATAAAGAGTCGTTAAAAGCGCTAGGAATCGAATATTTGTCCTGTGGCACGTTAAGTCGAGTAGACGGGTCAACAGTTGCCGACGTTTCAAGGGACTTTTGAGCCCTTATTTTCCGGCAAAGAAGAGACGTAACGATGCTTCGAAACTCCAGCAGCTGTTGACAAAACTACACAACGTAACGTTCCAGAGGGCTTATCTCATCAGCAACACCGGTTTGACAAATGAAAATCTTGCAAGATAGGACTTAAACCCTTGATTTAACTTACATACACCGGTTAGTTAAATTAATGTGATAAAATTCACGTATTTTGCTTCAAAGGATTGCAATAAAAAAAAAGGCTTCGATACTGAAAACAGCCCTTAGCGATGACATCTGACAACCGGGTGAAGTGAAGAAGACAGAACTGCTCCGTACTGAAAACTTTGTCAACTTTACGAAGAAAGAAGGGGATGACAGAACAGTAGTGTGTTCCATCCCTCGTGTCCACTACTGCAACCGATCCCTCACCCTCTTATCAAAAACTTGGTTCTCCTTTCAAACTTGTCGTCTGCACAGACCCACTGTTTGCACCATTAGTTTTGATCTCCAACAGACACGAGCTTTTTTTAAGTGAGCCAGAACTCAAATAAAATGGGAAACAAATAAATACCTTCCAAAGATTTTTTGCTCACAAAACTTTTATGTACTCAAACAAGTCTTAAAGGGGCCAACAGAAGTCCAAGTTGCTACTTATCAATTTCGATTAAAAAAACACAAGTGTGTCGACAAATCATCCCCTGCTAATGCATTAGTTTAAGGGGTTATATATATATATATATACACACATATATATACACATATACACGTTGTAAAGAATCCATTCGAATTGTTGTAGCACCAAAACTTTGCTGTTTCTTCCTATTCAATTCCACTGAACTGGTCGAAACATATAAAGCTACTCCATACAGACTTCAACAGTTAAGTAGCGTGTTTCATAAACAAACTTCCTTTACATCCCGCCCTCCAGCCATAAGAAAGAAAGAAAATGGAGACCAAAACTTGATCACGACGATAATACAATCAACGCTTCCCTTTTGTAAGACATAAATGCAAATTGGGGCAGTGGGGGTATAGCTCCACTCATTCTTAATCCCGGCACTAGATAGAGAAGAGTGGTCAGCTTCACGCTACGGCCGCTTTACTCATGGGTATCCATCCCCAGTATCCATGAAATATAAGGCTCGGTGAGACCTAGAGCCAGTCTGGACGCTTTGGAGACAAGAACAATCTTTTGCTCTGCTGGGAATCGAACCACACGTCCTTGCTTGTCCTGCCGTTAGCCCAGTCACTATACCGACTACACTATCCCTGCTCAAATAATAATGATAATAATAATAATAAACGCTGCAATAATAATGTAAATAATATTAAATATCATTACGGCCATAATCATAGTTTACGTGAAGACGCAAGAAGAATTATATATTTCAGCTTTAGGATGCAAAATAAAGGCAGGAGACTGTTCCAAGACTGTTGTGCTATCTATCAAACTACAGGGCGTAATATCTCACCGTAAGATTCGAGCTACAGTGAACCAAATTAAATCAAATACTGTACAGGTATACAAAACTAACCCCAAGCAAACCACGAGTAATATAACGTAAACCAAACTATAGTGAAATACACCAAAATAACAAATAAACTAGGTTACTTGAAGTCGAAATAAACTAAATACATTCAAACCAGTCCTCAGCTCCGTACAAATAGCCTTCCAAACAGCCAGTCAGTTTGTGCGTCCAAACCAATATCCGAACTCTCAACTTAATGCTGTGAATGGCCACTCCATTTTCAGTTACGTACAAAGCAGGGCGAACAAGAAATCGACTCATTTCACGAGTACATAACGTTAAAAAAAATGCATCTTCTCTAAAGATGTGACGTAGAGATTTTTCCTCCTGTCAAACTGAACAACTGACAGCCGTATCTTATTTTTATATACTGTATTCTTCCTTCAGTTACGACATCACCGAAGTTTCTTTTATATTTATTTTCTATACTAGATGTCTCTGCCTGCTGCCGTGACGAAACGTGTCAGTGGAACGGACTGTTACACAATGATCAGAATTTTCTGATCTTCAAGTGAAACTCCCAGAATGTTAAGAAGGAACACAAAGAAGCATGATTATTTACAGACAAACTAACTACGTAACTAAGTTACACTTCCCGGGATATTTCTTAGTCATTGTGAACCCACATGATCATAAAATGTCCTGGTTTTAAAGAATTTTGAACGTTAATGGCCAAGGGACTCGAGGCTCTGACATCGGCGAACGCTATCCTGGAAACCTCTGGTCCTGTTCCTTACCACTAGCGCACACTTACAACGACAGGCTAGCAAGTCCTCTCATATAACGACATTTTGTTACATTTGCAATTGTATTCATCTTACGTTATTGTGCATGTGTCATCTAACAGACAAACAATTTCACGAACGAAAAGCTTCATAGACTGTAAGGGCGACGTTAGACTGAGACACTAATATCAAGGTACTTGTTCTGATACAAACAGATTTATGAAATAATAAACAGACGCACAGGCAGCAAAAAACACAGAAATAACACAATGTAAACGTAAACAAGGATGGGTAATAACGTAAACCGAGACGCGCGCGTGTGTGTGTGTGTGTGTGTGTGTGTGTGGAGGGAAGTGATGGTAGCCAACTTCTCGGCCACTGGAAGTACATAAAGCAAGAGTGCACAAATTCCGGGTGTCAGGTCGCCTGAATGAAAAAATTTTTTACGGTGGCGCCTTAATACCTGTGCGTTCTCATTATGGGACTTGATTCATGTTGCCGTTCTGGCATCTGAAATTTTGAGGCGTTTCCTACATTTCCGGAAAATTTGTGTACCCCTGTTATAAATAATATAAACAACGTAATTTGAGTTCACCAAAACAGAATAAACGTTATAATGACATAACAAAAGAACTGAAAGTACAGAGCAGATGGAAGTATAAAAGCACCAGTTTGCAATATCACACCACTCATTCAACAGCCCATCTTTATGTCTTGGGCGCTACAGGTATCACAAATGTTGCACACTTTTTCTACCCCCGAAAAGAGAGGTTGTTGGTTCTTCCAGAACTTCGACACCTATTCATCAAACAACATAGCGCCACATCCCAGAAGACCGCAATCTCGAAACTCACCGCAGTGAAAACGTCCAATGTCACAAGAAAACCCGAATTTTTGGTACCGTTCATTACTCAGTGATATACGGCAACGGTAGAAATCTTAAAATCCTTACATTTCACTCTGACAATTTAACGACGTGGACAGAATTTCAACCCCGAAGAAAATGCGACAAAACTGTGTGATACTAAGAAGGGAACTTGCAGAGGCTGAACGAAGACGTTATGCAGAGATAAATGGGTGAAATAACGGCCTCAATTTTTATACCAGAAGCGATGCCATTTCTCTTTTCCTTTCCTTCTTTACAGCAACAAATCACAACTTTCAGCTGACGCCCCAGAAACATAGAGCTCTCTGGGTGGAAAAGCTAGTTAGCAGTAATATGGTTTGTCGTACGCAGCATAAAGAGTGGCGCTGAACTTCTCGAATCCCTTACCTTTTGCTTTCATTGTTACAATTATCATAATTACGTATTATTTCACACATCCTGTCTTGCTCCACGTTCCAGAGGCAGAACTGTGGGGCACGCCAAAACGAGCTGTCACAGCACAAATGGGCAGACTTGCGAAGCACTCCAAATGTAACAACATACAAGATGTAATTACTTAACGTACCTAAAAGCTACAAGTCGCCTAAGAATTTCTCCTACGGGTACTGATAGCTGACGATTAAAGTTAGGAATCGATTACAAGGCAAAAACTAAAATGGTTAACTAGATCTTAGAAGTGATGAGGGTCACAGACAATCTGTAGATATGGACGTGCTGGGGGCCAATAAACTAGTCATTTCCAACTTTTCATGCTGTAAAGTAAACCTACATACACAGCTGAGAGCGATACACGGAAGTATGTAAAATGACAAACGGTGGCCATATTTTAAACTATAAATGTAGTCACTGAATGTAAGCTATATACCTAACGCAAGGGTACACAAATCCCGGGTGCCAGACCGCCGGGGCGACTAAATTTTATATGATAACAGTAAAGCTATCCATCTTACAGGTCTGGACAGGCCCTGAGGTTTCCAAGAGGTTGAAGCTCCCAGATTTCTAGACAATCGGCACATGAAGGTGGTAAGGCTGTCAGCCGTACGCACCGGCCGTCTTTATCCCCCAGGAAATATTCCTGGTACTCATTTCTGTTAGAGGCTGAGTCGAGCCCAGGGCCACAGCGCGACCGAAAGGATTATGTAAATGAAAAATTCCAATGACACCATCGAGGATCGAACCCGCGACCTTCCGGTTTGTAGCGCAGTGCCTCAATACATTTTATATGATGGTACTTAATATTTGTGAGTGGTATGGAACACTTCATGTCACCCATATGACGACTAGAAGTCTGAAGTGGCCCGTAGATTTTTGGAAAATTGTGGATCCCGGGCCAAATGTGACAATTTAATTGAAGCCACACCACGGAAGACTACTACAAATTTCTGTAATTTTAGCCAACAAATGCACAGAATTGTCATTAAATTCACAACAATATTTGTAAAAGAACGCGAAACTCCTACATGCTTCGGACCTTACTGGTCCATCATCGGGAAGTATAATAATGTTGTTTTATACAACAACATTATTGTTTATACAACAACTATAATGTACTTCCTGAAGATGGACCACCAAGGTCCCAAGCATGTAGGATTTTAGCGTTTTTAAATATATTTTCGTGAATCTAATGACAATTGTATGCATTTGTTGGTTAAAATTACAGAAAGTGAAATATAATGCACGAAATGGAAAATATAGAAAACTATTACAAATCTACTGTGATCACATCATGTTTCAACTGTCGGCATGGCAGGAAACTGCCATCACGATATAAGTTTCAAACACCATCTTGGCGAGTCGCTATAATCACACAATTAAGTTTCAGTCATCGGCATTGCAGGTAACTGAAATTAGCTGCTGTCAGAGCAGGCAACTATAATAAAGTTACAGAGCTTAGCTGCAGCAAGACGGGTAGCCCTCAAGGACATCACAGGTTTCTAATGGTATGTTAGACATATAGCAAATTTCTTGAACACTGGCTGAATAATGAGTGCAGCTGTACTCACCTCTATGTCTGTTGGTTTGTTTGTCGAACATGAGCATGGCATCCTCGATCTGAAAACAGAAAAACCACCTCATGAATATTGTTTGACCTTTTAAAGCCTAGCGGTAACTTTACATACGACCAGGTTTAACATTAAAAAATTCTACGTGGTGCCCACATTGCGTTTATGTGTTTTGTACGGATCTCAGAACAAACTGCAACTTTTGCCTTATAAAACATTAAGAGACTGGTTTTTATAACCGAAGTGGAGAGTGTTTACAGCGCGGTACGCACTGAGTCCTTATATAAAACAGATACACTTCGTCTTTAAAGGGTTAAGCCCAGGCTCTACATTGTTCATTAATCACGGCAAAGCCAAGTACACCGTTTCTGTTTAAGTGGATGCAAATTTCCTCCCCTGAAAGAAAAAGAAAGTGCTCACCAACAGTTTAAATTTGTCTTTCCAAAGAAAACCTTTACGTACTATTAAGGAGATATTCATAATTAAATTCATTAAAATTCGTAATAAAACTTGAGCATATTGACTTCAGGGTGCGGATTATGGCCAAAATCCAGTGACATTATCCTGCAGCTGATTCTTAGACACATCATTGAGAATGACTGAGGGATAAGATCTGCACCATACAGCGTTAATTTAATTAAACCCATTCGTAAATTAATTATCTTGTATTAGTAAAGTGTATTGCTCGGAAACCAAGTAAAGAAGACAGAACGCTTCCTGTTCAATTTCAAATTGTCACAGCTTTGTTCTCTCTAAATATGTGTAACAGGAGGTAGACTGCTTCTGGGATTTCCTTAATGTTGCGCTTGAATTCAGGAAGACTCTAAAAGCGTGTGGTGAGCTGTTATGTTAATTTTGAACAGCCAGCTCGTTTAAGAGTACAGCACGAAAGCCCTAGCCTGCATCTCAATATGCAGAGATCCTGGCCAGAATAACGCGTTTAATAATCTTACATTAGCCATATTAAAGTTGAATCAAAACGATAACTATCCCTGTAACGATATACCCTATTATTGATACGAGCTACAAGAACAGGCTAATCCTTTAATCAATGCTCCCTAATCCAATTCTCCTTTTCCTCCACCTCTACCCTTACAATTGTATGTCTTCACTTTGCGATTTTCCAAGAATATGGCTCGTTTTAACGTACACATACTGGAACTGCACGAAATTTCGAGGAAAGGGTGCGCGGTAATTACATAGGGATGCCCGGTAGTTCATTTCTGTGAGCAGAGTTACTCCGTCAGGATAGTAAAATATAAGAAACTACGATTGACTGAGCATGTAGCAGGGAGAGAGGTGATGGAAAATGAATTTTGTTAGGGTAAAGCGGTTACTTATAAAACAAGGAAGGAGATGGGAGGACAACATTAAATCACTAGGAAATAATTTTGGAATAACAGGTCGGTACATCTTGTAGTGGGCTGTATTCAAAGCCAGGTTTCGGTACGAATGACACTGAATCGTCCAGATCTGCTACCAACGAGTTATTAACTACAGTGGAGTTCCTACATTATACTTAAAAGGCCGTGGTCACATTGGAAGCGACTTCATACGACTAACTGATCTACGTAGTCGCGCGTAGTCGTCAGACTGAAACAAACACACAGGTACAGACGCGCGTGGTCACACTTGAAGCACCTAATGTGACCACGCGCGTCTGTACCTGTACGTTTGTTGTAGTCTGACGACTACGTACGATCAGTTATTCGTATGGAATCACTATCAATGTGCCCACGGCCTTGGGGCTTCCTTGCTTTATATGTTATCGGTCGTCGGACATCTCCTGCAAGTGAGACTCATAACTGTGCATCACAGTCACAGAAGCATAACAGTTTGACGCACGAATGGCTACACTGCGCAAAATAGGAATAAAGTGGGGAATTGAAATACATACCGTAAAACCAGTTGCATGTCTGTTGGTAACTAATTGGTCAGTGCAATTAGGAATAGACATAATAACAGAGCATTACGACAGAAGAGGGACGTACAAAAAGAAGAAACATAAAGAATCTAAGGATAAGTATGAGAACCGTAGACAGACGGAGAGAGAAATAATATAGTCTAAACGAAGGGATCGATGGACAGAACAGACTGGAATAAAATTAAACAGGACTGACAAATCAGTGGACTGATGACGGCTAAATGAAAGCCAGTCAGACACACAAAATGATGGCTCGTCAATTACTTACATGGGCAGGTCAGTTACACTGCCAGTTTATTAACCTTTTAAAGCCTAGCGGTAACTTTACGTACCACCAGGTTTAACATTAAAAAATTCTACGTGGTGCCCACATTGCGTTTATGTGTTTTGTACGGATCTCAGAACAAACAGCAACTTTTGCCTTATAAAACACTAAGAGATTGGTTTTTATAACCGAAGTGGAGAGTGTTTACAGCGCGGTAGGCACTGAGTCCTTATATAAAACAGATACGCTTCGTCTTTAAAGGGTTAATTAGGTAGCAGGGCCTACGTAGTTACCAACTTAACGGGTAGCTACTCCCTCTCACCCGGCACATTCAGTAACGTGTAGTGTAACAATCGTTTATTTACAACCATACAGCTCGGTTTCCAAAACCAAATATTTTAAAACAATTTCGGACGCAATGCACACGCAGCAAGTAATGGGGGTTGGTAGGGGGAAGAAGTAAAAGAGAACAGCAGAATCAGCAGCGCGCCTCTTAGCAGCCATAACCACAGCACAATAGCGTTTGGAACGTTTCCCAATTTCTCTTCCCACCCTCAAACCCCCACCCCCACCCCTCCGGATTATACGCTCACCTCCCAAACCTCGCTCCACAATCACGGGCCGTTGCGCTGAGTAATATCCTACGGCAGAGGGGCGAGACGGTGAGACGGGGTCGTAGGTATCAGATAGCGTTAGGAAACCCGTATCAGCCTCCCACAATACTGTGATACTAATACATGTGTTCATATCCAATTGAAATAAGGATACATTACCTTAAAGCAATAGGAATTGGTGCGGTCGGAAGCGACGTATACATGATACGACATTATGTGGGCAGACGTAAATTACCTAACCAGTTCCACAGTAGCGGACCTTCCTTAAAAGCTTACGGCATTTAGCCAGTAAATAAATTAATCCAACCGAGCCACTGTCAAAGTGTATTCTCTCGGCCTTAACACAACCGCAGCTGTGTGTATGCGTTACAACACCCACACAAGCCCCCTATATATTGCGGTAATTTCGTACCGTCATCTGGCATAGTTTACACAAAATGACAAAATGCAATGCATTTGTTTTGAACAATGAAATACTATAACATAAAATTAATTACTTTTAAATTGTCACCCGAACAGAACTTCCTAGGATAAGTCAGGCTGATATAATAAACATGTTTGTGTTAGGACTTAGGAAATAAAATCAGACTTTTGTACATTACATAAAACATGACGTAGTAATATTTTATTCTCAGCGAGACCGGTTCAACCAGTAAACCCAACACAGTAAACAGATTCCCGGCTAAAAATAAACTGTCCATTCACAGTCGAACTCACGTTAACAAGACACATATCGCTTGGGAACACAAAATGGGCAGATTAATTTAATTCAGGATCGATGTCAGCAAAAGAAACGTCTGTTTATAGCCCTCAATTGTAAAAGCTAAAAATTTATGGATTTAAGGCCAACGATATTGTTATAAAGCAGATACATTAACAGGAGAAGGTAAAGGTAAAGGTCACTACATAACATACCATACGAGGCACAGATGGAGAGAAGATCCATAGCTGCAGTTATTCTTAACGTCGACGCTGGATGGAGTGGGTGGTCGACGCCAGGCCTCGGCCGCTTTACCCCCGGAAAAGAACACCGGTACTCATTGTACAGGAGGCTGGGCGGTTCCCAGGGACGGTCTGGGTGTGAAGAGAAAATATCTTGCTCTCACATGACTTCAAACCCCGAACCGTCCAGCCCCAAGACAGCCGCTATACTGACTATAATATCCCCGCCATCACATTAAGAGGAGAAGGATTATAAAATAACAAGTTAGCAAATGTGTGCAGCGCCGAACACTTGTGACACGCTTGCTGCCTTTTATTTAACAGTAACATCGCAACTCGTTAGACTTTGGGAAGAAAGTCGGGACACAGAACAGGTAGGCCAATGTGTGCCACTTATCTTTACAATGTTTGAAACATTTTTCGCTCCAGCCAGTATTACAAAAATTACACTCGAGATGCACGCAAAACAGCATGTTGCTTTTCATGTGAAGTGCCCATTACTGTTGTCAGATATAATCAAGAATGGAATGTACCAACAAATTTTACTGCAGGGTTGGCAATATCAAATTCAATAAAAACCCGTTCAGCCGTTCTCGATTTGTTACACGACGAGAGAAAGCCAGACTCACAGAAGTGGCAAAGGCAATAGACAGCACAGGAGAGGTCAAACACGATAACAGCAGTGCAAACAGCTGCAGCACGACAATGAATAGCACTTAGAGTGCAGACTGAAACGAAACACGCTTGAAAAACATGGCTACTGCGTATGTAGTGTGAGTGTGAATTACAAGCAATAAACGCAACTGTCCAAGTTTTCCTGAAATTAAGTCACGAAGTTCACACAAACGTATGGTCGGCCACAACCGCTTCGGTGGCGAGAACAAGAAGCATGCGGAAATCAAATGAACCAAGCAGGCCTCTACGACATCTATCACACTTCAATGTAACAACGTGTTAAGTTTCGGATTTTTATAGAATTTTCTGAAAATGCTCTGAATGCAAAACTCAGCCCTATGACGCAGAAAATTCCCGACATGTTGAGAATAGCCAGGCATATGTCGTATTGTTGTCGCAGCCGCTTCAGTAAAACGCCACAAATGTTCCCGCATGTTGACTCTCCGAGATGGAGTGAGATCAGAGAGGACACAAACCGACCAATTTCGTCCTATCCATTGATTTGGGTAGTGAGACTCCAGAAACTGCTTTACGTTGTGGGTAGAACGAACAACAGATTCACCGGCCATTCTCCACTTAATATGACACGCTGCCAATCCACCAACAGTTGAGGCAATTCTGCTGTTGGCATACCCCGCTAAAAACCGACTACAAGTTTATCAGACTGCATGTTTATCAGAAAACACTGATTGATTTTATGAATAAAACACGACGCTTAACATGCATGTCGAATGTAATTAAGAATCACCTTGCATTTACTCGACCTTTTAAAGCCCGGTGGTTACTATATGTACCATCAGATTTATCATTCACAAATTCTACGTTCTGCCCGTTTGTGTTTTGTATGGATCTCAGAACAAACAGCGATTATTTCCATACGCGGCATCATCTGTTTGGTTCTACTAACAGAGAAGTAGAGTGTTTACTATGCGGTACGATAAGAAACTTTAAATATAATTCCGGTTAGTTTTCGTCTTTAAAGACCCACTCCTCCGTTTCTATTTCTTACTTGTCTACCACTCACATACAACTTGCACACGACCAAGCAAAACGGTCTGCATGTTAAAAACACCACAATCACATACGCAATAAAAATTCATAGCTATTCGTACCCGACCTGTTGGTCTGCTATAATTATATCTGACATTCCATTATGTAAACCGAGAACCATTGTTTCTCGCGAAACATTAAAGGGGGAAGAAGAAAAATAGTGCTATTCGGGTACCCTTCTCCCCCCACCAACCCCGCAGTCTAATCGTATCTCCAAAATCGCTGCTGTTATTAACTTTACCAATTTCAAGCCATCCCACGTTAGGTTAGTTTCAGATTAGTATTTATTTCTTACAGGAAACCGCTATAAGCGAGGCGAGTGTAGAAAAAAGGGGTGAGTAAACACTATCCAGGGTAGCCTTACGGGACTAAAAATATTTATGGACTCTTTTTGCACAAAGTGTAAGAAAATAACGCATGATGGAGAGGTTACATTTGCATCTGCGTTTATCGTCCGCGAGTTTCACCTCCGGAATGACTGGGCAGAATTCGAATATATGTGGTACAGGGCGCATACGTCAAACTTTGCAGGAAGACTTAAATAACAGGAGTGCAAAACCTCCGACAGCGCGCCAGGTGTAAAGTAGTAAACTCTCCAAGTATTTCTTGGCAAAGTCTACAAAGCCAACAAACGCCACATACTGTTATATACAGCAACTGTTGTACAGGTCGCAGTTCTCCACCAAAACATTACAGCCACCTTCATGAGGCCGAAATTTGCGACACCAAATTTGGGTTAACCTGGGTTTGTACCGGTACAAAACATAATCCAAACATTATATAATGTTCAAACCAAGCAAAATAGATTTTACTCCCTAAACTGCTCGTTACAAATAACCAAAAATAGGGCATCATTAGGAACTACACCTCTTACTTACACTTTCTTGGAAATGGTAATTACGGTATATTCCTTGGATTCTTATGATGCATTATAGTCAATTTATTGGACCAACTAAATGCACACAGTGTTCACGTATATTAATCACATACATCGCTCCGACATGTTTCAGCCTTCAAAACACCATTTTCAAGGAGAACATAATGCCAAATTTAAAACCAACTGCCAGAAGAGAGGCCACTCATTGGTTTACTAAATTGGTTTTAAATTTGGCATTACGTGCCCCCTGGAGGCGGTGTTCTGAACGGCGAAACATGTCGGAGCGATACATATAATATACATAAACACTGTGTGCATTTAGTTGGTCCAGTAAATTCACTATAATTCATCATAACAATGCACGGAATCTACAACCTTAAAGAAATGTGGGAAGGTGTTTTATAATCACGTAACGTTAACATTATAGAGCAGCCTTCATATAACGGTCCTCTTGTACATGACAACGTGCAGCTTGGTAGATGGTACCAACGTTTCGGAAGAACCTGCTGCTTTCATCTTCAGTACCCTGAACGTGGCTAAAAGGTTTGTACACATCTACAGAACTACATCACGTCACATCCCACAAAACTGTAGTTCAAACGTTGGCCGCTGTTAAGAAACTCATATCTTAATGCTTAGTTCCTTATCTGCATCATAATGGGGCAGATTACTGGCCTTAAACTGTCTTTCTGTCGTTCAGAAAAAATGGTTATGACATGCAAACAAGATTACAATAGCGACGTTATAAAAACGTCAAAACACAGACAGTGCGTCTACCAAAACTATGCGCGACGTGTACGTCAACAAACGCATATACCAATATACCTACTTACTTAACATTTAAATATCATGTCGACTCAACAGTGTAAGGAAAGTAAATGACAGGAAAGTAAAGAAGACCGTCGGCATACAGGAATTTAGCATTTCTCATAGATGAAAAAAGACGGGCAATGCATGTATAAAACTGCGGCTCGTAGGCGTAACCATTGTTGTAACGAAAACGCAACACTGCGCTGTATATGTATTGTTGTGGCGCACGTCACTGTCAACAATATAACAATACTGTGTTACACAACAATGCTGTTATGGCGAATTTATGTCCCTGGCAACAATGAAACGTACTTACGACTTCAAGTAAAGTGTCCGATATTTCTGTCCGATTTTAACAAAATATGGAGTCTCTAGACAGATTTTAGTGAAGGTCGCCAATACCAAATCTCACGGAAATCCATCCAGTGGAACCTGCGCTAGCACATGAGGACGGACAGACGGACATGACGAAGCTAATAGGCGCTTTACGCGATTATGCGAACGCAACTAATAAGAATTAATGGGGTTAAAACTGAAGTGTATGAAGAGAACCGTGCGCGTAAATATACGGTGATATAATACAGATTACAATGTCTACGCCTACTGACATTTTATCATAAAAGCTTTGGAAAGGCAAGATGATCATTTGAGATTTGTGGTCGCAACAGCAGCGGCTGACAATTTCTGCATGTCGGAAGTAACAGTCAGTTGTCTGGAAGAAATTCACCAACATCTGGGAGGAACTCCGTGTGTTTTTCTTCAGAACAGAACGTGAAGGCAGTAGATTCCTCCGAAACATTAGTGGATTTCTACCAGAATACACGACGCCACATCCTGGAAGAAACGAATATCAGAGTAGTTCAAGTTCCATTCGCCGTGCTACTGCGGCAACTTCTCTGGCACCACTGCGAAGCAGGTTGCATACTCACGAGCCTTCGTTAGGCCAGGCGCCGTTGCTTTCCGTTACAATATCTTCACATTTTTAATTTCATTACGTAACTTAAGACTAATCGCAACCAGACGGTGCAAAACTGCTAACGCCAAAGCCAGCATTAGATTACACCGTTAGCGAGATCTGTCTGCCACTTAACACCTTAATCCATATCCCACAAACTGTAATGCCGTGCGTCCACTCATTTTTGTTTCACAAACTTGTTTCCGAGAGTTTCTTAACCCTTTAAAGACGAAGCGTATCTGTTTTATATAAGGACTCAGTGCGTACCGCGCTGTACACACTCTCCACTTCGGTTATAAAAACCAGTCTCTTAATGTTTTATAAGGCAAAAGTTGCAGTTTGTTCTGAGATCCGTACAAAACACATAAACGCAATGTGGGCACCACGTAGAATTTTAATGTTAAACCTGGTAGTATGTAAAGTTACCGCTAGACTTTAAAAGGTTAAAAGCATCCATTACAAACTACTTGTCGTTCCCTTAAAGCTACATGTCCAGTTTATTACAGATACTATAACAGTACTACGTCACCAGTTGGCTTACACGTCACGATGACCCTCACTCTGCAGAGTAATTAACTAGCCACCTACTTTCACCTTCCTATAAAGATCTTTTACGAGAGACCAGCAACAGTAATTTATCTGAGTTCTGCCCACGTTTCACACCCATCCACAGAAACGGATAATTTGGTATCCAATATATTCAGTTTTAGGCGCGTTCGCATAGTTGCAATAAGCGCCTATTAACTTCGCATGTTTGTCTGTCCGTCCCTCTGTGAGCAAGTATGAGCTCGGCTCCCACCGGATGGATTTTCGTGAAATTTTACATTGAAGACTTTTATGAAAATCTATCAAGCAAGTCCAAATTTGGGCGAAATCGGACAAAAATGTCGGACATTTTACATAAAGATCCAAGTACATTTTGTTGTTGCCGCCGGTATAAAACCGTCACAAACGAATTACAGATAAAGACGCAAAGAGCAACAATGAAAAGGAAGGCGCTGTTGCGTTTTCATTATTGACAGCGACGTGTGCAGCTCAACTGCACTAAGAGAACGCAGAGTTGCTGCAAAAGCAGCACCAGAAACACCCTAAAGTGGAAGTTTGTGCATTCAACTAGTCACGCGAACGCACCTCAATGCTGAATTATACGTACATTACCTAGCTTGTTTTAAAAAAGGACGAGGGAGTAATAGTTTGCGAACTAGACAATAACAAGCCCTTTTAGAAAGTATTCCATCATTGCATCAAGCGCTCCTTTATATTTCTCGTTGTTTTTCCGAGATACTTACATCTTCAGCTAACGTTAAGGTCTGAAACTTACACAGCGCTAGTTTCTGTCTCAACTGCTTACCGAATGAGACATGACCCAAAGTTGCTGGTCTGCACAGAATATTCCTCATTCGTATTCGAGGGACTCAAATTCAAATGCAGCCCGGAGATAAGCTGCTGTAACTGAGGTTTCACTGGTATTCCTCACTTCTTCTACAAAAAAAAAATTGCAGCGAAAATCTATCAAATTAGAAGCCTGCTACATTATACACGTTTCTAAATCATTCATCATTAACTGTAATATTTTTTGTCACTACCGAGTATGGCCTATAGACCACGCCATTATAGCGATTGAAATTTGAAAATGCAAGACGATTATTAACAGAAAATTTGTAACGGTGTACACAGAAATGCCCCTGCCTCATTTTTATGTGATTATTAAACCAATATACGCCTCTACCAAACAGGGAAACTGTAAGAAACCTCAAATAAGAAAATTAGTTTTCAGGTTGAGATTCGAACCGGAAGTGGATAAGGAAACAGATTCACAGACCCACATGGCGCAGCCTCATGATATAGGTAAAGAATTACTAGACGATTAGATATTTAATGCCTGAAAACACAGGAAGAAATAAGGACATCCTGAATAGTAGTTTCGAAAGCTGTTCGTATCGCACACAAAAGGTAGATGCCTGGGGATGGGTTCTTTAGGCAAGCGATCCAGCTTTCCCAACGTATACAAAAGTGAAGCCACGTTTTCATTTCCTCCCTTCCGAACTGCCAACGACAATAGCAGATAGTGTTCGGGCGATATCGCTAGAGGGCACAGTGACTCCTAAGAGGCTCGTTGCACGTCTGGGGCGAAAAGGGGTTTGCAGAACACGGAGGTGGCAGGCTAACAGTCCCCTCGAGGGTCAGGGACAGCCCCCGACCTCATTTCTTTTCTGCCCTATACAAAAACAAACAAGATGAAGAAAACGTGAGACGAGAATAACAAGATGTGGGCCTTATATCATAACCCCGTACTGAAGATTAGTCTTCTGGAATGTGATGTTATGTATTCTGGTAGACATTTACTATTTTTCGGAAGAATCTCCTACCTCCATCTTCGCGATAAAAAGAACATTTTGATCTAGGCACAAATACATACAGTTTCTGAAACAGTACGCCCTATTCAAAATACCAGGTGATGAAGAAATTAATTCCTTTAAACACTCTATTACGAAGATCAAAGAGAACCACGGATGACTGAAACGGAACTGTAAAAAAAAACAGCTTCTGTTCTGCGTTTGCTACGGTGTTCATGTATTACGCGGAAACATGAACAGTGTCAAGAATACCATAGAGTTTCATGAAATGCATCTTCCCACGTCTCTCTGTGCGTCGGGCCTATAACAGTGTAGTAATATGCTTATTAGTAGTTACGTAGGGCGTCGGATAACCCTGTAACCATTAGGGAAAGTGTCTCTCGCGTGACGAACTCAGGCCAAAGGTCTGATGGCAAAAAATTACCGAGACAACCGACCTCCAAGACATTTACGTACACACGTCTTGAGCCGGCTACAGCTTCATTCACAGTCAAGATGTAAGCTGGCATGGTGAAGCCATGATGTTCGGCAAAAAAAAATTACTGCACTAAGGTACAAAAATTTGGTATTCGCCCCCAGAATCAACATAACAAAAGTGTATGGGCAATGGGCAACATGGAGACACAGCTCCCTCCATTTCAACCCTCGGCAGTAGATGTAGGTGACCGGTTTCATCATCTCGTCATATTACCATCCCGGAAGACCCTACCGGCACCAGTCGGACAGGATGCAGTGTACGAAGATAAAAATACATGTTCTTGCTGGAAAACGAATCCTAGTTCAGCTACTGATTGGTACAGTATAGATTATTGTGTGGGGGAACGGCCTACCGACTCGGCGGCGTGGACTCCATTCCAGGCAAGAGCGCTGTAGAGCACCAAAGAAGATGGGAACATTTACAATACACAGGAGCGGGCAGAGCAAGACACTCGTGGCAGTAATTTTTAGAGGCTGCAGCTGGAACACATGATGTGTGTAGTGACTGGCTGCGGCCTGGAGGACGCAGAAATCGGGCTTGGATTGCCAATGCAGACAAGCGATTTTTCTTTCTTCAGACGTGGTCAGACCGGCTCTGGGGCCCGACTCAGTCCTATTCAATAGGTACCACGGGTAGTCACCCAGGTGTACAGCGGACGTTGCATGAAGCTGACCAGTCACTTCCATCTAGTGCCACGGTTATGAATGAGTGGATTACTCCTATACCTCCAATTCCCCTACACGCCTTCATGGCGTGCATAGGAATATCTTGATAGACTAATAAATTCTTACAATATTCCAAAATAAGAAATAACTTATTAAAATATAGAACCCTGCCCTATTCCGCAAAGATACGTAAGGTATTAACCGAAAATAATAACTAGTAGTAGTATCGGCGGCGGCGGCGGCGGCGGCGGCGGTGGTGGTGGTGGTAGAAAACCTAGTTAAGAAAACCTCTAAAACACAGACATTTTCTGTTTTCTGACTACCGCAACCAATACGAAAAATGATGGAGAAGTAATTAATTGGCTGATCATAAAACCAACAGGATGACCGATTGTTGATAAGCCACGTAGCCTATGACTGAACATTCCCTTGACTTACTTATTGGTGGATTAACTGGCGTAATTGTAAGCTGAATTAATCAATGAATGATTAAATTACAAACAGACCACACACCTGCCGGACTCAGACGATTGTTTGGTCACCTGATCGATTAGGGACATTACTAGGAACATTAGCTGTGATAGCTCAAACAGTAAGCGATTATCTTCGGCTGGGACTCTGGGACTCTTCAGTGGGTTTAATTCACACTTCTACCCAGTTGCAAGGTTACAGTTGTCACGGTGGTGAATATGAAGATTAATGTCTGGTTGGCTGTGACGTCATGTAGTTTGGTATAAGGATACAGACGTTTCGCATAACATTCTGTCTGCATCTTCAGAAAAAGACTGAGAGCTGGTTCCTCCGAAACATTGGCACGTCTCTACCAAAGATCACAGCATCAAAAACAATGATACCGCAGCCTGAATATTCGCCAAAAGCCCAGAACAAAAAATACCTCTTTTCTTTCACTTTCGTATACATCTTCATGCTGTGCCATTTAAGGATGTTCATAAATGATCTGTCCTTGACAGCTACCCCTTCTTGTAACGTGTAACTAAACCTTTGCTAACGGAACCCGGAGGGTCATTTAACACCGCCAACACCATAACTCGAAATGGAGTCTAATGACACTCAGCCTCACTAACCACCTCCAATCCTCAAAGTCTACTTTCATAAGATCATAACAAAAAGTCCTGTACGTAGGTTCCTTTAAAGACCATGATTAACGCAAATTATATCTAAAAACTCCGTTCATACCGCGCGGAAAACTTTCCTTCGCGGCTACAAAAACCAAACAGTTAATACTGTGTAGTAAGACAATAACATGTCCTTCTTCAGAAACTAACAGACCCTCAGCTACTGAAGAAATTCCCCGAATTTTATGAATTACGAAAGCCCGTTGCCGTGTTCACTAAAGCCCGCCATATGTACCCATCCTGAGCCCAATAAATATAGCCCGCGCCCTCCGATCTCATGTCTTTAAGATCTATTTTAATACTATACTCCCATCTATGTCGAAATCTTCCAAGTGGTGCCTTTCCTTCAGGTGTGCCCCCAAAGCCCTGCATTGTCATAACCTAATATGTATCATTTCTGTACGGCCCATTTCCTTGTCTTCTTTCTTCACAACATCCAAAACTTATTTCATTTATACCTCTCCCATACAACGGACAGGCTTACAGATAACTTTGTTCTTTACTACGTTCAAAAATACACGTGACGAATACACCTCTCCAGTTGAACAATAACAAGTATTTTCAAAAGTTCTATTTACTTTTTCTACTTTCATCATGAACCTCTCGCAAAAAAAAATGTCAAATCTGAATACACTGTAATCAGCTTTATTTATCAAGCACGGTTTTCCTCGGCAGATTTATGACAGGGTTGCGGAAGATCGCAGATATTAATCTGCATTTAATGTTCGTCAGGGTTCGCGTGCGTGTGGGCAGGTTTCGACTCGAGCTCCATATTTCACAGGCGCTGCCGCTGTGCCAGTCCGTTACAGCCGTACAAACAGAATATCGAAAATACTTTCAAAAGTCATCCAAAGACAAGATATAAAACATTCCACTAAACAAGGATGTATAAAGTTTTGCCAAACTTCAACGTGTATTACAATTTTAAACTACGTCACGTTGGTAGGTCCGTAATTTACTTTATGAGGAATAGGCCGTCTTTAGAATATACGAAAAAAAATCGCCACCTTTTATGGAACGCCTGTGTTTGTGGTAGAAGATAGAGGTGGCAGGTTCCTCCGAAACGTTGGTAACCACACACACACACACACACACACACACACACACACACACACACACACACACACACATATATATATATATATATATCCCCACAAGCCTGGCAGGACCAACAGCACCAGAGCCTTAATTTTTACCGTTTAGAAGACATGAGATCCAACATGAATTGTGCTTCAAGTGCACATATTACATAGCTGAATGAGTGAATGATAAATTACAAAAAACACGTAGACGCATCTGTAACCTACCTACTGCAGTATCTCAGAATTTGTTCGGAGGAGGCGACAAAAACGCGGCATCGGCTTGAGAGCCAAAATTTAACCGAAACGTCCAAAACACGACGCTCTAGAGCTGTTAACTATACGGCAACTTGCTGTAAATCTGTATAAATACATGGCCCAGCCTGAAGAGTAACCCGAATACTGGACACCCCTTAACACAGACAACGTTACGGACTTCCTGAATGTGATATTAATGTTTTTTTCCACGTTGAACCGCAATAAGTTTGTCCAAACGATGACGTAAATATTTTGAAAAAGAAAACAATATTGCTCTTCTATTTTCCTCCATTTACCTTGTTGGGGAATGTCAAAATAACAATTCAAAATAGACACAAAACGATCTTCTGCTGGCTTCAGGCATCCGAAAATAAATGAATAAAATACGTCGACTTACAAATTTGGTTTCACACATAAATTATATTGCATTCCTAGGCTTCTTATTTTCTTTTCGGAGTCATCAAGTCACATAAGATTAATATCTTATTATTGTGGAACCCTAATGGTTTTTAGATACTTGAGTACACCCACGGGCAATGCTGCAGCACACAGCTCGCTGTCAGCGGAATGTGCGAGTATTCTATGGAAGATAGGGCAACCTGAAGTGGAGGCACAAGATATATGTGTGCAGTCGGAAGCAGTTACAAACTGTGCTAACAATAACCACCCCACAGGTTTATGGTCCCAGCATATATACATATATGTGTATAATATATATACATATATATATATTAACCTTCTACAAGGCCGTGGAAAGTTTCTCTGTCCTATTAAGAAAAATGTCAGGGACACCCATTCACATGCAAACGACTTCTTTAGCTGCGACATGCTTTCTTTATTCGTAAGTCAATAGCCTGATAATTTACCACTGAAATTGCTCTTTATTGTACTCCTGTGTTTATCGCCTTTTAAATTTCAGCTTAGTTCACTTTAGCTTTCTAGTATTCAGATGCGCCGTAGCATTTGAATTATAAATCCAAACTTCTTCTGTTACACGTATTTACAACCCTTCTGTCTACATCTTAATTCGAGTTTATCATTTATCAATACATACATTTTAATTTGTAATCATTATCTTTCAACATGTACTTGGAACTCTTGATTGTCGTCCAACCTGCGTTTAAACTTGTGATCAACATATTTAAATATGCACTTGGTTTTGTGTTTATAAACATCCAAACAGAATTTCGGTTCGTCGATGGTCGTGCATTTGATTCTGTGTTTATCCCTTTCAATCTGCATTTCAAATCGTGATTACAGTCTTTCGATAGATAGTGATATCCGAAACCTCACTTAAACTTGTATTTCCTCTATTTAAGTAACAGTATATATTGAACAAATTTCAATCCATATTTTGTCTATTTAAAGTACACGTTTAACACATTTCAATCTGTGTTTTCTCTGTTCCATGTATATGTTTAACATACTTCAGTCTATATTTTCTTTATTCACGTATACGTTCATCATATTTCAGCCTGTATGTTCTCTACTCAGGTATACGTTCACCATATTTCAGCCTGTATTTCTCTATTCAAGTATACGCTCATCATATTTCAATCTGTATTTTCTCCATTTAAGTATGTGTTTAACACATTTCAGTCTGCGTCTTTAATGTTCGAGTACATAAAAAGTTTAAGCCAACACTTGGAATATTCAAAATTGTATGTTCTCTAAACATACATTTAAGATATTTCGACCTGTATTTACATTCTTGTTTATTATTCTGCAATCCTCCTTTCAATTCCTATACTAACACGACGACCTTTTGTTCAAGCATTTATTTACCATCTTTCACATTGCATGTCAATTTATATTTCAAAACCATTCACTCCGTATTCTAATTACGACCAAACATCATCTTACAATCTGCCAACTTCAGTCTTCACATGAATTGACCCAAGCAGTTGTAGCACCGACAGCACTCTAAACTTTTATTCCAAAGGTTCTACTTCGAATATCGACTGGACTACTGCCCATACTGAGTTTTTGACAGGGCTGCATAAATTCAGGGTGCCAGTTCGCTATGACGATACATTTTGTACGGAGGCGTCAAATATCTGTGGACACTCAGTATGGAACTCGCAACACGTCACCCTTTTGGCGTCTATGGTTTTAAGGTGGCCTCTAGACATTTTGGAAATGTTCGCATCCTTGTTTTGAGAGTTCCATCGGTCTCGCTAGTGAAATTCCTGTACGTAGCACGTCTTTCTTCAAACAGACACGGATTAATTTTTTTTTCAAATTCTTACAGAAGTCACCCGTCACGTTAATTTTTACCTTACATGTAGAATTCCAAGGGTGTGTAACTCTGAAGTTATGTCCGAAAACATCCACACATTTGAAAGCTGTATTTGTCTACAAAATGTACAGGTCAATTAAACTAGCTCTGTTACGTGTTACACCTTAATTCCTGTTAATTCAAAGAGATTGAGATGGGTTTTGCACGTAGCACACATGAGGGAGAAGTGAAATACGAAGTTTTCGTCGGAAACCCTGATAAAAAGAAACCACTTGGAAAAAATAAATGTTGATAAAAGAATTTCCCTAAGTATAACAAGCACGGGTCGTGCCTGAGTAACACTCGCATTTGTTTGTATTCTAATATCATAAAAAAACTTGTAGAAAGAGAAAAAGTGAGTGTACAATGGATTAATTTGGATGAGATTAGGGACTACGGGCGGGGTCTTATCATCTTTGAAGTTCCGTCAATGCGAGCAATTTCACTAGTTGGGCAAGTATTAGCTTCTCAAGGGGGACCTGGCTCCATGGAATTAGTCAATTCATGCTAATTCTCTATGTAGATGACATCATTGGACGGTCAAGCAGGGGATGTCTATTCTTATCTTTCTATCTCTTATTGGCTAACGACTGCCGACAAGCTACGCCATCTCGCTGCCGGGGTTGGTGCCATGTGGGAGTACCCCAGAGGCTGTCATAGTTGGTGCCGTGCGAGGTACCTCGGAAATAACCGCCGCTAAGTACCGTGTGACAATACCCTTACCGTCGGCGTAGGTAGTGCCATTTTACGGCACCTCACATGAGTTCCGTCCGTTTCTACAACCAGACAACCATACGTCACTCCATAAGCCCGTATTCTTGTTTGTATATTACGACTCTTCTACCTCCCAATATAGTACCACAGAAATATAGTGCCACTTACCTCCCAACCACCACCACAACCCTTCCGCTTTTGCTTCATGAACAGAGAGGGTAGAAAGTTCATGCCTTGAGCTTTCCGACACGCATAAATTTCCTCTCACCCAACTCCCACAAAACCCTCTTCTTCATTTTAAGGAATAATATACACGTCACATTTAGGTGTAAGCTTCTACCATGTGTTAGTTTCCATAAAATAAATGAGGCGGCTATAATGTTTTGCCCTTGCTATTAATTTTAACACTGTTTCCGCTTACAAAAGCTATTCTGTATCATCAGTCAATTGAATACAAAGTGCGTTTGAAGTCATAAAATATAACCAATTATTTACACACACACACCAATAAATCTAATTATACATGTATAAAATGTAGATTTATTTGATGAAGTGGACTGTTTAAGCGGTTCGCTTTTAACCCTTCACAGTACAGTGGCTATTACATGAACCCACAGTTTTAATATTTGAAAAACTGCGTTATGCTTACACATTTATCACTTTCGTATGGTTCTCAGAAAAAAGAGAGAATATTACCGTAAATACTGTTAACCTATTTGTCTCTTTAGTTGGGACGTAGTGTTTTCTGTAGGGTAAGAACTGATATTTATAATATTAAAGTGAATTTCAACGTTAAAACAGCGCATTTTATGGAAACTGTGAAATTTCCATCCTTTGTTCGCCGGATTGCTGGATAGAAGTCAGTACCCTAAAATTTAAGTCGAAATGGCCCAAAAAGACGCTTCCCTTCTGGCTTCCCTACCGAAGAATCATGCACCTGTCACATTTCCCAAGCATTCTACATGTCGTACATCTTATCTTTATAAACATAATCTGCCCGACTTCTGATGAATGAAATAAATTATTCACCTCTCCATTATGTAATTCTTTTACAGCTTCCTGTTTCTCTGTCAGTCTTCAGCACTTTGCTTTTAGACGTTTTTATTGTGCGAAATATGAACAACTCGTTTCCAGAAATTTGCAGGCCGCCTAAGGACTGGAACAAACCTCTCACAGCTGCTTTAAGTTACTTATATTACATAACACTGGAATGAACAGTAGTGAATAATGAAATGGGAAAACCTGCGGAATGATACAGGCCTGGCGCCTAATTTGAGACACTACCCCGGAATTTGCCTCGAAGGACTGAGGAAGACCACGAATAGTTCAGGTAGCGTAGCTGATTGTCAGGCTGAGATTTTTACACGGATCCACCTGCATAAGACGAAAAAAGCAGTGCCATCCACTCGGTGGCGGCGGTACCTTTCGTATTCACTGCGGTGCGTCAGCACTGCGCAAGGCCAAACAGGATCTGACAGTCACATGGGGACGTACTCACTTCTCTCCTCTCCCCCCAGAGTCAACAGCGCGATTAATTTCATCATCTGTCTCCGCAACAGTTCTTCTGTAACATCTCTCTCGTCTTTCTTGACATAATTCGCACGCAGATCACTGTCATTGGAGCTGCAGTTGTAGCACGTATTCGCCGTAGCGTGTGCAGGGTGTCTCCCTCCATATAAGCCATGTACGGCTTCACATGCATGCTCAGGAATTGGATTCCGGCAACCTTAAAACCTCGAAGAGCTATGACAGGAGACCGGGCAAGAATGAGCCTGCTGTTGCACGGTTGAAATATTGAAATTATCTAAAAAAAACTCATTTTTACTAATGAGCAAAGTTTTCATTGGCATAATCCTGTCGGCCGCACTATGGCCCTGGGGTCGACTCAGCCTCTAACAGAAATGAGTACCAGGAATATTTCCTGGGGGGTAAACGCGGCCGGTGCGTAGGGCTGACAACCTTACCACCTTCATGTGCCGACTGTCTAGAAATCTGGGAGCCTCAACCTCCTGGAACCCTAAGGGCCTGTCCAGGCCTGTAATGGGACTGCTTTACCTTTTTTTATAATGAGCACAGAAGATGGCTGTATGAAGTATAATACAACAGTGAAACCTAAAATTTTCCCTTCATTTTCATACGAAACCGCCGGAATACTTGCCAAGAATTAATAAGAAATGTACGGACCAAAGTCTTGCAACTACATCAACGTCTTGACGAACAGACAGTGAAAAAGTATTTGACCAATGGAACCAGAATTGAACAGTTTCCTCTTTGTAAACCCGCAATCTTAATGTCTCAGGAAAGCACGAATTAACAAAAACTGTATCGCCACATTTTTATACTATCTCAACGGTAGAATTTAAGTCTCCGTTCTTTCGGGATATAGCGTCGCGTTCTTGGGTGACAGTGCTCAACGTATCGAGACCGCCCGTTAGTTGCATCTCCAGGCTTCGAAATGTACAATGAAGAATTCTAAGAAGACAGAAAAACAAATCCGCCCTTAAGACTTCCTACAATACACAAAAACACACAACACGTCTAATCAGCACGTCCACTGTACCACCATAAAGCCGAAGAGTAACCAAGGGCCCAGTCTCACTTCGTTAACAAAACACGGCTTTCTAGGATCCACAACTTTTCGGCAAATACCAGAATCCCGTCCAATCAATGAGCCCCAAGCAAGATGATAAAAATGTTCACGTGTCGGAAACTTTAAACAGTTGCAGAATTAACCCATCGTAAGGAATATCCACTGTGTCATCTTAAATTATAATAATATTAATAATATTAACATATTTGGCCAATTCATGATTACGAGTACAAACCTTTTACATAACTGTACAACTCAAGACATCAATTATTATTTTAATCTCAATGTATATAGCATTCCATGGATTTCCTCTACACGTATCTAATTGTTACTACAACCTGATAATTGCTTAATAAGGACCAAGCCGAAACATGTAACTGTCATACTTAGGACAACAAAATCATTTTTTCCACGAACAGCTGCGTTTGGCACATTTTACCACTTAGTTGTAATAATATATTTCGCTACTACACGGTGCAATACGCAGAGAATAAGAGGAAAAATACATAAAAAGCACCAAGAAGTAAAATCAGATGTAAGTCCCATTGATGACTGAATCTCGCACCCTCACAAAAGGAGATGCGTGTGAAAACTGTTTCAGTCCTCAGCCACATGAAGCGACATGCCTTGGTGTCAAGGGTCTCATTTCTCATTTAAAAATCTCTTGAAATATGGTACAGTTGTCATCATAGTGCCACCAAATGGAAGGACATAAGACTGATCTAATTAAGAGTAGCACAAATACAAAATACGTGCATTATCAGTCAAACAACGTTCCACGAAAATCCGTGAATTGATGTCTGCTTACATCCGTAAAAGAACCAGGTGATGGAAGGACAGACAGAAGACGTTAATACGGTTCCAAAGAATAAAGTACATTCCCTAGGAATCCTAAAAGCAACCGAATAATTCCTCCAAATGAATTAATTTCAGCAAACATTATGTCCCAAGCCCTACATCAGAAGCGCTTAGAGAACTTCTTCTAAGCTTCGGTAAGAAGATATGAAAATGGAGGAGCAGTGCGCGGAATAGATGGACGAAAACGAGGATAAGATGGCTGCGAGAGAGATGGAAGACTCATTCTATCACACCGATTCTTAATCTGCCATCTCACACGAAGCATTAAATTTTAATGGAGCCCTCCATCTCTCTTTCTCCCTAACGGATTTCCATTTTATAAATTTCTTCATTCCTCTTCGTCCATTTCTTGAACAGACAAACAGACAGGAGGATATCATACAAGCAAGTGATCTGTAAACAGCCAACAGATTAGACGATGACTATATCAATCATACACCTTACTCTCCACATACCACTGAAAATTCCGCAAAAATATCATATTGTACTCCGCTGTCAAGGGACTTGATGCATTTTAATACACGTCACTGTAGTGAAATAACCAAAAATAAGTGTTTGTTATTAATGACATAACCATCGAACTGAAATTTCTGACATGAACATGGTAAAACCTACAGCGTTCCAAAATAAATGATACCAGATTAATGGGCAATGTTACGCTGAAGGGAGTGAAACGAAGCTACGAACGGGTGCATTGATGAAGGAAAGAAGTCAGGATTACTCTGTCCTGGGACGTGACGTCGTGTAGATTCTTTCACGCGCCATGTTCCGGACAGCTGTGGTTTGCACACTCATTGCAGCAAGAATCTCCAAACTCAAAACCAAATAAATGTTAATACGATAAAGTACAGGTAACGTTTGTGGGTGGCTGCTACAGTGAGGGTCACGGCACCGCCTGTCACTAAGTCTACGCGCAACCTTCCTTCCTTTAGCTAACTCACAATTCAGTTTAACACAAAAAGGTGTATGTTTAACACAGGAGTGCCAGCTTTTCTAAACATACTAGTAGCCACCTCAAAATTTTAGGCGCCAGAAGGGTGACATGAAGCAAGATCCACACTGAGGGCCCACAAATATTAGGTGCCACCGTACAAAATTCAGTTGCCAAGGCGACCTCGCACCCGTGGTTTGTGCACCCTTCGTTTACAATATAATGCAACATCACACGTGAAAGGATCACATGTATATTTGTAATGTAATGTGGAAGAACTATAGGTATAGTCGTAATGTAATTTATCCTAATCTAACGTGTTAACATGCTGCCTGTACATTTGAAATGTACCCTAATTTAACATGCCAAAATACTACTTGTATATTTGTACCGTAACCTATCCTGTCAAAGCGCGTAAACTTATGTCTGTAATATAATTTGAACTGTAAAAGGACGCAACATGTAGTTCGGTAACCTAATCTAACCTAATCTAACCTAACACGCCAAGGGATATCTGCCACGTAGACCTCTAACGTAACGTAACGTAACCTGACCTGACCTGACCCAACATGTCACAGAACATATCTGCAGCACAGAAAGCGTTACCAAAATATATGTAATTTCCCTTAATCAGTTCGGGGTACTGTCGAGACAATAAGGATACGGCCCACGACTGCCCTCGTCCTGATTCTTGCCATCCACCATTGTCCTGCCATCCTCACCGCATTCGGCACCAACACAAATTTCACTTGATATGCGACATGCCGTTGCGTTTTCGTACGATATCAACAAAATCAGACGATACAGTCTAACACAACTACATTATAATTTCTAACAAGCTACATGTTTTTAACCCTAATGGTCTGATGATGACCTACCAGGGTTTAAAACACGTAGCTTATGAAAAACAACTTTTTTTGTAAATGAATATAGTCACGTTAGAGTATACGGTTTGATTTTTCTGACACACAGTCCAAGTAATTTCCTTAAAATAAGTCGAAACGCCTTTAATGTGTAGTAGTAACTTTACTTACCACAACCTCATTTTTATATTTTCTTACCGTCTCATACCACGCTATACAACATACGTACCTAAACCACCAGCTGCAACCCTTCTACACATATCGGTAACTATACGTACCATCACCCATTTAATAATCACTTTACCACTTTATTCAGTGCCCTATAATACGCATATCTAAAACACCAGTTGTTACACTATAATGCAAACTGCTAACTATACGTATCGCCCTCCATTGTAACACACCAAAACTTATATTTGCCCATGCGGTGCGGTTATTTATGCACACAGTATGATTTTTAATAAAGCAGCGATTATATTGCTAACAGCACACAGGTCTATAGATGGCGTTTGTAGTGGCGAGGCAATATGTATTTTGTAACGTAACAACTATACATGCGAATATTGCTCTCATGGGCTAGGTCTTTAGCGAGTTAATTAAGCCACTGAAGTAACAGTAGTTGAAACAGAATTGATACGTAATTTAACAATCAATGCATCGAAACAGCAAACTCAGAAATATTTTACTGCGACGCGTAAGGATGGAATGGTACGGGCATCATGCTATGAAGGCGTAAGGGGTTAGTAGCAGTAGCACAGTTCAATGCATTACGTACTGGTGAAACAGGATGAGAAGCAGGAATCCTCGGTATGGAAAGCTGGCAGTGGGCGTGCAGAGCCGCTTTGATGCAGCGGAGAAAACGGTAATATTCGAAACTTCTGGGGATGGAACCCTGATACACTGACTTCGACTAGGCACTATACTGAATGCACTCTCCCAGTCCCGAGGATACTCGGCTTCCGGGACCAAATTCCCGAATTCTATCTTCCCGAATACGAAGTAAGGCCTTGGACGTTAGACGTTAGACATTGCACCACGCCAATAGCCAGTGCTATTAAACATACCTGTTTGCAAATACATTACCATTTCGTCTCACAGACTAACAGCGCCTCTGTTATCAGTCACCTAAAGCTTCAAAGGCATGGTGTATTATTAAGAGGCTCCAAACCACATTTTATCTCCCTCTGGTGAAGGAGGAGGGGGCAACGGTAGGTTATTTCCGGTCCGGTAGAGTGGTGGGCGCGTGCTATACAAACGCAGAGATCTCCAGCGCTTTGTGACGTCACTGGCTATCAGCACACTTTATGGCTGTGTTAAGTAACAGATGCTGCAGCAAATCAAGTGGGCTTCCTATTGGGCAGAGCTGAAGAAGCGCTCAGCGCGTGCGCCTGTAAATACCGGAGCAATCCCGGTCAGTAGTAATTACACAAATAACCCCTGTAATCAGGTGAAGGTCAAAACCTAAGGAAGTTACGCCGAACACCACATACTCTAATGGGCAGTGGTAATCATACATGCCATGTAGTTTATTATTTATTCGTCATTCTATATACTGAATTTCATGTTGCCCGCTTGCAGACCAAATTTTCCCAAAGTTGGCCGCACCACATAAAAGGATTAGCAGGCCTGGCCTACTGAATAAAACAATAAACACACTACTTAAGCAGTGAAATAAAGAAAAATTATATTCACATTATGACGCCGGTTATAGTACTTGCAACTGGAAAAAATGCAGTCTACATAAAAGAAACAAATGAAGAAAAGTGTGTGCAGGGAGAAATACAACGGAAAACCCAGCGAATTAAACATACGTGAACGACATATCAAAACATGTTGTACCCAAGAAATACGAGATTGGAATAATCGTGAATGGTAAAGAATCTGAGTGCACCGGTAGGGGGATTTATTTCTGGAAGATCGAGAGATTCACAACATGGGAAATACAGGCTCGTGGTTTAAAGCGGAAGATGAAAAGGAAGCGTGGAACATTCCTGGCATGATTTCCTGAAGATTGACTAAATAGAGACGGACGAACTGGGCGGTAAAGTTGGAATATATGGGGAAAAAGAGGAATGCATAAACAAAGAAGAATTCATTAGGGAAACAAAAGCATTGATGAACCAATGATATTAAAATTTACAGAAAAAGGGAACGAAGAATTTGATGAAAGGTCAACTGGATCGGCACATGGTCCAGTGACAGGCAGACTTTTGTGAACAGAACATGAAGCTCTGTTTTCTATACAGCGACTAGATAAGCAACTACAAGCTACAGGAAAACGACTCTGCGTTCAGGTGTTTAATAGTTTTATACTGAGGCCAGATCCTGAACGTCATATTACGGTTAGCGCCTTGTATTTTATATCTTCATATAGGCCCAACTGTCTTCTACCCAAAATATCAGAGTATCTACCCACGAAATTTCACTGTGTTACATCAAAAAGGAAGACCGTATGAATATGTATTGTGTTTACTGCAGGCCAATGAGACAATTTTATTAAAAATTAACACAGGGGATCTAGGGAGTTCTAAATATCATCTAGATATATCAGCATTCCAGCGGTATATGTGTCCAATAATTTTGTGTTATTAAAAATGTAGCAATAACGTAGAGTGGCCTTTGTAAAGTGAGTACAGAATTTACCACTAAACAATATCGTCCCAACCCTTAGGTGTAACAAACACGTTACATTTTCGGATCATAATTTAATTTCTCCAAAGGCACATTACAGGTAGTAAAAAGGGTGGAACTTCAAATTGGCTCCGGACTTCATATGGCGGATAGCTAAACCCTTTAAATTACACTTATCCACTATCCACCTGTGTAACACGAGCGGACGGAAACCAAATCCTAACATCATACGTGTTGACTTAATATTAGGTCAACTTCTCAAAAAATACACTCGTGCGCTCTCAAATGTTGTTTACCGATAAACTGGAGGGTTATAGAAGGTAATATGTAAAGCTGTGCCTGTCCACGCCATGAAGGCATATAGGGTGCGTAGAATAGAGGAGGAGCTCCAATCATTCATAACCTCGGCCCTAGATGGAGGTAAGGTGTCAATATCACATTTCTGCCGCTTTACCCCGTGGGAAAGAAACCCGGTACCCATTGCACAGGAGGCTGATGGCAGCCACAGCCGCCTTGGACATTATGGACAAAAGGACACTCTCTTGATCCTGCAGGGATTCGAACCCAGAAACTTCCAGCCAGTAGTCCAGTCATTAAGCTGACTATGCTAGTGGGTTACTGGTTTACTTAACGACTATTATTCAACTACATTAGTTACAAAGTGTTGAAAAGTGGAACAGTTGTTAAGTACAAACTGGAAGGAATGGAGAAGCAAGCAGGAGTGACCTGTTTTAAGCTGGTAAGCAAACATTCGCAACAGACAACTCAGAAAATCAGCAGAAAGTTCAAATACGGTTCTGATTTGCGATGTCGCGTGCAGAAACTAGATATGACAAATACCATATCTTGACAGTCGGTTAATTAATATGTAACTTTACGGTTGAAACTAAAGCAAAAATGAATTTACAATAATTATGCGTTTAATATTAGTCTAGTAAATACATCAACGAATAAAATCTATGACGGTAAATGAAGCCAGAATTGCGTGTTGAAAGACAAATATAACCGGCGTGTAACTCAGCACTTAAGTGCGAATTGCGGGCTCGTGTGGTCCACATATTCATATGCTGATAGGGTGCCTCTGGCGAGGAGTTTACATAATGTACGTCTTGTACATTTCGATGAGTGTGTATTACGCAAGAATGTATGGGATGCACGTACAGGAAAAAGAAAAACGTCAGGCGAGTTCATTCTGATATTGTCTTTAGATTTCTCGAGTTATAGGATGACAGAACATAAACTTCTATCTTACAGGCCTATCGCGAAAACAGCAAGACTTAAGGGTAAAGTGTACTGGCCATAAAATGTGTGATTTATTTTTCCCTGCAACTTCTGTTCAAAACATTCCCTTTCGCTCCGACAAATACTTGGCGAGTTACGCGGGAGATTGGCGCAGAAACTCGCGTAGGTGTTTGTGTAAATTATTCGAGTCCTATTTCACCCCAAAACAGAATGAGTTCAGCCATTCTTCAGTTCCTACGTGTGGACAAAGACATACAGAGATATGGCGAATATAACAGGTAAATCTTTGCAACTTTTCGTTTCAAACTCCCAAATATGGAAGATGGAGGCAAATACGAATCCAAGTACATGAACGCCACTTCCACCTGAAAAAAAAAAACCCGTTCTTGCAAGATAGAACATTCAGACGACCAAACAACCAGCCAACCAGCCAAGGAACGAAACAACAAACCATGAACTTTCAACATTCATGCGAAATGTTTCCCTTGCGAATTTTTCTTGTACCTGTTTGCAAGTCGCGCAACAGCTTCAAGTCCGTAAGAAAAAGCGAGATACATATAAATATATATATAAATAAATACGCGGAGGAAAAGCAGAAATGCAAAGTCTGTGGTTTCCTCTGCGGCGGTGCTGAAGATTCAAGTCTTCCTGTTCAGTTATGCTGTGTCGGCTGGAAAATGGCCAAGGACGGAAAATGGTGCCTTCGAAACGTCGGTAACTATCTACCTGTCGACGCTGTATAACATTCCAGAGGACTTGAATGTTCAAAAGCAGACATGAAAAAGGCAAGAGTGAAAACTGCACCCCACTGCAGTACGTATATATTCCGAATCCTTTCACTGCTATTTTGTGTACCTTATTCCGTATTTATTGCCGAAACAAACCTACTGCTGCAGATATCACAATTTGCAGAGTCCCAAAACATCAAACTTTACATTTCGTTAAACATTAAACACGCTGAAAAATGTTTCATATGAACGGTATAGATGTGAAACGCATCTGTTCGTTTATTACACACATACAATTTTTGGACGAATGGACCTCCATAATTTATTTTTCCGAAACTCGGTACTTAAGTTCGATATCTGATCCACTAAGAGTACCTTATGATTACGGTTTTCAGGTATATGACGCCGTGTAGTTTGGAAGGCAGATACGAACGTTTCGTAGGAACTTACTGGCTCAACCTTCAGGGCAAAACACATTCCCACTCTTCTCTACTAAAAATGGGTTTCGAAGATTATAGTGCAAATAATATTAACCTTTTTAAGCCTAGCGGTAACTTTACGTACCGCCAGGTTTAACATTAAAAAATTCTACGTGGTTCCCACATTGCGTTTATGTGTTTTGTGGGGATCTCAGAACAAACAGCAACTTTTGCCTTATACAGCATTAAATGATCGGTTTTTATAACCGAGGTGGAGGATGTTTACAGCGCGGTGCGCACTGAGTCCTTATATAAAACAGATACGCTTCGTCTTTAAAGGGTTAAGATGTATTTAATCCCATTAATTCTTCGTTCGCCAACAGCACCCATATCTTCCTTTCGCTATTACTGTCATGTGATGCGTAAAGCAGCGCTAGATGTTCCGCCCCACATACACTGCAGCCAGACCTCCTTTCGCGGAAGTTGAAACGTGATCTTCGGCATTACTGCCTCCTACCTAGATTAACCCTTTAAAGACGAAGCGTATCTGTTTTATATAAGGACTCAGTGCGTACCGCGCTGTAAACACTCTCCGCTTCGGTTATAAAAACCAGTCTCTTGATGTTTTATAAGGCAAAAGTTGCTGTTTGTTCTGAGATCCGTACAAAACACATAAACGCAATGTGGGCACCACGTAGAACTTTTTAATGTTAAACCTGGTGGTACGTAAAGTTACCGCTAGGCTTTAAAAGGTTAAGCTGGCTCCCTACACAAGTCAATGATAATGGGCCTGTAACAAGACTGAATAAGTCACATAAAGAGCTGTGTGTCACGTCCTCCAGAAAAAGCTGGCATTTTAAAATTTGAAGAAGAAAGGCAAGAGTGAGGACACAGAGAAAGAGAAAACGTGTGAAGAAGGAACAGACAATAGCGTCTATCTCTGTAGGAAAGGAGAAGCATAGAGGAGGACTGGACAATAAATTGTGTCCATCTCATGATGAAGAAAGGAACAGGGACGAAAACTGCTCGGGAAAGAAAAGAGACAGATCAGAGCGTTATGCCACACGCGATTTTAACGGGGAAATTCGTGTTATAAAGTAAACGGCGACGCAACGCCATCCATGATTTGTGACTTCCCACTATTACACACTCACCATTCTTCTCCAGTTTAACATAAAGAGACTTAATCATTCGCTCATCTCATTCGAAGCCAAATACTACATGGACGGCGCCAGGATCGAACCCGGGCTTGCGTAGTGAATGACCGGTAACTAATACCCGTAATTACAGCACGGTTCGGGAAGCTGAGTAAATATAAACATTTCAAAGTGGACTTCTTAACACAGAGTTAGGTACTTTTACAATAAATATGCATCCTAAAATCTCGCAAGTGTCTGTTATGAAGATAACAACCTCACAACTGCCCGCTCTCTCTCTGAAGGATACAAAGTGACTGCCAGCAGTAGCTCCAAGCTCCAGGCCTCGTGTAATGGGATATTCTCTCTTGTGACGTTCGACGTTCTTTCACGTCTTCCGCTGCCAAATATCACACTCATGGGAAATAACAGCAATCGGCCCAAATCCTGATACAACCGCTGGTCAAGATCCATTAGAGAATCGAAAACGATCTTGTCCTAGTTACCAGAAGTGTATTTTGCTCAGTCTGCACTACCACCTACCGAATTTAACGTTTTGATATTGCGTATACGCGCTGACGGAAGGAGAAATTTTATAATCTGTACGTTTTTAACACGGTACGTTTAACCGTTTGAAGACGAAGCCTATCTGTTTTATATGAGGACTCAGTGCGTACCGCGCTGTAAACACTCTCCACTTCGGTTATAAAAACCAGTCTCTTAATGTTTTATAAGGCAAAAGTTGCTGTTTGTTCTGAGATCCGTACAAAACACATAAACGCAATGTGGGCACCATGTAGAATTTTTTAATGTTAAACCTGGTGGTATGTAAAGTTACCGCTAGGCTTTAAAAGGTTAAAGTAATTATACAGGCAATGCTGGAGTTAATATGATACGTTAATATGCGATATCCAGACAACTTTCGAACGTACTGTTTCACAGAAAGAGTGGCACGCAATGATAATATTAAAATGGATCTCGCTGAAATAGGGTATGAGAGTACGAACTTCACTGAAGCGGGTCACGACAACAAATAATGAAGGGCTTTCATAACAATGCTGACAAACCTACCGAATCCCGATGCCATCTTCAAGGGTAAAGGACTTCTTGACCCTTGAAGATGGAACCGGTAAATTGTCCCGAAACGTCGATACAAAACTACAATTCAACGCTGCGTAACATCGCAGAAGAGCGCAGATCTCAAAAGCTTTTCTCTTCGCTATCGCGTGCAACAGACATGCTCTGAGGTCAACTGAGTCTGCTACGCAAAGAACACTGGGTTCTTTTCCACAGGGTAAAGCGGGGTAACTGTGTAATATATATATATATATATACACACACACACATACACACATACACACACATATGCTTGATAACTGTTTTATAACAAACATATGAGAGGCACACAAATTCGTGAAAGATGAAGGCGGATGGTTGTTGCATGCACCCAGTTAGTATACTTAGCTTATGATATGAGCTCAGAATCGAATCCGAGACCTTTTAATACGAACCAACAGACTTTACCCACGACACAGCGGTTTTCGTTACTTGTCCACAATGCCGCCCGAATGTCATCAAACAGCTACGTAAGCAGCTCATGTGAAATCAGTAGCTTGTGTTACAGACTAACACAGCGGTCCTGTCCCCCTTAAGTTCATTACTGGCTTCGAACTTCATTGTTTCTGACACCTACTGTAACGAGAATAGCCTTTTTGTTTTACCTAATCGCTCCCAAATTCTCCGCCACCCCAACCCACACTCATCGACTGAAATTAAAACCTCGCGTTCATTTTGAATGTCGCAACTCATACTGAAGAAAGTCACCGTGATGTGCGGGGAAACGGGAATCGGGCGCACTCTTTACTTCATACATAGAACTACGGTTTTGAAATGTCTGTCTAACCCAGGACTGAGTAAAAGGGGCAGGCAGGCAGGCAGGCAGGCAGGCAGGCAGGCAGGCAGGCAGGCAGACAGACAGACAGACAGACACACACACACACACACACACACACACACACACACACACACATTCTGCGCGTAACTGGACCCATCTGCAGTTCAAGTATTTATTACCCCATGTTGGAATGGCAAAGCCGCAGTCGTTTCCTCCCCTTGCAATATAGCGCCAACACGCGAACCCATACCCACTTGCACGTAGACACTAATGACCATACGTGCACATGGGACCTTAAAGGGTTGCATAACACAGCACACTTTGAGCAATAGCGAAGGTAAAGCTGTGCCCATGCACACCACGAACGCATACGAAAGAGAGAGAGAAAAATGCATAGATGCATTATTTTTAACCTCGGCATTAAACGGGGATTAAGCGGACGTCTTTACGCCCCCGTCGTTTAGAGCTACCATTGAACACTGAATATGAGGCTAGGTGGACCACAGAGTCGGTCTGAATATTTTGGTAACAGGAAGAATCTGCTGCGAATTACGGAAATCAAACCAGGACTCCTACGTCGTTCAGCCCCTAGTGCAGTCCCTATATCGACTGAGCTATCCGGCAGACAGCTTCGACAGTAGTTGTTAAATCAGACTTTGAAATAGAAGTGGTAATTATGTGCACCAACTAATTTTTTTAAAGCAGTCCCACTGGACAGGCCCAGAGGGTTCCAGGAGGTCGAGGCTCCCAGATTTCTAGACAATCGGCACATGAAGGTGGTAGGTTGTCAGCCATACGCGCCGGCCGCGTTTATCCCCCAGGAAGATTCTTGGTAGTCATTTCTGTTAGAGGCTGAATCGATCCCAGGGCCATAGTGCCACTGAAAAATTCCAATGGCACCATCGGGAATCGAACCCGCAACCTGCCGGTTTGTAGCGCAGTGCCTCGACCAACTGTGCCACCGCGGTAATGTAAGATTACGGTACTCTGGAATATGACGCCGTGAAGTTTCGTAGATGTCACAAATGCTGCGGAGTAATCTGCTGCGTACTTCTTCCGGGTTTAAAGACAAGTACTATCGAAACTACAGATCTATACTGCGTTATCTGGCAATTAGTAGCGATCGGTTAGTTCTGTAAGACATTATTCGACCTTCATATAAATCACGAACCGATATGAACGAAAATCAGGTATGCTTGCTAACATTTTCTGCAGAGCTACAGATATCAGATTTTACAGAAAATAAGCTTAGCAGTTCCATACATGGACATACAGATGGGCTCGTATAATTTGTTCTTTTTACACTCAACAATGAACAAAGAAACGTAAAAATAAAACTACTTGTCTACAGAACGTGGTAATCACAGGATCAAATTCACATTTGAGTGCACTGTAATGTATAGAGGCCCTATGCTTAGTTAAGCGCCCCACAGCAGGACACACAGTTAGCAGTGACGGCAGGCCTATAACTGCACGCTTTCTTAACATCGGTACCCTGTTCAGGCCAGTTGTCAGCTTCACTAACTGGTCGCTTTATCACTCACAGGAGAAGAACCCAGGCACAATTTTTGAGTTTTTCTTAACAGCGGTGTAGCCGAGTAGTCTAGTCTTCCGCGATACGACACTGCGTAACTGGGCATTCGGACTCCGACGTTTCGAGACAGCGTAGAGTTGTTATCGTCAAAGGTCGTCAAGTTGCAGAAAATACGTCGAGATCCTATTACCCAATAAGTACTTTAACACGAATCCCTTATGATGATCCCAGAAGAGATCGAAACATGTTGGATTAGTCTACAAATGTTGTAACATATTAAGTGCGCATTTTGTTGGTTTGAGTGTTTCGTATTTTGATTAGTGACATTACACGGTGTGAACAGTAACAACAGCCTATTGCCCATATCGCAGGGTCCTATCCCATTCCAAATTCACACTGGACAGGACGCTGAGAGTGTGCTAGAGCTGGTCCGGGCGCCATGAAGAAAAGAACAAATCTCCACCTGTGCCGGTAATCGAACCCAGATGTCCCGGTCATCAATTTCGTAGCCTAGCGATTAGACTGACGATAGCATCTCGGCTCCTATCTTTTGAGTGGTGACGATAAACAGAACGCTGTCTGCAGCACTTACCTCCCACCTACTAGTGACACTAGCCCGCACACCTAACGTCCTATTTCCCAGAGACGCCTTTACAGTTCACCGTTGTGTAGGCTGAACATACCAGTTTAAAGGTATCGACTTAGGGATTTAGCGTTGGATAAGTAACGGGCTGGGAGTGTTCCAGTTAGCGGCCTCCGTCAGAAGGCGGGAGTGAAAAAGGTGTGTGTGTGTGTGTGTGTGTGTGTGTGTGTGTGTGTGTGTGTGTGTGTTTGGCGGAAGAAAACAGAGTCGTTCATTTCCCACCCTAAGCTGCCGGCAGCAGAGAACCAGATCCCGGGAGGCAGAGCTGCAGGTCATATAACGATTATCGACAATGCCAGTACCAGCCAGCAGCACCACAGTACCGTAAAAAGGATGGTCCTTCCACCAGGCTACTTGGCAAGCATCTTAAAGATTACCGTCAGGGGAAAAAGACTTCTTCGTACCTTCGAAGAATTTTTCCTGAAGAAAAAGGATGACTCAAAATGAAGAAGTCTGAATTTCAGGCAATGTTTAATTGAAATGGATGGGTGGATTGATGGATAGGTACATCACCTATTATAATGACAGACTGGTTAGTTAGTAAATTAAAGAATGCCGCTGTATCATCTGAAGATACAATTAAACCGAGGGGAAAACGAATTACCAAATATTAAGCAGACACGGCACAAAAATTTACATTTTTCAACATACGTTTGTATGAGTAGAACGGAAACCTTATTTAACTACTGCACACAATCCTGGTTTCATTTGTGTCTCCCATTTGTTATCGTTACTTTTGAGGTCTTCATTCTTATGAGATGTTGGGCAGCGTGGGTTGTTAGTTGGGTTACCGACGATTCGGGACAACATCAGTCCGATCTTCAAAGGTGGCGCCGATATGCTGTTCCGAAACATGCGTAACCAACTATCGACAGAGGAAGCGCAACATCTCAGAACAGCGAAGACCTCAACCACACCGCGGCGGTAGCCTGAAATTTCTGTTATTTAATTTTATTTTTGTGATGAACTTATTAGGTGCAGCTCTACACAATCTGTGTATTTTAAACTTGTAGGATATAACCTGGAACCGCCCTTAATGTCGCCGCACCAGGGTGCACGTGTAGCGGGGGGAGAAAAAAAGAAAAAGTAATCACCTTGAGGATGCCAATGTGCAAAGAATGCGTGTGAAAACTGTGTGTAATGCCATAGGAACTGCAGCTTTACAAGCCAGAAATCTTGTTTCTGTTAACCTTTTAAAGCCTAGCGGTAACTTTACATACCACCAGGTTTAACATTAAAAAATTCTACGTGGTGCCCACATTGCGTTTATGTGTTTTGTACGGATCTCAGAACAAACAGCAACTTTTGCCTTATAAAACATTAACAGACTGGTTTTTATAACCGAAGTGGAGAGTGTTCACAGCGCGGTACGCACTGAGTCATTATATAAAACAGATACGTTTCGCCTTTAAAGGGTTACAGAAGAGTTAGTCAAGAGATACAAGAGTACTAGCGTACATGATACATCTGACATCTCCACGAAAACATCATATTCACTCCAAGAAATTTCTTTCTGCTCGTCAGAAACCTCGGTCTACATAACAAGTAACGGCCGTCTGTCCGTTACATTTATTGTGAAAAAAGGCTCGAAAATTTTTCGATTGCGGTAGTTTTAGCATATTTTTATTTGATTAATATGCGCGAATTTCCAGTTATGCAGAAGTCACTTTAGACGAAATAACCAATCAACTAAATCAGTCTGCTAGTTAAAAAGGTTAGAAGTTTAGATGTTTGTTTCTACGTTGCACTGTCTTGCCACTCAGGAGGCAGTTGTCTGTTTTAGCGGACAGCGTTCAGCGGAGAGTGAGTATGTATGCTACACAGACGCCAGTTAACCAGACTGACAGACTGAATTAAAATATCTGTCACTCTCAACTCCACATACAATACAGCATATCCAACAAGTACGTGCACATTCGGAAATCTATAGGATCGTATTTCTGTCCATACTGCTGTTTCTAATCTCTGTTACAACCCTCTTCTCTCGCGTTCTTCTTGGCTCTTTACTTGATTTTTTTTTCTCATCGGTCTTACTTTTCTCCAGCAAAGTTTTCCAGCACAACACAGCAATTCTTTCTGCACCCTCTTCAGCAGAATCTTTCCCAGCTACCACCAGGTTATCCGTCCACCCTCTCCATGGTTTCGTATGACGGCGGCGGATAGGGTTGGGGTTGGAGAGGGGGGGGAAGTGGAGAGGAAAACCACGACGTCTTAGACGTCGTCAATGACTTTTCCGGAAGAACGAACTTTTTTCCCCCCTTCAACTGGTCGTCTTTTTCTGTTGTCTTTGACAAGTAACTAAGCGATGCTACGTATGAGAGAAAAGGGTGAAAAAATAAAAGGAAAAGGCATGCTGGTGATACGTTAAAAGTGAGAGAAATTAAGAGAAACTTGTGGCCACGAAATTACACTTGTACAAGAGCTCAAGGATTGTAACTGTAATGAGAATTAACGGCAGAAAGTTTTGTATTAGGCAGTTCAGATAAGGATTGTTGGTAAGTTAAATAATTATTTGTTCAGTTACAGAAAATAACCCGTCTGTATGAATGAGAATATTCCATGCAGACCAATATCTGTTCAATAACAGGCAAATATCGCGTCCAAACGAACAACCACCTCGTTGATAACAAGAAATATCCTGTCCCAATGAAAAGCTATCTGTTCAGTAAGAGGAAATATCTTGTCCAAGTGAAACGCAACCTGTCCAGTAACAGGAATATCCTGTCAAGATGAGTAACTGGCGATTATTGTTCGCATCTTACGTTATTAACGATGTTATGTAGCCGGTGTAGGCCACGTATCGCCCAATTTTAACGAATAACGCTGACGTTGTCTGGGGAAACTTCTGGAGGATGCGGTCTTCATTTCCTATAAGGTTAAAAATCTAAATTTAATTGGTGGCACTGAGTAAAACCGTAAAAACCTCTGAATATCTCCGAGTCAAAAATTGAACTTCACTAATACACACTCTTCCTCACTTAAATAAGTCTCGTGATTTTCGGCCAAAACAGATAAAACGAAAAATGGAATAGACACGCATAAGAATACGATTCTTGATTCAAGTTACAATTTTCTTTAACATGAAGCAATTACAAGATTCTTCCAGTTCTCTTATTTCCCTTTATTCTCCCTTCCTTACTACATTTATTCCCTCCACAGCCACGTAGTCCACCGTCGACTTTCCACAGCCTCGTCTTGTTCTCTCAATTTTTCCCTCCTTCCCTCCAAACCCAGGGCAGTTCCAGTAGCCATCCGTGTCCGGTGAGGGGCGAAAAAAATCCGGCTTATGTCAACAGCATGGAGGCCTGCCCCTCTGTCTCCCGTTCTCTTATATTAACATTCCACGCGAGCCATATCTCAACGTTCTACCAACATATGATGCAGCAACACAATGTGTCCGTCCATAAGGCCTGACCGTCGCATTCAATGACTACTCCAGGCCAGCCATTGATCTACAGCTCTCATGTGCACCATAAAAAGAAGAACGTCCTGGTAGAACAAAGCCTACGTTCCTATTGTAACAAATTGTACTCGTACAATTCTAATGTTGTTAATGCTATATCTCATAACACAAAACTGTAATACAAGAATGAAATTCAACTTAGCTCACGAAAAAGAACATTGCACTCGTACCGTTTAGAATTTTGGTAGCCAATTTGTTATTGTATAAAACAGTAAACAAATTTATTTCTATTGCTTGGAGGAACTCATTTAAGTTCAGGTGTTGTCTAAGTAAAAGTTTTTGGGCATAACCTCAAAAGTTTCATACCTTTGCCATGTTTTTAATCGTTGAGATGTGAAAAATATTTTATATAAAACTAGCATTTATGCTACTTATGTACATCCGTAAGACGTTTAACACACCTACCAAGTGGATTTGTTGTTCTGATCAAACCGGAAGCAAAATACGCGTATACGTAATTTAATGTAATCGTCATTTTGCCCTGCACATTCTACCTACAGTACCCTTAAAAAAGCTGCTTAATTTCACAGCAACTTCGGTGGCGCTAGTGCCGTTCCCACCTCCTAAGTTCGTGCGTCCGCCATGTTGTTACTGCCGATCGTAGGAAGTAGATACATAAGGCGCAGGGGCACACCATAGTGGCATTTTTACACTTGAAATTTCATGGAAATCGGCCAACGTGTTCAAATGATGAAACGCTGGAGACACAAACATATAGAGAGATGCATCATGGCCCCACAAACCCCATTATTTTTCTTTAAGAAAAAAAAAACAAAAGGGAAATGCTGACTACAGATTACTCAAAAACATGGGGTAATGTTGTTAGTGCGAATTCAGCTTGGAACTGACGAAATTTGTACACTAAAATCTAAGTTAATTATTCGGAAATTAGCTACACCAATACAGTGTCAGGAGAAAAATTTATTGTTGTGTTTGGTGCTTACAGAAAAGCACAGACGGGGGCGTTCTTGGAGGGGGGGGAGGGAAGAACGGGTACATCCACTTACGTTCCCATGACACCAACCCTGAAACTTCCACTATATGAAAAGGGCGCTGAGCACAGTGCTACTTAAACAGGTTAGCTCAATGCCAGTAGGCCGATAACGCTGCAAACACTGAATAACGTTATGCCATTTCGGCCTGTGCTTATCAAGGCTTATGATCCGTGTCCCCTACCGCCTATAAGGCTTACGTGCCGCCTGGGGTACAGGTATCCCTGGTTCATAACCGCTCGTATAGACCATCAAGAACAATCCGATATAGCTGAAAGTATTAGCGTGTTATTGGGCGCTTTGCGCGGTCATGCTATAAACAACAGAAACAGCACCATAACCTCTAAATCACAGCAACTGCTGCAGCCACCTTTCACATTATTCGTATAGGTCTATATGGGCAGTACCACCCTCAAAACCCCGTTTGCATTTACTGGGCCATCGAGTTCATGACACAGACACAACGAAAACTGTGCAACCGATTAAAAAAGGGCGGGGGGAATACACGCATGAAATAATAATACTAATAAAAAGTAAACGAACGCGAAGCGGTTGTGTCCGTTGGCGATTATTGGCTAACATTATTTAGGGGCATAAAACATAAAACCTGTATGAACTGTGCAAGCGGCAGCACATTCGGGGAAACCGTAATAACATCAGCACTGATGGCAGAGATGAGCACGTGTAAGTTTATGCGTCCTTTGCACCAAGTGCAAGCGTAATATCCGTATAAAGGCGCAGAGGGAGATTTCTGTGTGTGTGCACGTCTGTGCCCATCTTTCTGGGGTTACCATTTGCTTCTAAGTCACATGAATAACTCGAGGATAACGCAGTCTGTTATTTCAGGTTATCTCAGTAGAGGCAAGAGAATGTTGCTTCTCCTAAACCTCCCAGACGGGCTCTGGGGCCCAGCAAACCTCCTACTCAATGGCTGCCAGGGTTATTACCCACGGGTAAAGCGGCCGGGCCGTGATGGTGACCCCTTACCTCCAACTAGTGCCTAAGTTAAAAATACGTGGAGCCATACCTCTTTTCGCCCTATAGGAAAATGCCTTCATGGCATGTACAGGCACAACTTCACATTTTTACCTTTACTTTGAGGTTATGTGAGGATCCCGAAGGAAAAGGTAAAGATAAAGTTGTGCGTGTACCTGCCATGAAGGCATATAGGGGGAGCAGAGGTACAGCTCCACTCATTTTTAACATCGGCACTAGGTGGACGTTGATTAGTCAACCCTGTGTGTGCCCAACAGGCGGTCTGACAGTTCTGCAGAAGAGCTCTTGCCCTTGCAGGGGTACGACCCCCGGAGCATCTAGCCCATTGCACAGTCACTATACTGAGTTACCCGGCTCCTGAAATTCGGTATTCGGCGTGGAAATTAAAATTATCCGTCCAGTTAATTTTAGTCCCTATAAACCAAAGGGAACGTTTCGGGAATTCATTGCTTTCCCTCAAAAATGGTTCATCCCACAAACTAAGCGGTACTGTATGTTACATGTGTCTGCCTGCAAGCTGCAGCCTGTACTTGTAGCAATCACGTGGTCAACATGCAAAGAAGCTGCTTATGATTATGGAGTTGTGGTCTTTCGGGTTACGACGCCGTATTTTAGTCCGGCGAGCGAGCACAAATCTTTTGCAGGAATTTATTACCCCTATCTTTAGGGTTACTCAGAAGACTACGATATGAATGACCATCACCGTGACCTCAGATTTCACATACGCAGTACTACAGCTGTAATGCTGCAACAGAAGTGGGGCGAACGAACATCAATGCCATAGAGAAATGCGAAACCAAAAGGCACACAATTGAAACATACCTGTAATACAAACTAAGGGAAGTGTTTCCACTCTCACTCTAGGTTAGTGTGTGACACGAATGAACTAGCGTCTTGTCCATATGGAAACAAACTGGTGCAGAAGCATTTATATCAGAATTGAACAATTCGATATTGCTGTTTCTGGTAGAACAGATGACAGTTTTGCCACTTCAGTGTAAGAGTGGTAGACTACTGTATATACCAATACAAACAACTGCCAATTGCTGTCACACTCCGGGGGGCGGTGCGGGGAGCGCTTTTGATAGGAAGCAGGAAAAGTCTCTTCTGCCGATTACAGGACACAGAAGATATACGGCAATTAAACGGTTAAATAAGAGGAACGGAAGAGGAATACGGAAGAAACGAGGGAAGGAGATAAAGGTACGAAAGGATACGTTTGTTCTGAGAATCACGAGAAACACATGGGTAATAAGCAGAAATTGTTAAATATGCAGTAAAGTGTTAGTAGCAGAAGCAGAGAAAAGGACACCTGATGTATTTTATTCAGGACTTACTACCTGTTCATTTCATGTTGAGGAGAGTTATTTCAATAGACGCGGGAAAGTACATCCCCAACCGTCCTGGGAAACAGTCTCCCACTTACAGGGTAATGTGACCCACCCGCCTCCGCTTACAGGGTAATGTGACCCACCCGCCTCCGCTTACAGGGTAATGTGACCCACCCGCCTCCTCTTCCAACGTGAGGCTGATCACCTAGCGCAAATATTGATACTTTTCTTTTACTTAAATCATTTCGAACATGTATATTTAATAAACCGCACTTTCGATGCAGTCACTAACTTAAAACTTACATTGCGCTTGGGACAGAAAACTACCGGGTTTAACAGCAAACAGTAGTACAGCATTCCCCTTACATGGCTGGGAAAACCTTACGCTTTATGGCATTTCTGTTTCATTATAACAAGTTTCGTATCCTCCTGAACTATTACAAAATTGGTATGGGGTTGCATCTACTTGAAAACGTAGGCTATTAAATGTCGTGTTTAGCTGCAGCGTTTAGCTGTACGATTATACCATCGCACCTAGCGAAACTCAGTTCTGTAATTTCCAGCGGTCGTTACATAACCATGGGCCAGTTTGGGAACGCATGTTGTGCGTCACATGCTCGCACTGTAGGCTGCTTGTTGTAATATCTCCCCAAGCTGTTTCCATGTACTCGCCCATTCCAACACACGTGGGTAATGACTAATTTCTATTCCTATACTGTGGGACTATGTCACGCGTTTTGACTAACTTCTCTATTTGCAACAGGAACCACAGACGGTGATCCCGTGCAGTAAACTAAACGACAGGGTGACCACTAAATATGAACCTCTATATTTTTAGGAACATACTAATATTATATCCTCATTGCGCATAGAAGTCCAAAATACCTCTGATTGGACTCCAAATTCATTAAACAAGCAACAGAACAACTATATAAAAGATCAAACGGACTGATAATTTGACTGGCAAACTATACACTTGACTGAGGTTACAGCATCCAGAAGAGAAGCTTCGTCTATGGGTACCGAAGTTCCAGAGAAACCTGCTACATCAACCTGAAGATAGAGGCTGCAGGCGCCTCTGAAACGTCTGTAACCGGCTATCAAACTGCACGGCGTCACATTCCAGAAAAATGTAATCCTGACAAGCATTACGGTGAGAACCTGATGTCAACTGTGTGGCCACAAAAAATTGTTACAATCATAAACACGCTGAGATTGGAAGGCAAACAATCTAACTTATTCCAGTTTTTATATTATCATACCGTGCACATTCTTACACTTAATACACTAACCAAATTATGCGCTTAATGAGATACATTCAAAAGTATAAAACCCTACGTGTTTTGACACCAAGGTGCCATCATGGGGGGTGTATCTGAACAAAGGAATACAAGGCCAACACGCATATAAGCGTACTGGCCTTGTATTCCTTTGTTCATGTAACTCCCTGATGATGGCACCTTGGTGTCAAACAACGTAGGAGTTTTATACTTACTTTTGAATGTATCTCATTAAGTGCATAAGTTGGTTCATGCATTAATTACAATTTATACCAAGCTAAATTTCTTGCATTTTTAAACCTGTCTTAACTATTTTCGGTTCTCAGAATCACGTGAATTCGCCAATTTTTTCCAATAACATCTGTATCTTAAAATATGTACCTTGCTAAGGTCCACAAATTTTATTCGAAATGTTTGGCTCTGCAGCGAGTTAACAAAATATAATAACAAATGGACGCCCGTGATTATGCATTCTCATTTGTGTTGTTTGTTAGGACTGCAACAAAAAGAATTTTGCTTGCAACAAACACACAGCAAGGCCAATAAAGCGCGTTAAGCGGACAGGAAAGAATCTGGATGATAGATCTAAGGAAAGCATTTGAATAATACACGCAGACATAAGCAGCTACTGGATGACCTGAAGGAAAAGAGAAGATACTGGAATGTATATCGTACTCTGTGGACAACACACTTTGGAAGAGACTGTGGACTGGAAGAAGGACAGACTATGCAATGAACAGACACGTACTCCATAACGGACTACACCATCCCAATGTTGTTAGTATAAAACACGCCAACTGGTTTAAAAGACCAAGTCCCAGGCCCGTGGAAGGTTCAAATTAAATTGCATTATGTTAGATTAAAGAAGCGTAGATGGGACGGACAGGTGGGGGGGCCTCAAAGTTAATATGTGCAGCTGTTTATTTTGGCAGCTTTTCAAAGAACTATGTAACTGTCTGGCACACACCGAACATCACCTCTGCGGTCTATCAAGCTGCAGTTTTGTACACATTCAGAGCCGACGGTAGGCATGTCAGAGTGCGTTTATTGGAGGCTGACCACACGATAACGACCACATGGTCGAGGAATACACAGTCCTTTACGGAATTCGAAGTTTTACTAGCCATGTGCAACTTGTCTAACCCCAAACTCATGCAAATAAACCCTGTCCCTCATATATCTAACCTACTCGTATATTTAAATATTATCCCACCATCTACATCTAGGTCCATCAAGTTGTCTCCTCAATACAGGTAGACTTCCGTAAACACATTACGCACAAATGCGCGTAGATAACCGTCAGCTTCCTATCCCGTTTCTTATAATGCGGAGGAAACATCCGGTGCACACTGGGCTTTAGGTTCGGTCAGGACATGGCAGTGGCCCGCGTCGGTCATCGTCCTTAGCCAATCATTTTACTGAATAATTATATAGATTAGCGCAAAAGCCACCTGACACTTGCTGTTTAGGAAGAGAAAGGCAGTGCGGCACCCTGTATAAGTAAGAAGCACACCTTCAGTTGCGACGTAACTGTGACGCAAAAACATTTACTTCACCTCTTACACATAAACTTTGATGACAACAGATGGATTACGTTTTAAAGTAGAGTTGTGTATTAGTGTCACTTTGCCTCTGCGATTTATCTATTCAGCTACACACACGAAAAGGCAATTTATGCGCCGATTTATTTTGTTCGCATTCGTCAGTCGAACATTTCAAGCTGTAAGATGGTATCAGTCCGGTGCAGTTTATTATAAAATGTCCTCGTCAGATCCTACCAGACTCTCCCAAGCTACAAGCATTTTAAGGAAGGGAGTAAATATTTTCATATCCCCAGCCTCGATCGCAGCTTTATCCGAAATGCTAACACAATCTCGATTTGCAAGGGCTACATCCATATCCACTGCTGTATGTATCTGAAATATTAATATACCACACATCCTGCAGTAGAAGAAGCACTAGCGTTTTATTACCCGTGACTCCATTTTAAAACTCCAGAAATGAATGGGCTTTTCTTCTTCTATTTGATGCAACCAGATCTGTTGAAATGTCGTCAGTCATTGACTATTCATATTCTCAAGATATTGAAACCCATGGCTCAGAGCGAACATTAGTAACTTGCTTTCAACACGAGTCGTTCGTAAGAAATATATTCCACAAAAAATGCAAGACTGATAAACGTATACACAAACGATAGGAAGAACTGTATAATTCGGATACCACATGTGCAACATCAGATGCTGGCCTATGATTTCCGGAGAAACGTGCTTCTTTGAGGGAAAAGAGTGAAGGTGAGGGTATCTGGGTACATGAAACAAACAGGAGGATAAGGAAACACTGTGTAATGTTTCCTTATGTAGTGTAACTCAGAAGCGGGGTATGAAGAGAAATAAGAAATAATATAAAATGTCGGTTGGGGTACACCAAAAGACCATGTGGAAGAAGTACGTGTAGAACAGAAGATAACATTAAAAAATATATAAGAAAAACACGACTTGATTTTAAATCATTTCAGAGCTCAGTAAAACTACGGATTTGGCAACAACGCCCTAAAATTCGGGTTCCATAACAACAGGGTAACACTCAGCACTACGCTGGAAGGTGACGTTTCCGGGTTTGTAGAGTGTTCCTTCAATCCCATATTACTTACATCCTTCTACCGATTTCTGTGCAGCAATTTAAAAATATAAAGCTTCCGCAGTTAACTATACGTAAGCCTACGACCGTACGCCGTCTCTAAGCATTTTACAGGGAAGGGTCATTACATTCAGACCTTGGGTAGCGTAGTCGGAATAACGAGTACGTTACGCGCTGGACGGTTCGGAATTTGCATCTCGGTAGGGGTAAGAAATCCTTCTTTGCTCCAAAACGTCTAAACAGACCCCTGGGAACCCACCCAGCTCCCTATTAAAAGCGTATCTCTGTTCTTTCCCGGGAGTAAAGCGGCGGGGCGTGAATTAACCACTCACTTCCTTCTACTTGCCGAGGTTAAGAATGACAGGAGCTGTACCTCTATGCCACTTCTATGCCTTCATGGCGTGGACTTGAGAGACTTCAGTTTGACAGTCTTTATATTTAGGACTACAGACAGAAAAGTACGTGACGTCAGACTTCAAGCTACCACGCAGTTTAACTGTACTAAAATCTTCATGAATAGAGATCTGCGTCATGATTGATCTAACACCAATTCGAAGCATTGTACGACTCCATCGTCAGGGTGAAGAGGCTGATCGACCGGGAGTTTTACATATAGGCCTATAAGGCAGTATGTATAGTACCAATTCGGTAATTTTGAAATTAATGTGATGGGTACAATTTTAACGCACGAAATCGAACACTAAAATATTATTGCGTTTTTCGTAACCTCTAACAGCACTATCCATTGGGTACACATACCTTCATTTTGCACGACACGTCTCTGTGGACGCTGAATAAAAAACAACGTTTTTTTATACGTGCACACAAAGAATGGGGACAAATTTTTAATCTAACCCCGTAAGCTCATCAATTTTTATCGTTGTTTTACACGTTTCACGACAGAAAGAGAGAGGTGTCGCAGACAGAGAACAAAAAAAAAGAGATCATAATATTAGTTGTGATGATAAACTGTTATATCTCATTTTGGCTGTAACTGGGTGATACTGACCAATGTCCATGTTCTAGGTTTGACCTATCAGCAATACCAGAATGAACCGACATTATTCCATGCAGACGGAGAGGGAATACTAGCTACCTCGGCCAACGTGATGTTTATTGTACCAAGGGTAACCATGGCAACCACGAAACACGACAATACATGGAGCAATGCAATATCCGCAATGCGAAATTCTCATACGTATCAATGTCTACACACACTCACACACACACACACACATGCATACATAAATGAACATCGTTTAGATAATAACACGAAAATGAATTACCGGTTCAGCCACCAAATGTACATAACCGTACTTAAATAATAAATGCGCATCATTTGTAAACGGTTGCCATGAAGCTTTGAACTATAAAATCCATAAATCCAAATGCAACAATAACTGTATACAACATCAGTTCAAATAGCGTATTTAAATTTCGCTAGAGAACCGAATAGCTATATCGCTTCATCAGGGTATACCTCACCATTCTCAAGGAAATATTTTTGTCAGAATGTCCGAAGTTGTAGAGTTCTGGGGAACACTTCATAGGAATCTCCTTCAGTCGTGATTAAACTTCGCTGTTTGGAAGGCCAGAGGGAAATGACACAAACTGCCAACTGGAGATTTTCTGACGACGATAATCAAGATTGTAATAGAAATGGGAAAAACATTTGGGATTATTCGGTTTCCGGATTCCGTACCTTTTCTCATATTAAAAAAATGTTTCGGGCACTGTACGTGTACCAGACATCGGGTGAAAGGGAAGGGCCGCATCTATTCATTAGAAAACCTACGTCACTTACCTACCTCTACACGCGCATCCATGATCCGGTTTCGTTGGCGGGATTTTAACACAAATATACAAAAACTGTCATAATACCAATGAAAACCAACAACCAAAACACATACAGAAGCTGGAATTAATACCACAAATAAAAATTAATAACATCCAGATATCGTATGCGGGGACTGTTACAACTGATATCTCCTAAATTTGATCTTCGACGTTTACAATTTATCCTGTTCGACAACGGACGGTAGGTGCTCGATGCTCAACACGTTCTTCAGTCTCACTTCGTACTTCATACAGAACACAGTCTGTATCTATCATAAAAAATTGTTTCTTTGGCCTCAGCGCGCACCTCACAGAGAATGTCTCAATTAAAAAGACCAATCATGGTAAATCACAAATGATCGAAGGTCTTCATATAAAATGTTGCATGTGTACATGAACTTTTTGTGTGAACAGACTCTATACTGGTCAATTTTGCGTTATTTCACAGGATCTTAAAACAGTGAAGGGTAATAATGGATGTCGATTTGTGAAGAACGTGGGAACAATATTGCTAGAATATTTTATAGTCCAACATCTGCATCCTATCCCATCCCCATCTACAGCAGAGATTAAGAATAACTGGAGCCATGCCTCCAGTCCCCTAACTGACTTAATTGCGTGAAGAGGGTCAACTTCACTTTTTCCTTTACACCGGAATTTTTCTGGAAGGAATGAAGAAAAGTACGAAAATGGCCATCAGAACACTGTATATGCCAACCGAATTTTGAAACAGGAGCAATCTAAATCGAAGCAGTAATAGAAAACACAAAGTTCTGCTCAAAACATACCATTCTGTGTTTTCCGGAATCATCATACAGCATGAACTAATAATAATCACAAACTAATGCACAGTATTGGAACAGTTTGTCTTAAAAACTGTACAGACCCCTACACATGATTCGACGAGAATATCATCATCATCAGGGGTCATTAATTGGTGCATAAGTCCACTCAGAGTCGACGAGAATATCATCATCATCAGGGGTCATTAATTGGTGCATAAGTCCACTCTGAGTGGACTTATGCACCAATTAATGACCCCTGATGATGATGATATTCTCGTCCACTCTGAGTGGACTTATGCACCAATTAATGACCCCTGATGATGATGATATTCTCGTCCACTCTGAGTGGACTTATGCACCAATTAATGACCCCTGATGATGATGATATTCTCGTCGAATCATGTGTAGGGGTCTGTACAGTTTTTAATACAAACTGTTCCAATACTGTGCATTAGTTTGTGATTATTAGTTCATGATGAATATGCACGGTGTGAATAATATAACGTCACCATACAGCAGTTTGCTCCTGCTTCTTTCAATCTATCTGCTTTCCATTGTTTTTAAGCCTATCTGTGATACAAACCATACATAATCAACTAAGCATTTTCGAATTCCGAACTGTCAGCTTCAGGTCTCGTTCCCTACAGACCAGCCCACTCTTCTTCTCTAAACGACCAAGTTATGGGATGAAGAACCAGAGAATCGGGATTTAATTCTTGCTGATGATGTCCGTTATTCTGTTCGCCATCCCGTCTATACTACCTTTGTGGCTGACCCAGACTCCTATCCAATTGGTATCGGCGCTGTTCCATCTACTCACCTGCATCCACTGTCGAAGATTAACAAAGACTGGAACTGTACTCCAGCAAGAAGGCCAAGTGAGCCACACTGCTTCTCCTTTCCCTTCACAATCTAACCACTCGGGTTTCACTCCCCCCGTGCCCTCCCACCTTCCCAAATGGAAGCCATCACATCCAGCCCGTGCTACCGAGCCGTAATTCCGCGGAACTCTGAGGTAGGAACGCAAAGTGGTGCAGGCCAAGAGATTGGTGGGGTTGAAAGGGGATGGGAGTTGATTTGGAAGGAAGCAGAGTGAGACTAGGAAGCTATTGAGAGACTGGATTAACTCCTGCATCTGTAGCAGCTCCTGTTTGCAAAGCGTGACCAGAAAATCAGGGTTCACTGTGAAAGAAAACCGGTTGGTCTTTTGGGAGGTCCAAAGCGTAGACTCATATTTTCGATCAATTTGACAAGAACAAACAAAATTTAATTATTTATTTCAAATAAATATCTGATCCTGATATAAGAACTGAATTGTTCAATTACAGTGGAATCTTCGATTACTGTCAGGCCGATGTGGCACTTCGTGCACGAAACAACCCCGTTACGCAGAATTACTGTTTGTCCATTACCAAACACCTTGATGTACCTGGATTGCAATTAACATGTAAACTCAACATTAGGCCTACAAGTTGCTGGTCGATTGTCAGTTGCCGGATGTATCGGTCCAGTATACAGCCAGTGAGGTTCAACAGTGTGACTGACTAGGGTTCGACTCTCGGAAGTGGATTCAGACGTGCTCTAGAGGCTACTCCTACCCTCCACCATGTATGACCAAGTATTATGCTGCTAAGCGCTAGAATTACACGCTCTAACCTCAAAGGCCTTTATGCAAATGCATAAGATAAGTTTGATAAAATAGCACCCAATAAATTTGGCGTGACACAGAAAACAAATAACTGAACACGCCTCACCCTTACAGCTCTATCATGTCCCACCAACACAGCACCTACAAGCCAGTCCGCTATTAACATCACTTAGCAGTGCAAGTGCCAGAAACGACTTCCTCCTCCTTCAAGGCCGACATGGCAGCGAGGTTCTGCAAGACTGAATTGCATCGTTCACAGACCACACAATGCACCGGTGCCGAATGCAGAGAAACCCAAATCAAGTTTGGTTCTGTACTACTACGTTGAAATGACATTATTACAACGGAGACTTAAAGGCAACTGTTACAGACAATATGGTTGTGCGTCCCTGTTTGCAGGTATCCTTGTTCGAACACACATTTCTCTGTTAAGTACGACTGTTCCTAGATTTCAGTACTTGACGCTCGTGAAAACGAATTTTGTTATAATGTTATCACAAACGTTAATAGCTTCATTGTTCCTTGCCTCTTACCTGTCACTTCCTACTCTCTTAATGCGCAAACCGTGGCATATTTATCTAGCTTGGGCTCTACATGACAACATATGGATTATAGTGAAGCCGATGTCTTCTGTTTGGGCGATTTCTCGCTGAGGAGAAACCCTGCATTTAATGAAACGAAAAAAAAATAGCTGGCACTTAAAAACGGTAGCAGCAAATATTGTAAAGCTCATACCAACTTCATTAAACGACCTTGGATTACATCTATTCAAAACAAATTGGATAATCTTCTGTAACGAAACTGAATGTTTTATTTCAATTGTGAATGTAATGCTAAACATTTACCACATACTGCATGGAGCAAACGGGCATGTCGAATATTCATAGGCTCTTACCCGAGTATCACTGTACCATTTTTTATCAGACTCCAAACAGTTTTTGTGGTAAAACATGTACATGGACCAACAACAATGTGTACACTGCGTGTATAAATGTACAATGAACAAGTTATAAAACACGCGAATTAATAAAAAGGATGTACTGTGTTTTCAAAGAAATGTCGTAAGTTACTAAGATCACTGTCACCGCTGTTGTTACAGTTACAACCGTCTTCTTTTTCTTCCGCTCTTCTTGTTTAAGAAACAGTGGCCTAACTTTGTTCTCGCCAATAATGTGACCAGCAACAAAGAGACAAGAAACAAGCAAGAAAGCTCACCTCATCTTACCGGAACTTCAGTTCGGGCGGGGGAGGGGGGAAAGTAAATTTGAAGAGAAGAGCGAACTTTTACGGAAGGAGACCAGGAAACTTTCCTTTTATATTACGGATGCCCTGTCAGAGGTAAGCAAAAATAAAATCAGGCTGCTGAAATAAAACACATTGAATGGAATGACAACACAACCTAACTGTCCAATTTCATCACACCGTCCCACTTAGACAACAATACTTCCTAAACTTTATCACTCCACTAATCCCTTTGTTTAGAAAAAGATCACAACAGAAAACCAGCAACTAAAATCACGATAATGGTCTTCTAGGGTGTTACGCAGTGTAAGTGGCTAGATAAATACAAAGGTTGGGGAGGAATCTGCCGCCACTATCTCCAGGATATAAGAAGATGGCGGTAGCAATTTCCTCTGCAACGTTGGTACTTCCACACCAAAATATATGGCGTCACATCCCAGAATTATTGTAATACAAGACAGTTATTTAAATGTTTTAATCGTCTTCTGCCATTATATATTTTACCACTTGCAAATGACAAAGGTGTATGACAACGCTGTATTGGCCTACGTCTTTTAGTAGAAGAAGGGTATGGACACTGGCCGAAATATACGTATTTCGGCCAGTGTCCATCGCCTTCTTTATGGGGTATCAGTACTAAAAGACGTTGGCCTATACAGCGTTGTCACACACCTTTTGTCATTTGCAAGTGGTAAAATATACGATGGCAGAAGACGATTAAAACATTTAAATAACTGTCTTGTATTGTAATAATTCTGGGATGTGACGCCGTATATTTTAGTGTGGAAGTACCAACGTTGCAGAGGAAATTGTTACCTCCATCTTCTTTTTTTTTTTTTGGTTACTAACTTGTTTTATACGTATCAGTTGTATGGAAGATATACAATATTAAGTTTGCAGACAAGGCATTCGAAAATATTGTGTAATGTACAGGACACACATTCCGATATTGATGAAGGCAACTGCCATGGCCTCTTTAACGAACAATGTAAGAAGCTTCAGGAAAGTGAGCAAGACTCTCAGAGAGGTTGGACGGTGTTCGAACTGGGTTCATCCTGACTGTGTAGCAAAACTTATATTCCCTATACCGTGACGGATCTTCACTTTTATCTATGATTGGTGATGAAGTTAACGGAAGATAGTGTGAGAACATATAACATCAAATTTGGTGGAAAGATGATCACGGAAGATGAGAAGCTGAAGATTTACGTGTTACGGCTGTGCTATAACTCAAGGGACTGACGCAGAATTTTCCTGGAAAAATACGTAAAGTCCTGTCAAATCTAATACGAAGCAAGAAAGCAGCTCACAATGCTATGACGTACAATTCTCGCCGGCAAACAAGAGAAACTTCTTTTCGGTGCACAGTCTACCCGTAATTTTGAAACTAAATGCCTCAGTCGGTCTGTATGTTTCTGACATGGTGTACAATTTTTAATGACGAAAACTATTCATAGTGCAGAGAAAATGAATTGCACGATATTTCATTCTGACTTATGATGCACATCACAGATATTAAGAGACAAAGCAGCAGGCGTTCTTTATCGACAACAGTCACCCGTAGCACTGGAGGAGATTAAAAGCGAAGCAATCCCTTTACAGGCCTGGACAAACCCTTAGGGTTCCAGCAGGTTCAGGCTCCCAGATTTCAAAACAGTCGGCACTTGAAGGTGGTAAGGTTGTCAGCCTTACGCACCGGCCGCCTTACCCCCCCCCCCCCCCCAGAAATGTTCCCGGTACTCATTTCTGTTACAGGCTGAGTCGACCCCAAGACCATAGTGCGGTCGGAAGGATTATGTCAAATTAAAATTCCAGTGACACCATCAGCAATCGACCCGCGACCTGCCGGCTTGTAGCGCAGTGCCTCAACCAACTGCGCCACCGCGTGCCCCACTGGAGAAGGTTAATCTTACTAATTTCATTAGGTGAAGAACACAATCTGTGTCTCTTCACTTCTATGTTGTTCTCTTTGTCCTCCCGTTGTTTCATTGCTCTTAGGACCAAATATTTTCCTCAGCAATAAAGGAAGGAGTTTTTAATTCAGAAATATGGAACTCAAATACACAGAAAAGGGGAAATGGCGTAAGAGAGAATACGAAAGCATAGAAACGTGGCCCTGCATTTGAATAATACAACGGAACAAGACTTGCCGTCTGCAAGTGTCTCGCGAATGTCTGTGTGACTGAAACAAATACCTGCAGAATGTAAGCCTCTCAGGGGAGCGACGGTCCACATTCCTGGCGCTGCAAAGTCGATTTAATTTAGAATGTTTTATTTACTCTACCCCTGGAAAGGAAAAAAGCACAGAGCCAAAGCGGATTGCACAGGCCGCCTGTCCATTGCAACTATGTAAATCAGGATTAATTTCACCGCCACCCTTCTCATTGGTGCAATTTGAGTCGAGAACCACGGGAACCTGGGACAAGAGTTGACACGTAATTTAAAATTCAAAAATTTTAAATTGATCTCCGCAGTCTGGTTACACCTACACAGCAATGCAACCATCCCCAATCTCTACGCCATTCAGCGTATGCACGCAGTTACATATAAACTGTACACACTTGTTTAACAAACGTTTACAATGTATAGCAATTTTGTACAGAATTAATCTACAATTCCTTCGGTATCACAACTCAACAAATTAAATAAAAAATTCGTGTTAGTTGACCAAGGTAGAAGAATATTTGCTGTTTTATACACTGTATGATATAAATAAGCCAGTACTAAACATCTAGAAACTCGACTCTGAATGCCTGCAACAAGAACAACATTACTACAGATTACATGAGCCGTGGATTATCATGAGATCAATCCATTACACAGCAAAACAGGACGGGGGAGGAGCAGAAAGGGACGGCACGTTAATTATTTAAACACGGAAACCGACCCACAACAAAATATTAATGCGACGGTGACCACCACAGGGAGCCCTACTGGCAGTCCAGTCACGAGCTTCTTGCTACATTAGCTTCATGGCTCTGCCGCTGCTGCCGCCACTGTATATATTATACTCTTGCACCGTCTGGGCCTGAAGGGTAATCGCGCGGCTAATTACAAAACTGCTATAGCGCAAGATTAATTGCTCGGTGAACATCAAGCAATACTTCCCATTTCTTTCTCCATATGAACACACATCACACAGTCAACACTGCATCCCTCCACACAATTAGTACGCGCCGGATGCTGGAATTTGATACGCATCGTTCGGCCACACGAGGAGACGATGATATATTAATCTCTTCCATGCCATACACGAGGTATCTCGTTTAGAAATAAGCCTGCTCATCCTTCTGGATTTATTTGGCATATGACGATACGAAACTGGATAACTGCTACATATGGAGATCAGATATGCGTGGAGCTGAAACTTGGACACTTCGAAAAATACATCAGAAATACATGTGAAGTTCTGAAGCATGATGCTGGTGAAGGATGGAGAAGAGCAGCTGGACTGACCACGTGAAAAATGAAGACGTATTACAAAGGTCAAGGAGGAGAGAAATACCCTGCATAAAACAAAACGAGGGAAAAATGACTGAATAGGTCACATATTGCGTAGAAACTGCTTCCTAAAATAGGTATTTGACAGTAAAATAGAAGGAAGGATATATGTGATGGGAAGGCGAAGAAGACGACGTAAGCAGATACAAGATGACCTTAAGGAAATGAGAGGATACTGTAGATTGACAGAAAAAGCATGAGATCGGCCTCTATGGAGAACTCGCTTTGCAAGATGATATGGACCTGTCAGACAAGACTACGGAACGAATGAATTACGATAAAAATGAAAGAAACTTTACGTTCATGTTCTAAGGGTGACGCCAGCCATTCCTGACACTCCAACAATTAACATTACTCCTTGATACGAAGAAATGGCCACGGTGCGTTTTTTACAAAAAAAAAATACATGAAAAGGGCTGGCCAGACCACAACGTATTTGTGAACCATCATATTGCAGATCAGTCCAGTTAACACAGACAAAAATCGGACGTCACCTTACCCTAGCGCAAACTCTTTGGCACTGTGAGATATGATGCATTGCACTGTCCCATCTTCAAGGGTCAAGGAGTCAAGAAAACTTCTTGAACCTTCAACATGGGACCCAAAGGTTGTCGCGAAACGTCGGTACAGAATTACCACTCTACGCTGAGTAATATCCCAGAAGAGCATAGATCCCATGTACATCGCGGCAAAAGCCTTAAATCACGCACGCAAAAAGATAATTTGTACAGATTTCATCAGTGAAGTGTAACTTAAATTACCTTCTTCCTCTTTTTCTTCAACGTCACACAATGAGCCTAGAGACCCTTCCCTTCACATAAAGTAATTCAAATAACATTAAAAGTAGTAAGTGAATCTCTGGCGGTAACTTCCACTGATTCATAATCGCTACAAAAGACATTTACACATACCACTGTACATCTTTTAAAGAACTCTGACGCAGGCAGAACTATGAAATAAGAATTCCTACAAACAGCATGTTATATCTAACTTAATATGTGTTGGTGTAAAAGTTAAACATGCTACGTCAAACGGCTGACTCAGATTCGGGGAGAGAACTACGCGAAGCTTTTAACAGATTCACTATGAAAGTTTTTCTCATAACAAACATGACAGAGAATAAAACTTTCCCTTCCTACGGCTGCCGCCACGTCTCATACGTATGTCCCCCCCCCCTTTTCTCTCTCTCTCTCTCGCTCATGATTCAGACAAAGCAAACAGCACTAATGTGATTTGCTAGCAACATTCTTACTGTTACATATTTATGGAGGCTTAAAACTTTCCTCTATCCATTTCCTTGCTCCACCCTAAGCAGTATTTCTGTATTGATTTCTAACAGATTTTCATTCCAGTCATTCAGTTTTTAATCATTCTGTTTCTAAACAGCAAGTTTCTAAGTTCCTAAATAACACACAGCTCACAACTACGAGACTTGAAAAATGCGTAAAGTAAACAAGAATAGGATTTTCTTCAATTTGCAAACCTTCGTAGGTTATCATATTTTAAAAACTTACGAACAGAATATTTTTGAATGTAAAGTAACGAATACTTGCATAGCTACGACAGTTTTACGGCCACGATTTGATATGAGGGATAACATTCTTATTCAAAACAGTGGATACAAAAACAAGACACTGATGTACCGCACACAATCCAACGGCAAACAATATATTTGCAATATTTATACAGACAGAAACTGGATATTAAGAGAAGTGGCACACTTCATTACAAAACACAGCATAAAGTATTTTTTCCCATATTAGATTTAAGTTTTCACATTTGTAACAAGATTTACGCCGTTTTGCACTACTAAGTCTGACGGTCTAATAACATGTTACACACCCAGAACAACGCAATTTATTTCAATAAATATCTAGTATACAACGTATGGCGTGAGTCACGACCGATCTCAGTAGCCGCACGGTATAAAGCGCAGGTCTGCGGCCGCTCGTTTGCTGGGAGTGCGGGTTCGAATCCCACTGGGTGCGTGGGTGTCTGTCTCTTGTGAGTGTTGTGTGTTGTCAGGTCTCTGCGTCGGGCTGATCACAAGTCCTACCGAGTGTTGTGTGTCTGAGTGTGATCGTGAAGCCTCGATAATGAGGAGGCCCTGGCACATTAGGGGCTGTTGTGCCAATGAGGGGGGAGGGGGTAACAAATAAATAACAAACAAAAAATGGGGCGAGTAACTACGTGATTCACTTAGTTAATTAGTCAGTTACAAGCCCAAATCGACTCTGTCTTCATGAATAACATCGACCTTCTTAAATGTCTCTGTGTATTTATTCACTGTCGGCACCTTCTGTAGCGAAGAACACTAGTAGGATGATTAAGGACAATAATAACGACGTACTAAGGGTTTCGAACAAACCAGTCGTGGCCTCATTTAAGGTACTGTCCAAGCAACTGCTTGGAAATACTAAGGAAACACATGCGGAATATCAGAACTGTCGGTGTCCCAGCCGACAGCTGAAGCAAACGGCTGCACGGTACAAGACATAAGCATTCCCACTTGCGCCACCTCCCTCCCTGCGCCACAGTTGCAAGTTTCCTCAAAAGCGGCTCCCTGTAATGGAAACGTTGTTTTGGAACGCGAACATGACGACACCCTTAATATTTCATTGGATATACTTCGACAACAAGAATATATACTGCATTTTTGGACATGCTGCACAGCCTCTGTTTTATCTCCCAAAATTTTAAGTTTATTTCATAATTCTATCTTTTTTTCACAAAGCATGCTCCAAAATTTAAATACCCGCTCCTTTCATTAGAAAGATCCGTCCAAACACAGTGACTATCTGGCCCATACGTAGTGTTCTAAAAGTTCCAGTACTCAGACGTCATAAATTATTAAACTTTGAGTACTGGGACTTTGAGGACACTGTGTAATACATGTGAGATTTAAGGTTCTCGTAGCGATGACTGTAAAGATACCTGTCTTCTGGGATGTGACGCGGTGGGTTCTCGTATCCGATACACGTTCTACTTCCATAATCACGATCCTGACTATACGCAGTAACATACAATGACGTACTTCAAAGGGTTAATGCCATCTTATTTTATAGTCCACTCTCTAAGGAGGCTGCTTAAAACATTCTGATAACGGAGCAAAGATGTATAGCATTACTGAAGGAAATCTAATACCTTCTGTAGCGGGAATAGTAGGTGCGTACTATTTCCGCTACTTCTTATCGAACAAACGTAATTACATTGCAGCACAGCTGGGAAACAGAAACGGAAAATTTGTCTCTAGAAACAGCCTGTAAGACCGATAGTCTAGTGAATGCGTAAAACAGCGGTACGTGCCAGTGACCTGTATAAACGAAGAGTTTCCCAATCTAACAGAGGTTCAAATAACATTGTACCAAGCAAAATACACAAGGATAAAAATACACGGAATACCCAATTATTGCTACTTACCCTACTCAAGTATTTACTACGAGAAACCCCGCTCATGTAGGCGCAAGACACAGGGAGAAGAATTTAGGTAATAGACAGAAACAAACATTCCGCTGAAGAAAAATAAATGAGTATCTCATCTCTTCTTAAATCTAAATTAGAATCTATACACCGAGAACAGACCAGCTTCTACGGACTGAGGGAAGATGAGAACACGTTACTGCACAGATGGCTACATCAATCCTTATGCACTTGCACATAAACAGTTAGTGCTGGCTATTCGGTCGCTGCGTATGTAAGAAGGCAGAGGTGGCAGTAGTTATGATTCTGTAACCGGCCAGGGTCCGTAGTTCAAGCCTCGGACTTAGCTTCCAAAGATGAGACAGTAAACTGGTGATTTGACAGTTATCCGATTTACATACTAAAACGGAATTAATTCAAAATTGTATTATACAAAATTCTTAATGTGAGGAGAGGGTTCGCACTTCAAATTTCAAATTGCTATCCGCACACAAGACGTGTATTCATATGAAGGAACGTGTTTCCTTTAGCTTATGTTCCTCCCTTAAAGTGACAGACCAACAGTCACACTCATATAAAACAAGAGGAAAAATTACAGATAGTAAGTTTTAATCTTTATATATTTGGGTAGCAAATGGGAAGACAGAAGACTCTGGACCGAGTGGCAGCAGAGAAATAAACACACACACACTTCATAAATTTCACTCACAGATATTATTGCGACAGTGACACCACGCACTCCGCTTTTCTGTTGTACACGTTCCAGTTTTCATTATTACGAATGACCTGAAAAATGCAAGAAACTGACGGAAACCTAATGCACAAATTTCGCTCTGAATTCACTGTACTGACGATCATTCAACAGCAGTATAACATCCTTCGAAATAAATATTACAACTACCATCTCAAGCTAGAATTTCCACCGAATAACCCCTATTATATGGATACATTAAACTCGCGATTTCATTACATATTCAGCCTACCAACAGCACAAATCCACTTTCTGCAATGAGTGCCGCCTAGCGGTCCCGTTTATAATCTCTAACAATGGTTGCTTCATAATGACAGATCGGTTTCGGCCCATACTCCTTCCTGGATGTCGTATCCGGAACTATATGAATGACTTGTTGTATGGAGAAAGAATAACGACAGAATATCGAACCTTAAACACACACATGTATATAACAGTGTGCAGCAAATATAAGCATTATGTATGTGTACGTCTCTGTGTACGGACTGATAAACTGTTTAAATTCTTCAAAAATGTGCACCTCAATAATGCAGAGTTTTGAAGTTTAGCTGTGGGTCTGTATCATATACTGAGATGCTAAACTTTGTAAAATAACATAATGTGATAAGGCTTTGTGGATAATACTTTGGACAATAATATGGTAATGTGTCTGCTTGAGAGATTTAGATATCTTCGTTGCAGTTCTGGGGGAAATTAGCTTTTGTGCTGTTGGGAAGCAGGCCCCGACTGTATGTAAATGCACATACAGTCGCAGGGACGAACGACTTTCATTAAATTAATAAAAGCTCTCTGCGAGGTTAGGGGGAGAGAAAGAGAGGCACGACTTCTGCAGAATATTGTCTCCAGAACTAAGCACATTGGATTCAGATATACCAGCAATGAAGTACAAAGGGATGAACAAGCCACTCCAGGGCGTCCAGATACCCCTGTGCTTAACTGTACACCATTCCATGAAGGCGCATGGAAAACTGAAGATATAAGCACACGAATTAACGCTGGCGTTAGATTGAGGTAATTGGTCAGCTTCACGTTCCGATCGCTTTATCCCCGGAGAAATAACTCCCTGTTCTTCTTGGATGGGAGGTTGGTTGGGCTACACCGTCGGTTTGCACGGTGTGGACAAAACAAAAATGTTTGTCCCTAGCGGCAATCGAACCCCGACTGCTCGGTCGCAAATACTGAGTGACCTCAATTGTGATTGATATACTTCAGTAGTTAAAACAATAAATATAGACAGGGCGCTGAAATTCACTGTAAGACGTTCGAACTCTCAATTTGTTTTATGTAGCTGACACCAATTCAACGTCTGACGAGCCAAGTGACGTTTAGATAACCATCAAAGTAACCAAATAAGTCACCCGTATGTCGTATTTATTCCGTATCCAACAGAACTAAAGAGTAACCCTTGGGTACCTGACTAAGTATGTTTGTGGCCAGAGGCGCTACATCGGCCAGCAGGCAGTCAGCTAAATCACGATTCCAGCAAGTCAATCTTCATTTAGGCGGGTAAATCAGGATGCTAGCAAGTCAGTCACCATGCAGTCGGGTAAATCAGGATGATAGAAATTCAGTCACCATGCAGTCGGGTAAATCAGGGTGGTAGCAAGTCAGTCAGCATGCAGTCGGGTAAATCAGGATATTAGCAAGTCAGTCACCGTGCAATCGGGTAAGTCATGATGCAATAAAGCCAGTCAACAAGTCGAAGAACCAATAATTCAATTAATTAGTTACTCAAACAGTCAAATTGGCCCAGCCAGAAGGTAGAACATCCGGTTGCTAATCCAGTCATCCAGTCAATCAGTCACGTATAAAAAAATCGGTAAAGCAAATCAGCCGGTCAACCAATCCGTTTGTCAGTCGGTCCATTACGATTTGTTGGAAATATTTTATGAAGTTCGATCATTTTAAGCCCAACTGTCTTAGTGAAAGGAAATAGACAGGTTTATAAGGTACGAATACATGATGATATCTGCGTGTATGTGTGTGTGTCCCTATATCGACATCTGAACATCTTAACCGATTTTCACGAAACTCGGTACAGATTTCGTCTCATTGGAGGTACCCCACAGACCTACATTCTAACTCCGTTTATTCGGGATTAACAACATGGCGGAAAAAAGAACTAGTAAGCTACACACACTAGTGCCACATACTTCAGGGTACCGCAATTATGTTTGGGGATAACACCTTTACGTGTAAAACACGCAACTTCTTCTGAAGTAATATTTTTTTCGGTTTGTAATAAACGGAAAAGACAGTCATTCCAACATTTTGACTAGTAGTCGATGTCACTGCTATAACTGATGCAAATGCGGAGCTAGGCACACCGAATGAACTGTTGTTAGTGAGTCAATTACAAAGAAGGCGGCGATGCAAAACTTTAAGGTAATACCAAACACAATTACTGCACATAGACGTTCTGCTTATGTAATATTTTTTCACAAAAAAAACCATAAAGTAGTAAATCTATGTACTAGCAAAGCACTCTTACCATTCCTCCTAGTTTTGTTAGTTTAAACCCGGTTTAAATTACAAGAAGCAGTTGTACCAACGTTTTCAGTAAGCGACTATATACTTCGCAGCGGAAATTGAGTTAACTAAACATCCAGTTTCGGGCACAGAAACGGTAAAGTGATAAATTACTCCACAATAACACGCCAATTTTGGTGCACATTAATTCTGCTCTACAGGCACACACCCACCTACATGCACATGCACCCCAACCCCTTAATTTAAACATCAGCCGTCCGAATAGTACCTTCCCGGGCAAGCTGCATGTGTGAGTATACGCAGTTACTGCTGCTGTTCATTTGTCATGAGCATAAATACAAACATAATAACCCCGCACGTACGCACAAATTCTAACAGCATTATGCCTATGCAAAATTATGTGACATATCTGCCTTTCTGGTCGTTAGAGGACACTTCATATGCACGTACGTTTGCTTTTAATTTGAATAACACGACAGTCGTGCTGGAAAAGAGGACATTTGACAAACCATCCTCATTTCACTTACAGTAGAGACGAAATACGGCATTACACATACAAGTAATTATACATAACTGGCGCAAAATAATATCGAAACAGTTTAGAATGGGCGGACAGCCGGAAAACATGGCAGATTCTGTGATTACGTCATTCCGAAAGTAATTCCTTAAAACCTGCGGCGTGGGATTGTTGCAACAAACGATTCTTCCATTCAGGGTGGAGAAACTCCACAACATGTTGGTTGAATAAATTATTATGCCACATGACAGTATGCAGTTTCATACCGAGACATGTTTTACGCTGCACGCCAGAAGCCACAAGCTGCATTTGATTGATTAAGGCCTTGGTATTTTCAGCTCTAATAAAAGTTACAAACATGGAGGTGGACCGAAATTTTGAGGTAACGTCTGGCAACTGTAGGACACATAAATCTATACCAAAAGCCGAGAAAGCTCAGTCAGTAAAATTACAAAGCTACTGCACGAACACCGGAGAACCGGGGTTCGATATCCATCAAGGAAAGAGATCTTTGTCTTCCCTAGAGCGTCCGGAGCGGCTCTGAGACCAACCCAGTGTCTTGTGCGAGCGTCCTTTCCCGGAGGTACACTGGCTGGAACTTGAAGCTGAACAATCTCCTTCAGTGTTTATATTAAGAATGCGTGGATGTATACCTCCTTTACCTCATACATCTTCGTGTCGGCGTGCGTAGGGACACGTTTAGAATATATTCTGGTGAATATTAAGCTTACAAATAGAAAAACAAATATGTGGCTATTTATAACTTAGACATCGAACTTATCACGGGGCCTCATTTACTTATGCAGAACACAGAGAGAAATGTTGCAAACAGAATCGCAGAAGTTATTTTGTAAGTCAGTAAATAAATTAGACTACAAATAAATGTAGATCGGTAAGCAGCTACTCGAAATCAAAATCGGTATAATATGATATAGAAGTTTAAAGCGTCACAGAGGGCAAAGATTGTCTGAGGAGAACATTAATAGAAAAAACTAGGTTCCTCCAAAGCAGAAGCGTAGATAACAGATCGGGCCCTCTGCGATTCGATAATCAGGTGCCCCCTCCCCACAAAATTATCAGTGAAGTTACTTTCAGATCTCTCAGAATACTGCCTTCTGTCAAAAGAATGAAATCCAGAAAACACACAAATTTTCTTTTATCATTGTTATAATTTTTTTACGTTTGCCAATCTCCTCGCCCTCCGACCGACGGGGCTCTGCATACCGTGATGATCGCGGTGCCTTATCTACATCACTGCTCTGAAATGTTGGAACCAACAATTTACCAAACTGCAAAACGTAACACCTCATAAGATGGTAAACTCAATATTCAGCATCGTGAGAACACCAAATAAAGACACTCACAGGTCCCATATGTCGCCTTGATAATTTTGTTTGTTACAGGAAAAATGCGGCGACGACCAGTGTCAAAAATTTAAGAAGCCTATATCTCAGTCAGTACCTTCAAAATCATTCGGGATGCACAAGCCAACAGACACATACAGGTGCCAGACAACTTTAACCTTCCTCTGCATTTGAAAAAGACAGTATAAACACTGTCAAGTGTTGGGTTAGTGGAATATGTTAAAATCTCATTGCATCTGTAATTTGTGGCTGTAGTTTACAATACCTAACCGTTCCATCTACGTCTAGATCTCCCATGTGGTTTACGAGCCTTGAGGACTTTCAACTAAAGTTATGTGTGCATTTGATATTTCTCCTATGCCCTGTCCACATCAGTCGCACTCCTTTATTTAATTGCCCCAGAAACATCAAGTGAAGAGCACAAGTTAACAAATGTCCACTTCATTACGCGCTGTACAACTTTACATTGCTGATCAACAGCCTACGCTGAACCTCAGCCTAGAAGCTATCTGGCAAGTGTAAACCGCAGACATTACGGTTTCGTTCTCATTCCAATACTTTTGTTTCCAGGGACTTATACCGCAGATGGCGCAAAATTCCACGCTAGTAACCTCCAGTCCCAGGGGTTACTGATTACTTTTTCTGACTTTCTCTGTTGTTTCGTCTTCATGCTTTCAAGTATCAAGATTACGTGTTTGGGAGTACTTGAAGCTTCTGTCAGCCTTCTCTTTCTTTCGAAGTACCAAATTCGTAACACGATAGCAAAAAAAAATCGTCCTCAATTCTGTGGAAAAGAAACAGATAATACTTCCAGAAGAACTAGCTCCTTTAGCGTCTTTCCACCTCCACTTCCTTCATTTTCTTACGACGAATCTTCTATTTTTTTTTAATAAATTCACCAGCATCTGCTGTTTGGGTCTTTGCAGTATTCGTCGCTTGGTTCGGCTCCCTTTCTCCCAAAGCCGCACAAAATATAAAATAAAAATTCCAACAGACGTCTACCACATACAAAGCACTAGGGTGTACGAGAGACCAACTAAGAGGCGACGAGAGGGAACAACATAACAGTCTGCTTATAATAGTCACATAATTTCATGGCGTTCTTCAATTGGAGTGCTAAAGAGTACGATCCATAACCGTCGAATGGAACGGGGGACACGATTTTCTTTACAACGATTACGTAGTTACAAGGTCCAAAATATAACAGAATGTACTAATCGGTAAAAAAGAATCACCTGTTCAAGGAAGTTCTTACAGTACGAGTCAGATAAAAATCCAGCTTGAAGTGGGTGAATAAATCGGCCACTGAATTGCGTCGTTAGTCATTTAGTTATGTAACAAGAGGCAGTATTTGTTATCTGATTATTGAAGCAACTCCACCTACTACTGCTCACTTTTGAAGCAACTCCTTCTATTACTCCTCACGTCTGAAGCAACTCCTCCTGCTACTCTTCACTTTTGAAGCCACTCTTCGAACTACTCCTCACTTTTGAACAGTGTTTCCTCTAAGCTACGCCGGGTGCGCGGCCGCGCAGTAACTGGAACGCTCCCGCGCACACTGAAGTGTTGCCGCGCAACTCGAATTTTTCAATTTTCATTGTAAATATTCTTATTATGCATATCACAAAAAAAACTTTTAAATTGCCGCGCTGACGTCAGGCCGTTTAAAAATTTTCTGCTCAGAGCAGTAGCAGGTCTGCACAGCTGTAAAAAAAAATTAGAGGGAACGCTGCTGTTGAAGCAACTCCTCCTACTACTCTTCACTTTAGAAGGCACTCTTTCGACTACTCCTCACGTTTTAAACAACTCCTCATACTACTCCACGCTTTCAAAGCAGTTCCCCCTAATAATCTGCACTTTGTATACACCACGTCCCACTACTCTGCACTCTTCAAGCAACTTCTCCTCACTTTCGAAGCAAAATCCTCCTATTTATTACTGAAGAAAACCCCTTGTTCTCCCCACTTTTGAAGCAAAATCCTCCTCTTTATTACTGAAGAAAACCCCTTGTTCTCCACACTTTTGAAGACGTTACTCCTCCCCATCCTCCTCCTCCTCTTCATTATTTAGGATTCTCCTCCTGCTCCTTCTAACATTTTAATAACCCTCTCCTCGTCACTAGTAAAGCGACTCCTCCTCACTATTCGAGCCACTCCTCTCCCTCACCCTTCTTCTTGAAGCAACACTTAACCGTCATTGTCACTGACTATTTTTGACGAAATTCCTTGTCATCATCATTATCACGTCCATATTACACACGCTACTACATGTGAAAATGTTTAGCATGTGGTCACACTAACTGAATAGCTAAACACAGAAAATGAAATGAGACAAAAAAGAAAAACAATGAAAGCTGAACTAAATGCATACAGCAAGGAATACCAAGACTGTAAGAAGTAGGATAAGGAACATTAGTTACATGGACGTTCCAGTACTCCAGCTTCTTCCTTCCCTCGTTCTTCCCGACGCAAGAGATATATGCTCACACAGAAAGAGAAAATAAAACCGTAAAGTGAAGGAGGAAGGCGGATGATGTTCTCAGAGTTAAATGGAAATACGACGACGATGACGATGAAAGTAACGCCCCAAGCGAGTGATGATCGAAATGAAATATGGTCGGGTGTGTCGGCTACCAAAGTTTTAGAGAGATACAAGCAGATCCGCCGGTCACATAAAGATCAGCCAGAACTCCTCAATCAATGACAAACGAAGCGACGGGCTTCATTATTACTGCAGTTCTATAGACACAGAGCAATTAACACAAGGGACTGAAATTCTGTGTGCGGTAATAAGGGCCTGAGGACTTCTATATTCATCTTCAACCAAACGCATAAAACGAAGACATAATGGGAAAGTCTGTTTGCTCTTCCGTTCCTAAGATCCGTCTCCGAAATTCGTCAAGACAATTAGATGAAGTAAGGAAGGTATTAAAGTGTTATGTAACAAAACGTGCCGTTCGTATCTGATTTTGGTCCACATACGGCCAAAGTTTAGCTCCAAATTTACGTGCAACATAGTAACTTGAAACGCTCAATTTGACAGAATGACAACAAGCCATACTGCTAGATAGAGCTTTTTATGTCGGGAAAGGTGGATGCTGTATTCCAACTAAAGCCCGTCTACTATTGCCGCAATACTGTGGTTTTATTAGTGACAGCATGGTGTCGAACATAGCGAAAGTACATAAAGACAGAACGTGTCAGAGAAGGAGTAATTTTCACAGCCCTATTTCATATATTTACTTTTTAAAGGACAGAACTTAAATGTCCAGGAACGACTTACAGTAGCATCGCCGAGAACCCTAGCGGAAAAACCTAATTGAAGTTTGAAACAAAATTTGACAAACCTGGGCCGATCTACAAACAAATTCGCGATTTCTAAAACAGTACAACGGTCGAGGCTTTATGCATACGCTTGTCTCCTTTAAGCCTTTAAAGACGAAGCGTATCTGTTTTATATAAGGACTCAGTGCGTACCGCGCTGTAAACACGCTCCACTTCAGTTATAAAAACCAATCTCTTAATGTTTTATAAGGCAAAAGTTGCTGTTTGTTCTGAGACCCGTACAAAACACATAAACGCAATGTGGGCACCACGTAGAATTTTTTAATGTTAAACCTGGTGGTACGTAAAGTTACCGCTAGGCTTTAAAATGTTAAGATCAAATTTAAGCGAAATAATTTTTCAATACAGACGTATTTAACTGAAGATAAGAAAACAATTTTACTGCGTACATTTTGGTATTACCATTGTAAAAGGCGCTTGTACTTAGAACATTAGATTTGTGACGGTAATAACAGCACGTCAAGGACGGTGATGATAATGAAATTACTATAAACACATTTGGCAAATGTGTTTACTAAAATTAACTGTATTTTATATTACATTGGAACAGTGGGACGGCAAACACAGTGACATCCAACCGTAAGTTATATCAAGATATTAATATGAAATATTAAGCGAAGTTTAGTGCCTAACGACACACAAGGGACCAATACGTTTCAGTCTCGATAATTCAGTGTCGTCTGAGCCCGGATGCTTGAAACAGGACTTCTGTTAAGAATATTAGTATATTACCAAGCTTTGATGCCGTTACAATACAGCCGTCTTAATCCTTTAGAGTCTGTATTTTAACCTTTTAAAGCCTAGCGGTAACTTTACGTACCAACAGGTTTAACATTAAAAAATTCTACGTGGTGCCCACATTGCGTTTATGTGTTTTGTACGGATCTCAGAACAAACAGCAACTTTTGCCTTATAAAACATTAAGAGACTGGTTTTTATAACCGAAGTGGAGAGTGTTTACAGCGCGGTACGCACTGAGTCCTTATATAAAACAGACACGCTTCGTCTTTAAAGGGTTAATTAAACAATCCTTCTGTTATTAAATTTCCAACGCAGTTTTTTTTTTGCACACAGGATCTGAGGTTTTCAAAGCGGCATGTATTCAGAATACAGCCTTGTACGTTGCACACGTACAACAGCGTCGCCACAGACAATGACAGCAACCTTAACGAGGAACCCCACATTTTCAGGGTTCAAGTGTGTAGGGTAACGAGGCGTTGAAGTTGTGTAGATGGCACGGAAGTGAAGACCTATGGATTGCAAAGCCCGCACACAAAATGTCGGTGCACCTCAGCTTTACAAATTGGGGTTACAAGTCAAATCCCGCCAAAAACATCTACACTTTTACACACTACTGCACTTTTATAACAATGCACGTTTCAGTAACAAGGGTCCTCATCAGTCTCTTGTTACCCGCCAAACATGCGAGTCTAATGAGTACACCAAAACTACAGCTCATTACAACTGCAAGCCAAGATTCAGACTATGACGTTTTCCCACAAATTAACATCGTGATTTTCTTTTAAAAAACTAGAATACGTCAAGTCAATACACGTTTTAAAACAGGTGAGTATATCTACCATCATATTAGGATATGGAAGAAAAACGTTCACTCTTGTCGTCATGTCAGCAGTCAAAAAATGGCAAAAGGAACGAATAGGAGTAAAAATTGGAAAAAATAAACTAAACGCTTGTGTTGGTATTGCAATGTTCACCTTTGCCAACTAAGTTGAGAGCGTACCCTTTACATAGCATCACCGCTCAGAGCATACTGGTAATTTAGTCAAGTTTATTCTCTTAGCATAGATGTAACTGTGTTAACGAGGACACAGTTATTGAGAGGAAGTATTTTTTACAAAAATTTGTTCAAGTAAAAACTTTGCACCTGCACACGCAGTTTAACCATAGATATTCTTGATCCAAAATTAGTAACGATATTTATGGCATCCACAATTTCTCGTTGAAATTTCAACGTGTTTTTTGCTAGTAATTACATAAGAAGTAGGTCAGTATCCCTACCTCTACACACTGCGAACTACGATTACTGCGACTTGCAACACGCACTACAAGCGTACATGCAGTCAGTTTCACGATGACAGAAGTAGAGCGACCTCCCGAAAGCTGGAACATTCGTACTTAACCAAAAATAAAAAGGCTCCCAGAAACGGCTACACATTTCCGGTTGAGCAGTAAGAAGAGGAGGAGAACTGGACAGGCAAATCGAAATGGTATTCATGCCCCCCAGTCGACATGGGAAGATGAGGAATGTGGAGTAGCAAGGCAGACAGAATGTCAGTGCCTAAAGATAACCTTTGTGTTCAGAATGATGACAAAACCTGAGTATGGTTTCTGATGTTTGAAATATTACTCACTATAGTGTAGAACATATGATTTGTACAGTTCATGTAATTTTCTAGAATTTCTCCTAGTTTTTCTCCTAGTTCTCCTTCCCTCGTACCTTATTTATAGGTTCCTCGATTTCCTTCTTAGGCGCGTTGACAAAATTTCGAAAAGCGACTACAAGCTTCGTCATGTCTGTCTGTCTGTCCGTCCGTCGGTATGGAACAACTCGGACTCCCCCCCCCCCACCCGGATGGATTTTCATTAAATTCGATATTTGAGGATTTTTCGAAAATCTGGTCAATGAAATTCAAGTTTCATCAAAATCTGACAATAATGAGGCGTAATTTACATGAAGACCTATGTAAATTTATGATTTATGATATTTATGATGTATGAGTTTTTCGCTGACTTCTTCTTGGAATGAGAGATGCCTCAGACAGAAGTTGTAGAGAAAATCAAAACACTTTTCCCGAAAATCGTACCGTTCATGAGATAATGTGGGAAAATATGGTACAGCCAGACGGGCCACAGATGATAATATAATGTGGCGCATGTGCTTTTTATGCTGGATAACTAAGGCTACAGACATCCTCTCAGAATATGGAATACTCACTGCTTTTCCGCGGCAACAATGGTTACGCGAACGCGCCTCGATGTTACGTTGTACGTACACTGCTTGTCATACAAAAACACTAATCACCAACAAATGCACAGAGAGTTTTATCATCAATTGTAACACACTCCTACATGTTTCGACCCTACTGGGTCATCTTCAGGGAGAACTTTTTTTATCGTAACGCTAAGGTTGCACTTTATAGTTGAGTGAGAATGTGCTGTTGACTGTGTACTGCGTTGTATTTGGAGGCGTCAACTCTCTGCGGTCCCGGCCTGCACTTCAGGGAGAACTTTCTTTATCTTTACGCTAAGGTTGCACTTTATAGTTGAGTGAGAATGTGCTGTTGACTGTGTACTGCGTTGTTTTTGGAGGCGTCAACTCTCTGCGGTCCCGGCCTGCAGGCCGATAACAAAAAGTTCTCCCTGAAGATGACCCAGCAGGGTAGAAACATGTAGGAGTGTGTTACGATTGATGATAAAACTCTCTTTGTGCATTTGTTGGTGATTAGTGTTTCTGTATAATATAGTGCACGAATATGGAACACATTAAAAAACTGTCTTGTTTATCACTGTCTCTCAATTCTCTACCACGTCCTTTCTTGCAGTTTCATAGCAGTTTCAGCCACAGATATGTCCTATGCATTCCACACGCAGCTACTGGCTCGGAACGTTGGCTTTGAATTTGCAAGTAGCACTAGTAACGAAACGTTCACAAGTTTCCTTACCTGGACTATAGCAAGGGACATTCTAACAGTTCAGAACAGAGGCAGCGACTTACCTGAAATAAGAGAAATAAATATAAAGTAATTAGTGAAACTTACACCAGACCTGAATGCACACTAAACAGTAAATTTACTTTGTACTTTGTAAATTTACTTTCTACTTCACAGGGTGCTCCGCACCCCAAGGATGTCAGAATAAGGACGAAATATTTTCGACCAAAATCGCTTGTCTCGACATACACGTTACTGCCGGCTCTCCAACAAATGGTGCGAAGTGTCTGTGATTTGTATAGCTCTCCAAAAATGGAACTACATACGCCAGATAACTTCTCCAGTAAGATCTGCGCTCTTCTGGAATATAACGCAGCGTTGAGTGGTAATCCTTTACCGACGTTTCGGGATAACGTATCGGTCCCATCTTCAAGAAGAGTAGGACTCTTCTTGGACTTCTTGACCGATACGTTGTCCCGAAACGTCGGTCAAGGATTACCGCTCGACGCTGCGTTATACCCCAGAAGAGCGCAGATCTCATCAGCATCGCGGCGGAAGCCTGAAATCACGAACCTTCCCAGTACTTGTACAATTTTTGTCCAGGCACCGTTTTCTTCCCTGGTTGCTTTGAATCTGAAGAAATGCAAAAGGTTAAACCAGGGCTGGCCAACTTCCAACTCACAGGACAGCCACATGATTCGCTTCCCGCCCGAGGGTTGCACGTGTATATATATATATGTGTATATATATATATATCTTAAGGAGAGCGGGGATGTGTGTGTGTGTGTGTGTGTGTGTGTGTGTGTGAATGCACTAGACTGCCGTTATTTACAAACAATAAGTTACGCTAGAAGCATGGCTGAATGGGAAGGAAGCATGCCTTACAAAATTCAGTAAACCACAAAGAAATATTCGTTTACTGTGTGCTGTCTTGAAAATGATGCGTTATAGTTTGTAAACATTTTCTCTGCCAATAAACTTGCCAGACTATGTTCTGTAGACTGATATTATGTTTATTAAACTGTATTGCTGAAACTATTTAGGTGATCGAGGGCGGTAAATACTTTCCTAGACGGTCGCCTGCGGGCCGCATGTTGGCTAGCCCTGGCTTATACAGTGAAAGTGATCCTGCGGTCCTCATCGTGCTGTCAGCCGCCATGTTAGCAAATGGCGTTACTTGGCCTACAGAAGCGCGATACTGTATCTATATCAACATACATCAGTGACTCTACGAGCTCCATAAAAAACCGTCGCCTGCAGGTTCCAACTTATAAAATGAAAGTTACTTCTAGCTAAAGGATTGCATTCAGCAGTAAAAACGGACATAATACACAATGAGGCAAAGATATCCGTACAGAGTTACTAGTTGAATAGTTCAATACAACGCTAAAAAATACAATATTACAGTCCACTGTAAGATATTCGTACCAGGTTCTGAGAAATCGGCCAATAAAATTTCGTAAGACCTATATATAGGGCTAAATAGAGAAGAGAAGAGAAGAGAAGAGAAGAGAAGAGAAGAGAAGAGAAGAGAAGAGAAGAGAAGAGAAAAGAGAAAAGTGAAGAGAAAAGTGAAGAGAAGAGAACAGAACCAAACGGAACATAACATAACGTAACGTAACATAACATAACAACAGAAGAGAAGAGCAGTATTGTAACTTCAGTCTTCTTAAAGCATCATAATGGCTACTTATGTGGCCAAGAGGTCACTAATGTGCAGCTGCTTCCTAGACATGCGTCCGTGTTCACTCTATAAGCATTTCAAACACAGTAAAGTTGTAGAAATTGGTTTATATCCAAATTCGACAAGTCAATTCCTTTTCCTTAACCTCCGGCAACATCCCATTTTCTCTGACATATATTATCTCTTTACATTCTTCACGTAGTCTACCTTAAAGATAAATGATGTAATGGCATACTTGTGGAGGGGGCAAAGGTAGGAAGAGGGTAGGAGTTTGGCATCTGATATCGATCGCTTGTAGCCAAGGGCTACAGAATGCATCAGAACGACTTAGCTGCGTTCATAGGGACCCGCGTGGAAACTAGGCTCACTCTTAGTTGCGTTCATAGGGACCCGCGTGGAAACTAGGCTCACTCTTAGTTGCGTTCATAGGGACCCGTGTGGAAAACTAGGCTCACTCTTGCGAAGAGGATCTTTCGGTATCAGCAGATAAAATTGGAGCAATCGTATAGCGATTTACTTATCCCACCAAATCTCGTGGTAGAGTGGACAGTACATCCGCTGTGTGTTTGGGGCGTCCAGCTTTCAAATGTCGGTGCAAAGACAGGCTATCCGGTCTCATGTCTTCTGCGGCCTTTTTCAGAATCTTCCAAACAAATGTTAGCGTACGAACTCGAGTTAGACTCTGACCTCCTCCAGCGGACGCAGTTTAGAAAAGTTACTAACGGTCATCCAAAAGATAAAAAAGATAAAAATGTATTCCCCGTCACTGTCGTAAAGGCATATAGGGGAAGTAAAGGTATAGCTCCACTCATTCTTAAGCTCCGCACAAGTTTGACCAGGGTGATCAACTTGACCCAGCGGCTTTTCCTGCAGGAAGCAACTCCGGTACCCATTGAATAGGAGGCTGGCTGGGCCCCAGAGCCCGTCTGAAGGTTTTGCAGACGAGAAAAATTTCTTGCTCCGGCCGCAATTCGAACCCCGGACCGCCCAGCCCATAGCCTAGTCGCTATACCGACCGAGATTATCCCCGTTCTCGAGTAATTCAAAAACCAAAACTTTCATTCATTTCACACAAGGTCCCTTCCGTGAGACTAAAACGGACGGATCGCGAAGCTGAACCCACAACTCCATCCACCGCCGAGATTCTGGATGTTTTGACTTATAACTCCAATCCTCTAAACACGTCACAGCGTGCAAAGGGACAAATTTACCCTTACTTAACTTCCGTAACAAAACGTACTTCAAAAACCAAATTCAACCTCACAGAAAGCACGCTGTCTCCATTAAAAGAACCAACAGATTAATATATTTACAGCACTAAATGTTCTTTTTGTAAGAATCACACAAAACATAAACACACTCAGCCGGAAAAAGCAGGCCTTTTAACGCCAAAATAGACGTTTCATACAGTAACAACTGTGCACTGGATACAGCAGGGTTTGAAATGGCAATAACCAACAATATCAAACTGATTCCGGTAGCCGACCGTTACGGGAGATCAAATGGAATATAAAGTAATTTGTGTCATCTACAGAAGATCGGCGCGCTGCTAGGCCTGTGCTAAATGGTTATTGTAACATTCTAAAGGAATAAAATACGTAATTCAAAACAGAATGTGTACAGTGCAGTGAATGTAGTTTCTGAAAATAAACACCGACTGGAGAAGCTGAAACACTCCATTGAATTTCACAACGTACAATTGTTTTCTTGCAACTTCGAATTATTAATATCGCTCAGACGCAGACACAAGCAAGGAAAACGTTTATAACCACCAGCTGCGGCCTGGTTCAAAGCTCCCAGTTCAACTGACTTTCCTCACTCTGAAGCACAGAGCTATGAAATTATCATGTCTTTGTTTTGTCTCCTCTAATAACTTCCGAACTAACTGATGGTGCCGCCACGCCACGGCTGAATATTTAGCGTCCTATAATCAGTATTACCAACATTCCAACTGCAAGATGCTCTTAGGCAGGGCCTATTACGGTGCCACACAATGGAAAGTCCTATATTTGACACACTAATATGAGTTTGAAAAAGATACATGTTTTGTGAACGTACTTTCGTAGAATTTGTAGAGTTCTGTAGAATAGAAAATGACAGACACAGCTCAAATACAATCCGAAAGGCAGAGACACAGGCAGAACAAATGAAAGATGGTTCTGACGTCGAAAGACACACAGCATAAGCCGTGGAGGGCAGAAAAGAACGATTCTACGGTCTAAGTCTAGGTCTTCCAACTAATCTACATCCTCCAGACTTTCCGACCAAAATCTTCACATAACCCAACAAAAATGTTCAGTGGGGTTACGTCTGGTGATCCAGGAAGCCCCGGAAACTGGCGTTCCTTTGCCGATCCAACCGCCTGGCATCGTGTGACTGAGGTGATTCCTGGACGCGTCATCCACGTCAAAAACAACGATCTTCAGCAGCTGAAAGCTCGAGCAAGGAACGTCGTGGCTACGGTATCCCACAACAAGTTTCACAACAGGTGGACAGAGGTCGAATATAGCCTGGATACTTGTCGTGCCACCATGGGTACCCAAACTGAAACCTCCTAAGCTAGGAGTGTTCAAAAACAAGCTTCAGGAGTTTGTTTTTGTAATATTGCAAACCAGACGTTTGTAGAATGACTAGATTTCTAGATACAATTTTTTTACATTTGGACACATATCATCCCGACATCCACTATTTCTCTTCGCTCTCATTCGTGCCACATGTCGCACCAATCCTCCATTTGGTTATTACTTTGCTACTCCTTTCAGATAACAGATTTAACATCCAAAAGTAAGGCTGTTACATGCAACTAACTGTTTAAACTGTAATCTGTGATCTCATAAGTTGCAGCTGCAGCATCCTGAACTTTACAGCGCTGACAACCAGAACACAGCTTCTGAACTGTCGTTAGTTTTCTGTAGAGAAAATAAAAAAACGTTCTGAATGGCGCGTGGTCTCTGTAAACATGTTGGTTCTTTTAAAGCAACGTGCCCATCTTTTATTCTAAATGACGGGAACGCAAAACTTGTTCCAGCACAAACAGAACGCGTGAGACCACGTCGCCCTGCTACAACTAGGAGACACTATCACGTCGTGCATCAACGACATACGGCACTGACGTGGGGGTAGCAGACTGAGATCTATGTCGAATTATATGACCGGAAAGGGAGAGGAAAGCAGAGTTGCTGTAATAATTTGAGTTCAGCTTACGCTTGAAACTAATTTTAGTTCCTATAAATGTAAATTTTGCCTCTTGCAATACTAAAAGTAACACACACCAAGGATATCTGGAAACAATTTGCTGGGTACATTATTTGCATATGAAAGTGAGGAAGTCACAGGATGTGGAGAACTCTGCAAGGAGGACAGTCAGAATTTGAACTTCTTAACAAATCTATATAACGACCAAAGGAATGAGAAGGGTTGGACACGAAGCACGAGTGGTGACAAACGTACGAATTTGCCGTCAGAAAACCAGAAGGAAAGAGGCTATCTGGAAGACGCTGAATAGATGTTTGGATAATGGTCACGCAGTGGAGTGTAATGGATTAATCTGGATCAATACAGGAACGGCAGGCTCTTTTGAACACGGTAATAAACGTTCAGGTTACATAAAATGCAAGAAATTTCTACACTAGCTGAGCTACGTGATAATTTCCAGGCAAGAAGATGAGGGCACTGCGATCCTTTTGACACGTCCGAAACTGTTTAACAAGAGACACGGCGTCAGTTCGCACAAGGTTAAAGCTTCGCTAATGGTACGTAGGTTCCTCTAATTTTATTGCATTTCTTCGCTTGGACTGCACGTCATACTAAATTGCTATCACATGTCTTTGCACATTCATCGTAAAAAGGCGACAAAAGTTACTTTAGTCCAATAAATTACCCGCGGACTATAGACTATTAGTAAGTATGGCTGTGAATACACGCTACAGCACGTAAGCGAAATAACCAAAAATGATACCGAGTACGCGAGATTGCAGGCTTCCGCCGCAGTGCAGGTGACGTTCGGGGTTGTTACGCACGGTGTAGATGACGTTCTCGCTCTTCGGCGTTGTTACGCAGCGTATGTTGGTAATTCTTCACCAACGTTTCGGGACTGCCTCTCGGTCTCATTTTGAAGGACCAAGAGGTTTTCTTCTTGACCCTTAATATTGGACCGATGGGCTATCCCGAAACGTTGGTTAACAACTACCAACATACACTTGGTAACAAAGAAGCAAGGAGAGCGAGGAGCTCAGGGTAAACAACATTTCTTGCAGACGTAGGGAGTATCGTTATAGAAGGTAATAATGTATTTTTGGGCCCATCAAGTATTATCTATTTATTGTATATTGCACGAACTGCGATTATAAAATAAAGTTAAAACAAATGTATTTTGGGTTCTTTATTTTCACCTTTAATAAGTACAGAACGACCATTCCACTATTTTTTCACATAGTCCTCGCCACAATTGAGGCATTTATCATTCCGCGAGTCGAGCTTTTCTAATCTCAGATTATATCAGCTCACCTCCCCCTGTTACCAGCCACCATGCCAGAGCCGTTTACGTTTCATGATTATATTTAAATCTGTGACGGCAAAGATGATAAAGTCCAGCGCGAATTTCGCTGATGTAGTCGAAGCAGAGTGTAAGTTCTTTGGTTAGGAAATTATACGGCATGTAAACTTATCTTATAACCGAGGTTCGTAATACTAAAGTTGATTATACTGTAGAATGAAAAAGATCACGTGACCAAAAACTTTATAATACGTAATCTACACGTAATATAATCAGAATACATCAAGAACGATGAGACGAACGGGACATGTAGCATGCATGTGGGACATACAAATAAATATTAAATTTTGGTCGGAAAAGGTTAAGGAAAGAGTTGGTTTGAGAAATGTAGATGTAGATGAAAATATAACAAAACTGATCCTAAAGAAATAGGGTGTGAAGGTGTGGTACGAGTAGTGTGAACTGAACAGGGTCAGGATGGGATCGGAAAATTTGTTTTTGTGAAGGCGGTACTGAACTCACTGGCACCAAAATGGAGGGGAATTACTCGAACTGAAAGGTAGTCTAATTACTGACTGTTGAAAGAAATACCCAGCTTCATACAATTAGTAATTTAGGTATTTAACTCAAAAATGTAAACAAGGCGTTTAGAAAATCGTGTAATTAATACCGGGGAGCGCAGCACGTGTATATCAGTACACTATACTGAAGTCACTGTGGAGATTAACAGTCAAACTAAATACACTTTACGACTTTAAACTTTGCCGTACAATTTCACATAATCACTTCAAACAACCATGAAGAGGAACGACTACTGTAATAGGAAATTGAATATTTCATTAGCTTGTGAAGACATAACTACGCTGTACTTTAGTACATTTTAAAGGCAAGTGTAAATCTCACAACGCATTTATATGCCGCTTTAGCTACAAGAAGTGTCTCTTGAGATGAGAAACTTTTACGACAACTCAAATTACTGTTCAGTTAACTTACTTAAAAAGACTTAGACGGTAGGCCTCTATAAGGATCATATTGAAGGTAATTATTCAGACAAGACTTGTGAAGCTACACAAGGGGCGCAGAAATTCGTAGCCCCCCCCCCCTTCCCCAACTGCATGAGACTACAAAGCGACAGGCAACAGGAGATGCTAGCTGAAATAATAACGACTTTGGATCTAAGGCGAAGCTCTACAGAGGTGGCTGGACACCGCGGACGATACAGTGTATCGGTCTTGGCGAGGCCTCTGAGGAACTGTAGCGAGATTCCCGGTGGAAGTAGCATTTTGTTATCTTCTCCAGAAGTTCAGATCGGCTCTGCGGCCCAACCAGCCTCCCTGCAAGGAATAGCTTATCGGTGGGCTCTTCCCTAGAGGTATAACGGCCACGGCGTAAAGCAGACCGGTCACGTCCAAAAGAATGAATGGAGCTACACCTGAATGGTGTGTACAGGGACAAATTTGCCTTTACTGTATTTCATTTCCATCCTCCATAAATGTATTTTATAGATCAGGGCTGAGCGCTACGGACGTTTCCCGTTCATTTTACCTGTTCCTACGGCCGCAAAGATGAGTCCTGAAATATACTTCAGCTGTCTTCATGGGGATTTTACGGCGTTTATAGAGTAGCCTAAGACCAAATATGACGGGTCTTCTGGGAAGTGGCGTCAGGTAGTTTTGAACGCAACTACCGAAATACACTGCTTCGTATTACAGATAACCATAATGTTAATATTAATAGGCTAAACACTAAAATTAACTGAGTACTGAGTACAATTATAGTGCTGACGACAATACCGCGACTAAGGTTGTTAGGAACGTGGGGCATGCTACTGAACTACGTCACCATCCCCTCTTCACCAAAAATAATATATTTTTTAAATTGTATTTATTTTGTTAACTACACACGCACTTAGTTGCACATGTACTGAGATTTCAAATAGGTGACAGTAAAGGCATAAAAGGAATGTTAAATGCGTGCGTATGATCATATATTTTAAATGTATACTTTGCACCATTAATGTAATGGAATGGGGGCCATACACAACCCACGCTTATTCCGGTTCTGAGTGAAGACATGAAAAAAACTGAACATTTGCTTTAACTAAACTGATTCCTCCGGCATCACAGATTCATTTTTCGACTACAAAGTCCTGTTGTTTCTTTATACTGCATAATACAATGTTTCAGCTGCATAGGTTACACAGAATGAGATGGAATACCGCCCGACTGGTGAATACGTAAGAAACTGGAGGGACGCCGTCACATTTACTTCGACGTATGGACATGGAGATATGTACCTGAAGATACTGACGAAGGTCATTAAGAAGCTGAGTAAAGACGGAGATTCTGAATTTAAGTCCAAGGCTCGGAAACCAAAAAGTACAGGAACTTTGCGGACCAGAAATTCAAAAATTTTAAAGATGCCACAGACTACATGTTTCCCAGTTTCCTTCTAGAAACAGCAAGAGTAACGTGGCTACACGCAGTGGAGAGTAAATAATATGGATGGAATTAAACGTGGCGTATTTCAAAAAGCATTATTTCATCATTCCGTTGGATAAACTGACTAACCACAAACAAACAAACAAACAAACAAACAAACAAACAAACTAACTAACTAACTAACTAACTAACTAACTAACTAACTAACTAACTCACTAACTAACTCCATGGAGCAGAGGCCTTCTTGAGAAGCTAACAATTTCTCAACTAGTCAAGAAATTACCCGCATTTTACGGAAATCGGAGGTTCATTACCGCTTTCACAAGACCCGCCACCTGTCCCTATCCTGAGCCAGCTCAATCCAGTCCATGTCCCCATCCCACGTCTTGAAGATCCATTTTAATATTATCCTCCCATCTACGCCTGGGTCTCCCAAGTGATCGCCTTCCCTCAGGTCTCCCCACCAAAATCCTGTCTGCCCCTCTCCCCTCCCCCATACATGCTACATGCCCCGCCTATCTCTTACTTCTCGATTTTATCACCCGAATAATATTTGGTGATGAGTACAGATCATTAAGTTCCTCGTTATGTTGTCTTCTCCACTCCCCTGTCACCTTGTCCCTCTTAGGCCCAAATATCCTCCTCAGCACCCTATTCTCGAACACCTTCAGTCTTTGTTCCTCCCTCAGTGTGAGAGACCAAGTTTCACACCCAAACAAAACAACATGTAAAATTACACTTCTGTATACCCTAATCTTTGTGTTTTTGGATAGCAACCTGGACGACAAAAGATTCTGCACCGAATGATAGCAAGCACTCCCCGACTTCAATCTGCTATTAATTTGTTCATGAATGGAGTTTCGATTCGTTAGGGACTAACCGCAAACATCAGTTACAATATAAGGTCTGAGGACCCAGAATCGAATCTGCGACTTCCTGAATAGGAAGCAGAAGAAACAAAACATTCAGCCGTTCCTGGACTGCTCTCGTGTAATCTAAACACGCATACCTGTTGTCGCAAAAAATTCACATTGCCGCATATGGAGTTCCTGCACTACAATAAATATTATCTTGAATGACAGGCAACATTGCTGACCTTTATAACCCTGGCATGGACACCATCCACCACCCCCCCCCCCCCACTCCCAACTAACGCACCTTACGGAGGACGGTAGAACTGAAGAGCAGTGATATTGGAAAAAGCTTTTCGATGTCCCACCAAAACTTCATTTCTTTTGTTTATGACACAGGCTTATGGTTTAATCCTTTTATCTATGGGCAATGGAGAAGCCGAAATTTCACCTGAATCTGTGCCCAGCATTTAGTGTGTTAGTTGCTGGTGTCTTTTTATATAAAAGCAAAAGTTAAAGGAATTTAAAATACTGAACGAACGCAACAATAAACAGTCTTCAGTACCAATTCAGAAATTAGTCACTTTATCAATGCACACTTGCTAGACAGGCAGTGAAAGAGGGTAAAACACAGCGAAGTTCAATAATTTTTGTCCAGCGTCCCTTTATTCCTTTATCAAAATAAAACAGCCTTATGAAATCACCATGCTGTGTGCAGTGCTCTTTCCTCGTTTCAAACCACCCGAAGGATTTTCACGAAACATGGTATAAGTGTCACCGGGATGTCACTGCAGGCCCAAACTTTTCATTAACTACAATCAATGCAACATAACGGAAACGAGTTTTTATGAGCTGGAATCCTCAAACTCTCGAAATATTTAGATTTTTGTCATGATATTCATTTTCGGCAATATGTAAAATAACAACACGGAGACAATGCGAAATTTTTTTTATCCGTCGCAGTTCCAGCTGTAAAAGACGCATGCTGAATAATACCCACGTACAAACCGTCACCTTGATTTTATAATCAAAATTACACAAGCTGCAACAGTTACATTTCAGCAAATTGTTTCTTACATTTAAGTCTACAGGGCATCAATAAAGTAATGTGGACATAACCCCATTCATTCTTAATTTCAGCACTACAGAGGTAAATGGTCAGATTCACGCTCCGGTTGATTCGCCCCAGCGAAAAAATCCCCTAATACCCACTGAACAGAAGGTTGGGTAGATCCCAGTGCACGCGTGTGCGTTTTGAAAAAACAACAAAGACTTCTTGCCCTTGCCTAGACCCGAACCATGATAATTCGGAAATACACCCCTGTCAACTGCTACAAAAGCACAATAAAAACGATGCAACAGCAACGGCATACCCGTCAAAACGAAGCACATTATGGCGCAAATTGCATTTGTATCTCATCTTCCACATACAGCGGCTGCACGAGTTATTGACTTTCCTCTAAATCTTGCAGCAGCGTACCCCTGTAACACATTTATGTGATTTTTCCATTGTGGATAGTTACCACAGTAATAAAGTTGAATACAGCAATGATAATCCTCACTACGTTATTCGAGTTCGACCTAATTGCAGTACATGCATTCAATTTCCTGCGTTGAGTGGCTCTGTGCTCCCCGTGTCTTCCCGATATCCGTTTCAGTCATCTGCATATTAACGTAGACAACAGTAACGTAACTGATTATTATTGTGTTCTATAACTGTACACAAACTTCTTGGTATTATAGATTTTAATACAAATGAAATTAATTGAAATGCGTCGTAATAATATCAGATGATTAAGGATAGTGAAAGAAGGAACAGTGATTACACAAGTTAAGGAATTCAATTATTTAGAAAATAGAAGAGAAAAATCGAATAAAAATTACAAATATATTGTAGAATAAACGGTAGAGTGGAAAAAAAAGTTGCCATACAAATTACAACTCAGACTAAACCAATGTACAAGCTGTCATCACAGGTAACTTTAAGTCACACAGTTGAAAAGAAAAAAACAAATGTGCAGAAATACAGTAACACAGTCAGCACTGTGGAGTAAGCACACTGGCACAAAAAAGGCCTCTCCAGAAAGAGATGGGAAGACCAGTTAATGTACGACAGTTGATGGAACAGGCTTTACATAACCATACGTCCAACTGGTTCAAAAAGAAGAAGAATTATTATAAAGAGGCGTAAAAGTTTTCTTATGTTGAAACAAACGCGTGAGAATGAACAAACATTCAACAAACTAAGCAAAACCTTCCCTGTCAATGTATAGACAGCTAACGGGGCACTGTGAATTGAAATGTGTGTCTACAAATTGTGGTTACATAAGCGTCAGGCTGCTCAGCCCTGATAGGAGGTCAATATGGCGGAGAATACTGAGATTATTCTCTTCCGGGATGTGACATCGTGTACTTTTGCAAATATGTACAGAAGTTTTCGAGAAGTCTACTGACTATATTTCAGAGTACTTCCTGAAGAGGTACGCAACAGATTGCTTAACATCGACGGCAGATATCGACCAAATTACAAGGCAACACATCCCAGTAGTCCACTCAAAAACAAAATGTTTACTATGCCGTCGAAAGCAATTACCTTTTATTCAGAAACAGCTACATATTTCTGTCGTTTACGACAATCATCGGGCCATCAACGCAGTATTCTAAAATAACGTAAAATACAAGACATAGAAAGCAAAGGAAATAAACCAGTCGGCCATGTTTGTTCAACCCTGCTATATCGTCTCATCGCTACCGTATTTGTTAAGTCAGTGAAAGGGCTAAGTGAAATTTCAATCCAGAAATACAATAAACAATTTCTTCATTACTGTTCGTTCTACATTAAAAACTTCGGTCCTAGTGATGGTGCAAATCTTGCCATATTTTCACCTGACAAAGTCAAAGCAGAGGAAAAATATACCAGTAACACTGACACACAAGCATCACTTATTGCATTTTAGGCGCGTTAGCACAGTCGCGAAAAGCGCCTGTTAGCTTCCTGAAACCGCTTGTCTCGCTGTCTGTCCGTCTGTCCGCATGTGTCTGAATGTCCCCCACTGAACGGGTATAAATGAAATATGATACTGAGGAATTTTATGAAATCTGTCGAGGAACTACAAATTTAGTTAAAATCTGACAAGAATATCGGGGACGTTACACGAAAACCTCAGTACGTTTTATTATTGCCAGCGACACTAAATCGCCATGTAATTTCTCTTTTCGAAAGAGATGGTATCGGGCTGTTGGGATTTCCGAGGAGGTATAAACATTACGCGAACGCGCCACGATGTTACCTTATACGTACACTGACTGTTTTAGGTATTAAATAATATGACTCGGGCAAATACTTCTATGAACTGTGACGAAAACTTCTACAAAGAAATGGTATGACCGTGGTTTACGTACGCAAGCAAGCGCCTCTTAGCTTTGTAACAGCGGAGGACATCTGTTCACGCTTTCTCAGGCGGGAGTAAATATAACTACAAGGAAACCATACACACAGTGGTACATACACAATCTGGATTGTGAAAGGGACAAGCTGAACTCGTTGGAATCCCAGGGAAACAACCGTATGTCCAAATTCACACTTTCTTTACTTTTTCACCCACTCATCCAATCGTCAATCCATTAGCTAGGTGGATTACCTAGCTAATGCAGATGTTATATGACGTTAGCAGAACGCAGCAGACAAGTGAGCATCGCTAATGATTCGTTTTCGGAAGATACCGGGTTCCAATCTCGGACCAGAGACCGGTTACCCTGATTATTTTCCTTGTTCCACTCAGTCCCCCAAAGAAATACCGGGACGGTACCGCAAATTAGGACACGACTGTTCTGTTTCAAATCCTTGCCAGTTACATTACTTATGAAATATTTTGCCATTCAATGCTATGCAGCCTGGACTGACAGCATTATTAAATAAATAATATATATGGCACCAGATAAGGCATGCTAAATCACGTATTTCTGACCTTGAAATGGTGCGCATGTGTAATAAGTCCTGTCAGAATTATGTCTGAGAATTTAAATGAAAGTGACGAAGAACCAACTAGTGTGGCTGCCAGGATTCTAACACAAGATTTCAAGAACACGTTATCATTACATCGAAAATACCGGCGCATGAAATCTTGTTCTAAAGAAACTGGACTTATCGCATTCAGCGTGTGCCAATTAGATTCTAGCCTAATGGGTTTACGTCAATATCTAAAAAGAAACCTCACATAAGGTACCTTAAAAATGAACGTCGCCATTTTTATCTGTATCAACATCTTTTTCATATTTCCTGTTTAAATTCAATGGCTTGCTTGTCTGGACGATTTATTTTTCATCCTGCTGACACTGCGAGTCATTCAAATTTTGAAGGCGCGTGATATTGCATAGCATTTCTCACTGTGCTTAGATGGGGTAATGCAGATAAGGGAAAACACCCCATTAAAAAAAAACTTGCCAACTGCCATTACAGTAATGCTGAATAGCAAAAGCAAATTATAAAGAAACCAGAGAACGCTGTCGAGTGGGAAGTGTGCTGATAATTATTCCCTCGCCTTGCCTGCAGTCTCCTGCTGCGAACAGATCTCCTGATGCACAAAACTTCTATTGTTTCAACCTGCTACGGACTACCGAACCCTGAGATTCTAAAGACGAATAATTTGAAGCCATTCTAGATACATAATTTTGGCTTGCATGTTTAACATTTCGGAATATACCAGGATTTAATGAGGCTCCGTATGTGCAATAGTGACGCCAGTTTTTAAAGGTTAAAATAGAATAATTATTTAAAAATATGAATTTCTTCAAAGACAGTGACCCCGCCAACCAGGGCATGTTCTATGGTAAATCGCTTAAACACTGATTGTGGGTTAGTAACGTGATAAAGGCTTGTGTGTATGAATATTTGGAGACTGACGTATACGACGCGGTATAGCCTGGCACAAATACCTGCCTTTTATATGACAATGAACAAGAATCAGGTCCTAACAACACTACAGACAAGTGACTTACGTATGTGCGTGCACAGTTCAGCCATTATACATTTTCGGTAATTCTCAGACATGAATTCAAAGTTACCTATCGCCTAAATTTTCGCACTTTTTAATTAAGTTTAAAGAAAATTCATCATACGAAACCTCGCACGTCGGGTTCCAATAATAAAAGTAAAACCATTCTGTAACGTACAAAAAATACAGATGACTGAGGTATGACGCGACGTTTAACAACTTTTATTCGGCAGTGTCCGTCGACATAATTATTATTACAACAAGATAGGCAATGTACGCTTAACGTAAGATTGTAGCGCGTTAGAAAAACTGTTGCCATGGGAACACAACAATGACTTTCCTTTGTACTGTTGAACTACAAAATTACTCGGCCAACAATATGAAATATTAAAGGCGGTGCCATGGAAGGGCACCAGTTAGTTCTGTTTCGCACCATTGTTGAGCTACACATGTCGCCGGGAGTATAAAAGGTACTTAGACCCTCATGCAAATTGCCAGGTCCTTTTATCAGATTTTAAACAAACACGGATTTTATCCACAGATTATAATAATCGTCGCCAATATCAAATTCGACGTTAATCCATTCAGTGGGAGCCGAGCTGATAAATGCGGCGGGACAGGAGAAAGGACATGCATCTAATGGGCGCTTTTCGCTGAGGCCGAAGAAATAACTGACGATGTAACCTAACAAACTGAACAATCTCAACTGTCAGTCTCCCTGTTTACGAGATCAGTACAAGAAACACATATCTCGCAGTTTACGTGATACCGATTGTGAAACACTGTCGCTAAGATACAACGAAAATTATACTGTACGTCGCGTAGAAAGATGAAAGGTACATTTTAAATGTTCGTAAGGTGTTTTTTTTTACTTGAAAATAGTCACAAATTTAAGATGGAGGAGAAATAACAGAGCGACAGCACCAGAAGTGTCACGCTGAGTGGATATTTCCTCACTTATTATTTCTAAGACAGACGGAATTTTCTGAATCTCGGTCACAAAGGGGATGAGGAATTGACAGTAAACATTTTGTTTTCATTATAAAAGAAAAAAAGAAAAGACTAAAAATTAAGTCTGAGAGGAACAGAAGGAGAAATGAAACTAAATCAAAGCAATATTACAGCATTTCCTGCAGAAGCAGATTGACTGAAATGATAATAAAGAGCGTCACTTGTCATTGGGGCATTTACCCACATAATCCCGTTAATCTTACTTTCACTGCGGTGCGCAGCCAAAGAGAAAAGAAAAGCTTGCCAGGAGAAGACTGCAGGGATAAAGTACGCTGGAGACCAAAAAATACACAAAAAATATTCAGAGAATGACAGGGGGATGACATTGCTGTGTACATATATATATATATATATATATATATGTTCCTGAAACATCCTCTCGTGTATACGGCCTAGTAACCTGTCCAGATAGGGAAATCGTATTTCTACCACAGTAGTTACAAAACTGTTGAAGAATCCTCTATTCAGTCTTCATTTACGACGAAATGCGAAAAATGACTACTTGTAATTATATGGATCGGACGAGAAAATATAGACCGTGCCATGGCTCAGGCGCTTGCTTGCCGGCCCCTCACTGTGGTATTTGTGGTGAACAAAGTGTCAGTATAACTCTACCGAGGCTCCACACTAGTAATTTAGTTACCATCGGCGCTATATAAGTCCATAACAGATAAGCCCGCTGACTCAGTCCAGCAATCGGCTGTAATTGCAGAGGAAAGGTTCGATTTCGGGCAAGGTTTGGGATATTTCCTTCCGTTACGACGTTCAGAGAGGATTCGAGCCCAAGGCCAGCTGATCGGAGCGTGAATGCGATTCATCTGCATGTAATGCAGAGGTGAGGGATTTGTAGAAGCTTGCCTCTGTGCCAGGAGTACACAAATTTTTGCAAAAATCTAGGAGCCATCTCAAAATTCTAGGAGCCATCTCAAAATTCTAGGAGCCATCTCAAAATTCTAGGCGCCAGAAGAATGACGCGACGAAAGTGCCACACTGAGGATCCACTAACATTATGGGTCACGGTACAAATTTTAGTGACCAGGGATTTGTACCTCCCTGCTCTATGCCCTCTTTATAAGTGTATCAGTGAGAAAATAAGTGTTAATTGTGTATAATGTCGTAAGGAAAAAACTACATGGACTATGATTACAATAATATGGGCCTTGATATTATAAATGCCTCAACTTTGACGAAAATATGCGGAAAAATGGCGGTGCAGCAGAGCAGTTCAAACATAAATATTCTTTTTCGAAGGTGAATATAAAGAACCCTAAAACATACGCATTGCTAATTTATTTTAGGACCTACACTCGAATATTTACATGTGCCTATCTGCCTATGAAGGTTTTTGAAAACATTTTCAAATACAATTCAGATATGAAACTGCGCAAACCATGAATGTTCCTGAATATACAGGGTCTGTTCCAGTCCCGAAGACACTGAATGCGATTTTCGTTATTTTTGCATTTTCTAAACGGCGAATTGGAAAGAAAAAAAAAACACTAAAACACAGAAACCTCTAACTTCCATTTCCTATTCCGGAATAATGTAGCTAATTCTTGAAATCCTGTAACATTAGACAGCATTACGTAAAGTTTGTGGACGACAGATTGATGTTGTGAACCTTTACAGACATTGGAATGAAAAGAAAACGGACAGTTCGATTGGTAATACACACATCTCTTACTAAATGGAAATCAGTATAAACAAAAACGAAAGCAGCGTGGTTACCTGAAAATTTGTGACGGCCTTTTGTCCTAAATGCTTACAAATATAAAATAAGTCGGCGACAAAGGTTCGAAAACGATAGACATATGCGTTTATAAATCGAATAATTCAGACATTACTCAGAAAAATATCCAGGATTACATATTCGAAATTATACATGAAAATTTTGTTAAACCACCTGTAAAATACTGCAGTGAGAAACGGTCATTTACAAAAGAGGTGAAATACTGCACTACGAACGAAATTAAATTCGATACCATTTGAAGAAATGTTTATAGAAAGATGGAAGAAAGAATGATAAAACTACGGAAAAAAGAGAAGAAGAAAAATCGAAAGATTTCTCAGAACACGATTTCCAGGCTGGTACAGGCACTATGTTTCCAAATCCACGAAGAGAAAAGCAGAAAAACAAATTACGTACCTGCTGTGGCCCAACACATCTCTCTCTTAATAAAATTCGAAGAACTGTGTTCATTGTGAAGACCTATGATTTAAATATTAACCTGAATACAACGAATAAGAACAAGGAAATATTAGAGAGGAAGACGATAAGTTCAGTTAAAGCACAAGCTACAAGAGAACAGCATGTGTGCATGGATAACGGTTTGGCACGGAAATGAGCTCAACTGAACAATGCAATCAGTGTAAGCCACGCTTCTGTCGCCTGCCTTAGTGTGAACACTTGCTGGGGAACTTATCATGTGCTCACACATACACTCAGACCCCCAAGCGATTTCTGCCACCTCACTGCCTTCATATAGACGTTTTCTCTAATAGACCCAAAATTATTTTGTGCCAAAGAAATTCTGAAACCTAGTACGCTCTTTGAGCAACAAACTAAATCTCGTTGCAACGTTAACATCGTTCATCTGTTAACATATACATTGACAAATACTTGGATATGTTAACGAATCAACGCTGATGGTTACTCTATAATGCACGTTACCAACTGTTGTAAGTTTTTTCAGAAGTTCAAAAGTACAAAACCAAAAGTACATATTTTACGTGAATATATAAGTGTCTGTTGTGGTCTTCATCACTTAATGTATATTAATTCTTTGACCTTCAATATGATTCGGTTTTCTAACCGACGTTTACAAAATAATGGTCTCTTTATAGAATTCATACCGTTGTGAGTATATTAACCCTTTAAAGACGAAGTGTGTATGTTCTATATATAAGGACTCAGTGCGTACCGCGCTGTAAACACTCTCCACTTCGGTTTTAAAAAGCAGTCTCTTAATGTTTTATAAGACACAAATTGCTGTTTGTTCTGAGATCCGTACAAAACACATAAACGCAATGTGGTCACCACGTAGAATTTTTTAATGTTAAACCTGGTGGTATGTAAAGTTACCGCTAGGCTTTAAAAGGTTAAAAATGTACACACAGTTAGATGCCGTCCTCACAACTTGTTTTAGTTTAAATGTTAAAATTTTAAAATTATTAAAATAATCGTCCTCTGACGTAACCGCGCAGAAAACATACTGTATTCCGGATATTAAAATTTACAAAAAAATCGCCGTGTATTTTGAGAATCATAAGAAACACAACACTATATATATAGATAAACACACTGTGTTTTCTTTAATGTTAAGTATAAAGTCACTCCTGAAGTACAGAAACTGATACCAAACTGGCAAAAAAAAATCAAAAACGTATAACAACAACAACAACGGCTTTGTGTCAATTTCGAATTTCTTCTGTCCCCATTTCAATTTTTTTTATTTTATGTCATTCGACGGCCATTTATTTTGCCCAGGTCAGATATACGACACTCATACCACGATTTCATGGCGCCAAGGATGTCAGTTTTCTGTCTTCAATAGGATTCTGTAAAGAAGGTCAGTGAAGTGCACACACGAACCGCCACGACAGTCGAAACAAAATATTTATCCCGACATTTCTTTCTTTGGTGTGTTTGTTTTTGTTTGTTCTTTTACTTCTCAAAGTATTGATGGAATGACACCGTAATCCAGTACAGTAAAAATAAAAATCCAAACACGTGATAATGTATCTGCAGTACTATGAAGAACTGCAAAGCAGCCTGTATCACCCACCGTTCGCGCCTACAAAATAAAAATTTCAACTTCACAGAAAACACACCGCGCCTCTATTACACATCTAAAATATTTTGTTGTTTAGCACCGTGATCAGTGTTTATTCCCGGAATGAATGAATGAATGAATAAACAAATAAATAAAGCTTGTGTTATGTTTCAAAACATACGACACACATAGTTACCACTGTGCTGTAAGGGGTTAATTTGTCTGTGTGTCTGAGAATGGTGTGAATCTCGTTGCATTTAACTTGTCAGTTGGGCGTGATAAAGCGCTAGATTCCGGCACCTTAGGTCCAATCTTTCATTAATGGTTAGTAAGTTTCAAGGAAATGGAACGAATACATGGCTGCATATTACAACCCAATAACCCTTTGAATAATGCTGCGCGTGCCAACAATACATCAAAATTCAATTCCCACCTCACAATAAACATAATGCATCTCCATTACAAAGTCCAATCATTTAATGCAGGTTCACGTTCCATAAATGACACGAAATATAGATTTTGGGTGGGGACAGCTATTGTGTGGGCAGAATGCAGATCCTTGTCCTACTGAGGCAAATGTTACATGCAGTAACACCGGTTAAAACATAGCACTTTTGCCATACAGCGTATTTATACGCTTCCCGCGATTCTAAAAATGAACAGCGAATTCCTTTCGTAAATAGTGGTCTTTGTTTGGAACACACACATGCTACGTTGTCTGTGAAGAAGGAAATATAATCTCCAAAGGTTCAACAAAATGCCACTTAACTTTCCAGTAAGGATATGTAAAAAACATTAGACAGACAATATAGTATAACGTAACGCTCAGGCGCATTCGCGTAACCATTTTTGCTGTGGAAAAGCAATAAGTATTACTTATTCTGAGTGTGTGTCTGTAGTCTTACTTATCCAGCAAGCAAAACGCATGCGCCGAATTATATTGTCATCTCCGGCCTGAATGGCTGTACCATATTTTTCCACATTATATCGCAACGGCACAATTCTCGGAAAAGAGTTATTGACCATAAAATTTGTGTTTTGATTTTCTGTACAACTTTTGTCCGAAATATTTCTCCTTATAAAAAGAACTCGGTGAGATATTATCATAAATGTACATAGGTCCTCACGTAAAGCACCCGTTATTTTTGTGGGACTTTAATGAGACAATGTTTCTCGGTAGCTTTTCAAAAAAAGAAAATCCTGAAATATAAAATTTTATGAAAATTCGCCCAGTCGTAGCCGAGTTGTTTCACGCGGACAGACATACAGATAGACATGACGAAACTATTGCAAACGAGCCTGAAAAGGCTATATATTTTGAGACTTTCGCGGCTGTTGTTGACTTACTGATGGTCCTTTTTCGGGTTGCTGAGTCGTGTAGTAGAGAACTGCTCCTCCGAAACGTCGGAACACTCACACACTCACGGTGCAGAAACCCAAAACGACATCAACTGATAAAAAGGGCCACCTTGGGGTATATGGTTTAACGGCCGAATATCGACTACGATTACCTACAGGAAACAAAACCCATTTTACAACGACGGCTCAATTTTATCCTATTGGTATCACTGCAGACTCACTTGCGGCCATAAATCCAGTCTTAGTTACCACTCGACTCGTTAGGATTTCAAGACCGTCGCCCACTCGGTCTGTAGGGCGCTGTAAGTGCCCCCTCAAAAAGGACGCAAAGTAAAGCCCACGTGTATAATACGAGACGCATTAAAGTGCACAATAAACATTTCATTCGCGTTTCCTGAATTGCAGAACGTGTAACAGAGCAAGTGCTAAGCCGTAACCCTTCAAGTTTGTCTCCCAAACAACTGTGAGACCATAAAGTCCGGCTAGCGCATAATTTTGTCTTGAGACACATTTTATAACGTCTCTCGCTACATTTTAGTGCAGCTCATACGGAAGACACATCTTCTAAGCTGTTTCTCTGAAGATCGCAGCACACACTCAGATTAACCTGAAGTAAATCATAGTCTAGGTTTACAGCGACAGCGGTGCCTAATATGTATCTTGGCATTGTATTTCAGAATATAAAACTAGTATCCAAAAACACTTTGAACCATCACGTTATGCGTATTACATAGCTCAGACGTACTACAATTATCCCTTTAGTTTATTTAGCACTATACATTGGTATGGTAACTACATATACCACCTCCTTTAACATTAAAAAGCTGTTCACTGTACAGACACAGTGCATGTCACCCGTGTTTTGTAAAAAGGGCCTAACTGCCACTTTCAGGTACACTGAGTTATGTGTAGCGAATCATTCAACTAATGGTCCTCTATGGCACGTAAAATTGTGACAACTGTACCTTAAAGAATAACGAAGATAGGTAGGGGATATTCTACCTCTCAAGGCATTTGTCATATGTAAAACGAAGCCACCGTCTTTCTTTACCTGTGAAATTGATATTTTGTGGGTTGGCCCCTTTTTTAAAAAGTAGGAGCGATATACACACATGTTTCAAAAGAATAGACAGCGATTATTTCCCTACACAACATTAATCGATTGGTCGCTTTAATGGAGACGTACTAAACTTCTGTGAGGTCTGAATTGAATCAGTAAATATTATTTAGGTTAACTACAACGCCGACAACACGACAACTGCATGCAGCAACACTGACTGCACGATTGTGAATGACTGAATGAAATTGGCGCCCTGGCGTTTGGGCGGATCAACTAAAGAATATCATACAGACATTGTAACCGTCCACCTCTAATCCCGACTTGCGGTTAGAGGAGCTGGGTACTCACCAGGAACATGGATCCATCCCAAGGATTATACAGGGAGATTAAAGCCACATGGATGACTATCATACTTGGTATCCACAGTTTGTGCTTTATTCTACACACATAAGAATAGTCTTATGACTTGAACACACAGCAGCTTCTTTCCGCTACCTCTTACATCACTGCCCTCACAATCATTACTGTTGCGACCAACTCAAGTTTTTCTTTAAACAGTTCACACAACAACAAAATAAAAAACTGAAATGTTGTCTTTCCTTTGTTAGGCGTTGCAACAGAATGAGTGAAAACACGTCGGTCACTCAACCGACCACAACACAGCAGAGGCAACTGCTATACTGCAATAAACCAACTACAACAATAGTGCATGAAATACTCCCCACAACTCACATTTGAAACAACCCTACAACAATTTGTGAAGCGGCCGGTTACAACATCTTCAGTCAGGGCAATATTTGGACCCAGAGCCTAAATCGTAATAATCGGTCTAATAAGTCGAAGTCAGCAAAAGGAAGAACATAAATTATCCTCCATGCCTATGCCTAGCAGCAGTTTTCTTTTTGTTTCTTCCTCCATTCCCACCGGTTGTCACTTGCACTCTGGTTTTCGTTCCTCTTCTGTTCTTGGATTTGTTGGTGCTGAGGGAAGGGAGGTGCACAATGCAGCTAAGGTGGACGAAGCACGCGCCGAATGACATTCCATCATTCGCGTTAGTCCCCTCTACACTACCACACACATCTAAGTGTTTACAGATCAATCAAATGCATGGCACCGTACCAACTTTGGGACTAAAAAGGTACTGTTGAGAGGCCGTAAGATTCTGAACTCCAGGGTTATTCTCATTTTCAGATTCCAAAATATTAAATTATCGGCCGGCTTACAGACAGACAGACAGACAGACAGACAGACGGACGGACGGACGGACGGACAGACAGACAGACAGACAGGACACAGGAAGCTCGGAGATATAAATCACATCATGTCCCTTCAGGCAAAACGGAAGGCAGTAACATAACTTCTGTAAGGTCTGATAACACACCTCGCACATCTGGAGCCTGTGACAAACAAGCAAACCTTACCTTACGGATGAATGCTGGAATGATAAACAGCAAGGTGAAAACAAAACGTTTTCAAAGTACGGGAGGATGTAAATGCTTATTGTTCAATGTGTGGAAGAAGACACAAACACGAAAAGTGAAAAGAAATCAAGAAAAATTAAAAGGAGGAAGCATACTTAGATAACGAGGAAGAAAAAGGTGGAGAAGAAAGGAAAGGATAACAATAGGATATAATAACATGAAGAAGGCGGAAAAGAGTACAAAAATAAGACGAAACAGAATGAAAGGAACTGAAAACGAAGAACGCAAAGAATATAAAGACGACGACGAAGAAGTTGGGGTGTCTGAAAATCCTCTTTCTCCGTTTCCAAACGGCAGTCGTTACAGCTTAATCGTGCCGCCTCACGAAGTTAACGGGTTAGAAACTCCGCCCCAACAACGCCGTCATAGAGGCACCCCTATACGTACGACACTGCCCATACAAAAAGAGACTCCAAGTGCATGTATCTGCAAATGCTGTTAACATGGAGAACGGGGAGAACAAAGCAGCGTGGGTTGCTGGACACCTGACATCCGGACACATTCCTTGAGCTCCTGGTGCTACTGCCAGTGAATCTGGCATCACATCGAAACTCTGGGGCCCGTATGGCTCAGCAAATATAGTGACAATGCTACAAGCTGGGCGAATTGAAAACCGAGGTTCGATTCCTGGCATGGACGAGAGATGCTCTCTTGCCACAGTTTGAAGACAACCGGACGCCCACCCAGTCTGCTATCCTTAGGGAAGAACACAGACTGTGGTTGCTGGAGGGGAGTACGCAGGAGGCCATTTCAGCAAGAGAGGAAGGAGTAAGGAGACAGTGAAAACCGCATAATAGAGAACGTCGTTATTACTCTTATCACAGTGGCAGTCATGAAGGATGAGAGGCGTGGAATTGAGCGACGTCAAAGACGGATCCATTGGTAGGATTTCGCAAAACACGGTGATGAGACATTTCAACAGAGGGGGAGAAATTTTGGCCAGCTGAAGAATTATCAGTCTGTGAAGAATGTTTCCGCAGCACACAGTTAGCTACAAACTGTACTGTCGTTAGTCTGATCCACCTTGGTACGTCTGAAAATCAGCAGTTACTAAACACATACAAAGATACACCGCATTTCCCGTCTAATAAGACGCCTTTTTCTATTGAAAATTGTGCCCAAAAATTCAGTGTGCGTCCTAATATCGGATAACGATCGTTACGTAAGTAGGCTACTAAATCCACAAAAATATCTCCATAATTAAAGGACGCGTCTTATTACTTGTAGCGTCTTATAAGGTGGATAATACGCTAACTGTTCCGTTTCCCAGCCCAGACCTAGAAAACACCCAAACATCTTAAACAATACACCCCAAACTCTTGACAAAATGTACGGTATTTATTACCATTAATGATACGTGCAAATATTGCGACAGAGTTACTGAATGTAACACGAATCATCACCCTCCTTCTATTTTCAGGCAACTTTCCTTCCATAAAATTAAATAAATCAGACATGCTGTTGGTCAGCGAGTTTCAGCTTTTTTTAACTTTCCAACGAACTGGCTGATTATTATGACAATTGATATGGAGGTTAAGCCACTGTAGAACACCACAGCGATACATTTGAGTCTCATATGATAAATAATAACAATTTGCTTGACGCGTAAACTTGCGAGGTGGCAGCGACACCGGTGTTAAGTACATGAAGTATTTAAGTTATGCGTGCTAATAAAATAAACCTTTCCAAACATGCAACTTTGCCATGGCAAATTAATCTTTTTTGTTACGTTTTGCGGAATGTAAAATAACATGTAGACCATGAACATGTTTTATTTATCTTTCGGTTTAACGGCGGTAAAGAATAAGCCACTTGTGCCGGACCATGAAGGCATTACCTACACATCTCGTGCCAAATGGTGCTTGCAAGCCCACAGGCACACGCACCATGAACACGAGAAACTCTGAGGTTATCAGAAACAAATTTTAATATAAAGAATCTGTACTTAGGTTATCTTGTTTACCAAATGAAATCAAATACATAAAAATACCCGGTTGGGCAACAGATCTGTTTCACATATTATTTATTTATACAACAGGAAAAGAAGTTTCATGACTTACGCCGAGTATTCCTTTTTTATTATACATACAGACCTAACATATCTACAATAAATTAATATTTAACGTATTAATTTAAGTGTTATTCATTCTTTAACGCTTTAGCTATCAGATCCTGCAAGTACCATAAGCAAAGAGGGTATATGCTGCACGAAGAACAGCACCTCGCGTTCATTCTATTTGTGTTACCCTGGCGAGCGACCAGCTGAATTGCCTTGAGGCTATGACGGATCCCATTGGAACTATAACCAATGTTTGCGCTGTGGCAACTCTGTCTCGATCTCAAATTCGTGTCCAGTCCTAAATCTAATACCTCTCTAAGTTTCTGCCTGGTTTCCCTTACCCTCAACTCCCGCTGATTGGATGGCAGGACACACACACACACACACACACACACACACACACACACACACACACACACACACACACACACACACGAGTAAATTTTGTCTACTTAGATACTATGCAAATATTAGACATTATTTGCCCAGCGCTGAACCTATTTCACTATTCACCTAAGTTTATATCATCCACTACGTGTCAATGTATCTATATATCCATCCATCCATTCATTTTAAATCTATCTACAGGATGTTTACAGACTTGATGTCTTACATGCAGAAGCATTTTCCTGAGGTCATTCGCAGTGACAAATGTCGTATTAGACACACGTCATATTCTCAAAGGTTACGTATTTACTTTAAAAATTAACCCACCCCATCTTTAGAAACAAAAATTACAGCAAAGAAGACCACATACGACATACACACACAGCCTATCATCAACAGCAAGTGATCAACAAACCCCACGAAGGAGAACTAAGAGACGGGACAAGAATCACTACACAGCACGTTTTGGAATGATAACAATGATGAGAATATTCGGTATCAGGATTTTGAATGATCCAAATAACACATCTGATTAATGTACATTTGTATGTATGTAAGACCATACAACCAGGTATATATAAATACATACTTCTTGTGACATCATTAGAAATGGGTAGTTAACGTAATTCTCTACTTTGCACGGCTCTGAAACCTCGCCGTCCAAAGCTTCCTGTTAGTGCACGCGATTATGAGGGAACCTAAATGCGAGGACCACTGCAGAATATTGTGCAGTTAATGACGTTATGCATTTCGTGTGGGGATTTGGGTTCATACTGCTCCCTCAATACATACCGCATCGATCATAAATACCCTAAATACTAGTTTGTTTCGGGGTACTTTAAATTCTCGAAGAAAGAATGCGGGTACATAAGACCATCATTCTGTGTGGGTGTACACCCTTTCAACTTTCGATCCGGTTGGTCGGCTTGTAGGAAGCTTTTCACAAACCCCAAACCACCGAATACCATTTCCACTTAGTATTCTTAACTTCCTACGATCAGTCACAACAACATGGCCAACACGCGAACTTGTAACGTGGGGGCGGTACTGGCACCAGTACCACTACTTACGAACAGTCCTCATACTATTTTGGGAAAACATTCGACTGTTCTTAAGGTACTTTTTTTATAGAAAATAAAACAATGAAATGGCAACTCCTAATTAGCTGCGTGCAGGGTCTACTTTCTACGCGGGTAAAGTGGCAGGCGTGTAAAGCCGACCACTTACTGTTACTTGATTCCGAGATTAAGAATGAGTGGAGCTATATTTTCACTCCCCCATTCCCCTTCACGGCGTGCACAGGGACAACTTTACCTTTTACCCTTTACCTATGTACCTGTTGGTTTGGCGGTAATAACTAATAAAGAATTGCCCTCGACATGTAGATTTTGATACCGAGATATACCACAAGCTTACCTACACAATTGGGTATGGAATATTCCTGTAAGTCAACAAATACAGAAGTGGCGACCTGTGACGTTATGACGTTCCCTATTTGAATATTTAATGAAAACGGATGTTCTTTAACGAAGACGGAATCTGTTCTTTAATGACGATGGAATCTGTTCGTTAACGAAAAAGGAATCCGTTCTTTAACGAAAACAAAATCTGTTCTTTAACGACGACGGAATCTATTCTTTAACGTCGACGGAATCTGTTCTTTAATGACGACGGAATCTGTTCTTTAACGACGACGGAATCTGTTCTTTAACGAAAAAGGAATCTGTTCCTTAACGAAGACGTAATCTGTTCTTTAACGACGACGGAATCGGTTCTTTAACGAAAAAGGAATCTGTTATTTAACGAAAAAGGAATCTGTTCTTTAACGAAGACGGAATCTGTTCTTTAACGAAAAAGGATCTGTTCTTTAACGAAAAAGGAATCTGTTCTTTAACGACGACGGAATCTGTTCTTTAACGTCGACGGAATCTGTTCTCTAACGAAAAAGGAATCTATTCTTTAATGACGACGGAACCTGTTCTTTAACGAAAAAGGAATCTGTTCTTTAATGACGACGGAATCTGTTCTTTAACGAAAAAGGAATCTGTTGTTTAACGAAAAGGAATCCGTTCTTTAACGAAAACGGAATCTGTTCTTTAACCTTTTAAAGCCTAGCGATAACTTTACATACGACCAGGTTTAATATTAAAAAATTCTACGTGGTGCTCACATTGCGTTTATGTGTTTTGTACGGATCTCAGAACAAACAGCAACTTTTGCCTTATAAAACACTAAGAGACTGGTTTTTATAACCGAAGTGGAAGGCGTTTACAGCGCGGTACGCACTGAGTCCTTATACAAAACAGACACGCCTCGTCTTTAAAGGGTTAAACGTGTGTCATCTATTCTATATTTATTGATTTAATTGTCCAAACACTGTTAGGTGAAGAATGCACAAAACGACGCTTTTCACTGTCCATGTGGTACATCTATATCAGGCATCGTCTGTCTGTATATCTCTTCTATAGGGTCGTGCTGAAGAGAAGTACAGGAAATGAATATGACCCATCGGTCCTGCCAGCATTAGAAAAGACTTTGGTGCACCCCCCTGAGGATGACGGTTGAAACGACGAAACATGTCATAGTAATGTGTAATGAAATAATAATAAATTTAATACAGTGCCTTTACTTGGTACTTGATACAGTGACCGATGACAGAACAATGCTCGGAATTAGCAACGTTAAAAAGGAACCATCAGTCCATAACAACATATACATGGTAGGTCTTCCTGGATGAGAAATAAGTCCGCCATCTTAGCCCAACACAGAAAACGTCGCACAAAAACCCACGCTCAATAACCGCAGTGTTCAGGCAGCTGTCAACATAAACCTTGGAATCTCTACAGGCTATATAGCCGAACAAGCGCCTTGTATTACTCCGTACAAACAGCAGAAACAAATCAAGTACGTTGTATTTGCCATCCTTATTTGGAGACACTTCTTTTCCTGCCAGTGTGACATCCCTTGATCGCCCACCGACACTGGAACACCGCGTTCTCTCCCGTTTTTACAAGTGGCCTGTAGCATTTGGCTATTTCTTTCCCTGTCCGTTGCCAGAGAAATGGCCAGTATGTACATCGATACTTTAGAATGGTCGACAGACTCGCCTCTTAATGGCGTGCTTTATTTCCTCGCTTGCAACAGAAAACAGTATGCACGGCAGCCACGTATTAGAACAGGGGTGTACAAAAACGCTGACGGAAAACACACCAAACAAAGTTACGCCGGTAATTTACATTTGTAATATATTCGTCAAAAATACCTCACCTGGTGGGCATCACGTGTGAATTCGATGCTCCAGATTCGTAAGAAGATTACATGCGGTTAGGGATAGGGACAATTGGGTGGCCCTTGTGAATTCGGTAATGAAGTTTCGGGTTCCAAAACGTGAACAGAATTTCGTAAGTGTCTGAGAAACTATTAGCTTCTCAAAAATTACTCTGCTCCAATTACTTATTCATCAAACATTAAAATTTTTAAAATATCTGTTACTTCTCTCATGCTTTTGAAGTTCTGACTAAACAACCGTAAGCGTCATAACGACAAAGTGTACGAATTTTGAAGTTCTTCTTTATGGCATATTCACTGTCACATATGGCACATCCTGTCAGTTCACTCTTATTAGTTGCAAGCATTCTCTTCATCAGTCTGTTGATACAGAAGCGCTAAAAGCCACTGTTACGTGTAAGTGTCTGGGCGTGTACGAAGCAACGGACGCAACAATAGGAGCCCCACGGCGGAGGAAGGGAAAGAAATAGAGGAAAATAATGGCTGGGTTGCTATAAATATTACAGGAAGCTGTTTTAGAGGCTGGCGAGTCTTGCATTCTGTATTCCGGCGTTCATTTCTCGGACTGATTTATGTACACGAAGCTTGCAATTTATATTTACTAAAAACAACCGCTTTACGTAACTCGAGATTTATGGGCATTCCACAACTTAGTCATTTTAATATCACTGATTTGTTTTAGTCATAATTCAGGCTACCAGTCTCCGGATTCGCAAACAGGAATTTCAGGTTCGATCCCAAGATCGTATGCATATATCTGGGATTTATGGTGGACGAAGTGGAAGTGTCACAGAATTTTTTACGATTACTGCGTTTAGTCGCGTCAATCATTCAGCCAATCACAATCATCTGTCACAGTTCCCGAGATGCGCTACACACGGCCAGTCAGCGCACTGTTACCATTTTGGCCCTCAGTTAACCTTTTAAAGCCTAGCGGTAACTTTACATACGACCAGGTTTAACATTAAAAAATTCTACGTGGTGCCCACATTGCGTTTGTGTGTTTTGTACGGATCTCAGAACAAACAACAACTTTTGCCTTATAAAACATTAAGATAATGGTTTTTATAACCCAAGTGGAGAGTGTTTACAGCGCGGTACGCACTGAGTCCTTATATAAAACAGATACGCTTAGTCTTTAATGGGTTAATTATGGCTTCACCTCAGACTCTCCGTCTGCGTAACAAAAATCAAAACGCTATCCTGACTGCTGCACAGTTCTGCATTCAAGGGATCGGAAGGTGCACCACCTTATTTAGAAACTCCCACCATTTGATCCAGTTCTACGCCACTTTAATCCAGTCCATACGGTACAGTACACGACAGTCCTACATGATCTATTTCTATAGAGATCCAAGTCTTCTGCAATGTCACGTTGTCTCGACTGGTACATATTTATCGACGTTTCGAAAGATCGTAGCTGTCCAAGAAAAACTATACATTTACGGCTTGACCCTCAAGATAAAGGCGCTACCGCCCTTCAAAACGACGGCAAATACTGAGGAACATTCTAGATGACCTGAGTCATCAACAGAATCGCTGTGAGAGAACCTCAAATCTCGTATCCATCATTTTAAGATATCCTCCCATCTACACTGAGATCTTGCAATTGATGTCTTCCGCTCATGTTTTCGACAAATATTTTGTATGCAATTCTCCTTCTCCGTGTTTAACCTTTTAAAGCCTAGCGGTAACTTTACATACGACCAGGTTTAGCATTTAAAAATTCTACGTGGTGCCCACATTGCGTTTATGTGTTCTGTACGGATCTCAGAACAAACAACAACTTTTGCCTTATAAAACATTAAGAGATTGGTTTTTATAACCGAAGTGGAGAGTGTTTACAGCGCGGTACGCACTGGGTCCTTATATAAAACAGATACGCTTCGTCTTTAAAGGGTTAAACGTGTGTCATCTATTCCATATTTATTGATTTAATTGTCCAAACACTGTTAGGTGAAGAACGCACAAAACGACGCTCTTCACTGTCCATGTGGTACATCTACATCATGCATCGTCTGTCTCAAGACAGTTCGTTTTGCGTCACAATCACTGGACAATATTCGTCACGTACAGCCTTTTGACGGTTCTTACTGCTGATCAATCTTTGCATCATTCATTCACTCACTGACTCTCCTGACCAGGCACAACTTGCAACGGATTTCTAGACCGAATCAGTTTTATTAGCAGCCCCACTGCGAGTCCTCGACAACGAATTGAGGAGACCGGTGATGGATAAGTCCAAAACTTCTTTTCACTCCTGATTCTAACATGCAAGGCGTGGCTGATGGGTTTATACAGTATAGCAGGAGCTGCAGTTGGGAATAAAGTTACCAGCCGCAGTGAAGTATATATTGAAAAATATGTTAATATCCTCAAAATGCTAAAAACAATGCTCGTTGCTTAGGTAGAGTGCCCTTAGCGCTTCTCTCGAAAGCAACAGTTTTCACGTTCACGGATTGTCTTCTTGTCTGTTATGGCGCCCCTGACAGTAATCAGAATGATTGCCCTTAAGAGAAATTATGAATTTAAACCAGCTGGCAATCATTTGCAGAAATTTCCTTCTTTTTAACTGCTACAAACTCTGCCATCTTCTGCTACTAATTCATAACTAACATTCAGAACGAACGACAAAGCAGCAAGAGTTCGCTGCCAGCTTCTGGTAGTATTTGTAACTAGTTGCAGACACACACAACGTCAGAAGAGTAAGCAATATAAAGATGTGAACACACGTCATCGTGATTCGTTGTACAATATGGAACATTAATCAAGCCACATAATGTTTACAGAGTCAGCCTTCCAACGCAGTTTGCTGTTCATATGCATAGAGGACGCACGGACAGTGAGCAACCGTAAAGACTGAACGCCCATTAAACGATTAGCATATTCTTATCTTAGATAATCTTATACTCAGTCCACTAGTCTTGCAGCAAACGAGCGTACTTCTGCAGGGAATGCGGCGCTGCAGTACTAAATTAGAATAATCTAGTGTACACTCGCAGTGATAACGCCTGAAGGTAAAGCACTCAACAGGGAACTAATAGCGCCTGCAATCCCTCGCTTATTAATCACGCATTACAGCCACGTCTGAGAAGTTTCCTACCTCTCACGGCGCACATATGAAACTCAAGTACCGAACATTATACAAGTCAGGTTCACTGAGAACGAAGTCAGAATTTAATGGCAGACAAAGAGCTAAACATTCTTAATTTCCTGCACTAAAGGTAAAATAAGCAACGAGAATAAGAATAATGTGGCCGTGTGTTCGAATCCCTTTCGGCCCATGCCGTAATGCGCACGTCTTCATCAGCCTGAGCAGATAAAGAACACGCAATGTTACTGTTCACATTCCAAGGCGTCTTATAAAATGGTTAGAAGGTCGATATTTTAAGAAGTTAATGCTGAATCAGAACAATTCAGTGTTCATTCATGTGCAGAATTGGTAGACTCAAGGCACACAATAATAATAATTCAATTCAATTCAGTTTGGTAATTCAATAAAACTTTCACGGGCTAGTGGCCGTGTCAGGTGGTGGAACGGCGAATAAACTGACGTTTCGAGCACCATCTCTGTTCTCTTCATCAGGATTACTCGTTGTTCAATCACCAGAAGCGGCTGCTAGCCCAATAAAGTTTTATTGAATTCAGTCGTCGTGAAAGTGTTGAAGTGTACAAGTAACTCATAACGGAAAGAACACAACATACTGCTGCTGCTGCGACTACTACTACCACCACTACTAATAATAATAATAATAATAATAACGATAATAATAATAGTAACAGTAGTAGAGGTCTCTGCGTCGGGTTGATCAATCGTCCAGAGAAGTCCTACTGACCGTGGTGTGCCTGAGTGTGATCGTGAGGCCTCTATAATGAGGAAGCCCTGGCGAACTAGGGGCAGTTGCGCCACAAAAAAAAAAAAGACCATACAACAATTCAGTTTGTGGGCCGAAAAGAAAGTTTTAAAAGTTAAAGCAAAAGCACGCGTTACAAGGCGCAATCACACTTCTTGAAAGTGTTAACTCTTCAATGGAGTCGACATTCAAATTCCTACCACTGTCCAAAAGAAGAGATTTTAAGTTCATTTTTTTACAAGGGCTCTAGAGTCCCTAGTGCGCCAGGGCATTCTCGTAGTCGAGGCTTCACAATAACAATGAAGACATACCACACTCCGTATGACTCCTCTGGACGAGTGATCAGCCCGACGCAGAGACCTCTACCTGACAACACCCAAAGGAGATACACATCCGTCCCCCCCCTGGCGGGATTTTAAATTTATAGAAACATTAAATTAATCCACGAAAGTACAATACACCGAGGCTGGAGCTGAAGTACTGACTTCAAGTACTAACGACGTTATTTCAATTGCGCAGCTTCATACACCGTAAAACAGACCTCGAAGGTTTTGAATATTAAGTAATTCAGGAATTCAATCCGCCCAGGATTCGAATACTGTATCTCCCGAATACAGAACCACCATTAGGCCACCCTGCTCAATTCTACTGTACTATTCCAGAAGGCCACTTATGCAAATGTGGCTAACAGTTTCAGATTCCAATACCAGTCACAACAGGTTAGTTCAACCAGACTTTCGACGTGCAGAGCGAAGGCCTGCAGCCAAATACCCGTTATGTGTGCAATGAAAAGTGATGTGTTAGACGGAACTCAAACCTACAGCATGACGAGTTGTAGAGCCGAAAACGTCAGAACATGCCAAACAGAATGACGTGTCGTAAGTCGATCGAAAAATCGACAGGGTGAAGAGACTACACATTGCTGCAGTTCTGACGTTCGAAGGACGTACCATGCAGAAAGCCGTATACAAGAAACTCACTTCCAGAGGAAAACCTCAAACCAACGCTAAAAACAATCCGTCACACCGTGGCCATACGCTGTTGCTGTACTGGATGTAAGCGAAATACTGTCAAACCTAAGAATGGTGCACAAATAACATAAAATGCAACAGCAGTAATGTCATACTAGGGTAAAGCAACTAAATGACACAAAGTCCTTCTTGACAAGCTAACAGTTCCTCAGCTATTCAGGACACTCTCCGCCTTTTATACAATCCGAAGGCTCACTACTGCTTCACAAGAGCCTCCTACTTGTCTATATCCTGAAGTAGGGAAATCCAGTCCATGACCCCATCCTGTTTACTGAAAATCCATTTAAATAGTATCCTCTTATCTACACCTAGGTCTGCTAAGTGGTCTCTTTCCCTCAGGTCTCCTCACCAAAACCCTGTATGCACCCCCCCCCCCCCCGCCCAATATGTTCCACATGCCCAGCTCATCTCATTCTCATTCATTTGATCACTCGAATAATATCTGGCGAGGAACACAGACCATGAACCTCCTCATTACGCGATCTCCTCCAGTCCCCTACTACCTCACTCCTCTTATGCCCAAATATCTTCCTCAAGGCCCTCTTGACAAACACACTGGGTCCATGTTCCTTCCTCAGTATGAGACACCAAGTTTCACACCCATATAAAACAGTCAAAATTATGGTTCTGTATACTTTGAGCTTTATATGGTGGGTTGCAAGCTTGGAAGGCATAAAATCCTGTTCCCAATGATAGCTTGCATACCCTGGGTTAAGCCGGCATACCCTGGGTTCAACATGCACTTAAGTTCTTCATGACAGCAGATTTGATGTAGCATGGTAAAACGAAGGCGCAAAAAACAGTATTGAATGAAAGGGGAATATTATTATATGACGTTAAAGCGCAGAAGCTGTACTGAATGTAAGGGAAGTAATGTCGTAAGGGTAAGGTGCAAATACGATACTGTGCGTGAGGGACATTCTGTCGTATTAGAAGAAGGTGCCAACACAGGATTGAATATCGTATGGATGTCGCACAGCTTGCTCTGCGAACTGATGCATCCTGCATCCCGAGAGTTAGTATTCGGCTGTACTAAACTGCAAACAAAACAGCTGTGGTGGCAAGGGGACATTTCGGTTTTCTTAGCAAGGGGATACACAATAGACCTACCCCGTGATTTAGTAGTGGGACGTACCGCACACCCGTGCAGACAACCACGCCTCCGATTCAAAACACGTAAGTTATGTTTACCGCAGCTAAGAAGCAGAAGCAGAAGCAGAAGCAGAAGAAGAAGAAGAAGAAGAAGAAGAAGAAGAAGAAGAAGAAGAAGAAGAAGAAGAAGAAGAAGAAGAAGAAGAAGAAGAAGAAGAAGACGGAGACGAAGCTGTATAAAATTTTGCCTGTTGTTTTGTATGGATACGAATATTGGTCTCTCCCACTGAGGGAGAAACAGAGGCTGAGGGTGTTCGAGAACAGGGTGCTGAGGAATATATTCGGACCTAAGAGGGAGGAGCTAATAGGGGAGTGCAGAAGACCAAAAGACGAGGAACTTCATGATCTGTACTCCTCAACAAACATAATTCGGGTGACCAACCAATTAAGCATAAGATGGGCGGGGCACGTTGAACATAAGGGGGAGAGGGGCATACAGGGTTTTAGTGGGGACACCTCAGGAAAAGAGACCACTTGGAAGACCTACGTGTAGATGGGAAGATAATATTAAAATGAATCTTCAGAAAGGGGAATGGGGCAAGGAGTGGATTGATCTGGCTTAGGATAGGGCCAGTAGCGGGCTCTTGTGAACGTGATGATGAACATTCGGGTTCCATGAAGTGCGCGGAAATTGTTGACTCACTAAGGAACTATCAGATTCTCAAGAAGGATTCTGTTCCACAGAGTCTGTCAGTTAAGGTAAAGCAATCCCATTACAGGCCTGACAGGCCCTGAGGGTTCCACGAGGTTGAGGCTCCCACATTTGGTAAGGTTGTCAGCCCTACACGCCGGCCGCCTTTACCCCCAGGAAATATTCCTGAGTCGACCCTAGGGCCATAGTGCGACCGAAAGGATTATGTCAATGAAAAATAGCGCAGTAGCGCAGTGCCCAAACCAACTGCACCACCGCGGCCCCGTAGAGTATCAGTCAGTCAGTTATATTTGTACAAACAGTATCCGCCTGTACAAATCTACTTCTGAATACTAACCACAGGGAGCAGGCAATTCGCAGTTCAGTTCAGCATTTAGGTCTTTTGTGCTGGAGATGGTTTAGAATAATAATAAATGACACTGCTCGGTATTTATCGCTTTTATTTTCCGACCCGGACACAGCTGAACAGTGAATACGCCCTCTAATTTTTAGAAATAATTCATTCGACTGGCTTTGTACGAGGCAATAAGGAGAGGTTCTGTCTCCTTCCACCTTACCCCCATAAAAGTGAGATGTGATAATTAGGAGCGTCATTAAGGCAAAGTTTACCATCCCCAACGATATTCAATTATATAGCAAGCGGATAATGTTTAAGTTGGCTTGCAGCAAAGGGAACTCGGTGGTGGTGGTGGTGATGGTGGTGGTGGGGTGGCGGTGGCGATAGTGGGGGGGGGGAAAGGAAATTAGGAGGAAGGACCTATCTAATTTACTAACTCGTCCTCCCGATGAGAAAAGGCTGTGTGTTTCTGAAGTGAAATCACACCCGGCGCTACCAGTCATAAACTTACCCACTGCAGCTGGGGAGGATAAATGCATAGAGGAAATGCGAGAAGTAATACTGTGATATGTGGGCAGATAAGGCTGTGAGAATACACGGCAAGTGGGTGAAGCAGACTCGAAGACGACCAGTATGGAAGCTGGACAGGAAATGAAGATATCACCTTATGGAATAATTTGAACATTTACGTTCCGTATAAAACTTTTTCTACCGATCCCAGTGGCCGCGCGGTCAAAGGCGTAGGTCTGCGGCCGAGCGCTTGCTGGGATCGTGGGTTAGAATCCCGCCGGGAGCATGGATGTCTGTCTCTTGTGAGAGTTGTGTGTTGTCAGGTAGAGGTCTCTGCGACGGGCCGATCCCTCGTCCAGAGGAGTCCTACCGACTGTGGTGTGTGTCTCAGTGTGATCAAGTGGAAATAAACAACATCGACGCCTACTGTGAACAAGTAGGTAGAAGAGGAAAGGACTACGGAAAAAACTTTTTCTCAGGGGCGTGGCACCTCAGTCAGTACAATGATTAGTACACAGGCTGGAACACCCGAGGTTCACATAATGGTAATTCCTTCTTGCAAGGTAAAGTGATCAGGTTATGACACTAATCTCACGTAAGCTTAAGAAATAATGCGGCTATACCTTCACAGCGGGCCGAGATAGCTCAGACGGTGCAGCGACTGGCCACGGGATGGACGGTCCGCATGTCGAATCCTGGTGGCGGCGAGACTTTCCGCACCCGTCCAGACCGGCCCGGGGGCCCACCCAGCTGCTTGTACAATGGGTACCGGGGCATTCGCGGGGAGACAAAGCGGGCAGGGCGTGGCGTTAACCACCCACCCACCCCCACCTACAGCCGAGCTTAAGAAAGAGTACAGCTATACCACTACTCCACTTCTGTGCCTTCACGGCAGGTTATAGGGCGAACTTATACCTCCACGAAAGGACCAACGCTCATAAAGGGCTCTTGCTTCAGTCATTTTCCTTCTCTTCCAGTCCGCATAAACCGCCTCTTAGAAGCGCATACCGGAAAGTTTTTCCGCTGAGGCAAAACGGAAGAAATGTGACCCTACCAACTCACCTTAACTACTGTATGTTATACACATTAGAGTTTATACAAGAATTTAAGCAATTAACCCTTTAAAGACGAAGAGTATCTGTTTTACATAAGGACTCAGTGCGTACCGCGCTGTAAACACTCTCCACTTCGGTTATAAAAACCAATCTCTTAATGTTTTATAAGGCAAAAGTTGCTGTTTGTTCTGAGATCCGTACAAAACACATAAACGCAATGTGGGTACCACGTAGAATTTTTTAATGTTAAACCTGGTGATATGTAAAGTTACCGCTAGGCTTTAAAAGGTTAAAGACATCACACTGTACACAAAATGACATTGTAATGCAGATTCAAGTCTTCTGGGATATGACTCCATGCTTGTTGGTAGATCCTTAACCTTTTAAAGCCTAGCGGTAACTTTACATACGACCAGGTTTAACATTAAAAAATTCTACGTGGTACCCACATTGCGTTTATGTGTTTTGTACGGATCTCAGAACAAACAGCAACTTTTGCCTTATAAAACATTAAGAGATCGGTTTTTATAACCGAAGTGGAGAGTGTTTACAGCGCGGTACGCACTGAGTCCTTATATAAAACAGATACGCTTCGTCTTTAAAGGGTTAACCGACGTTCCGGAGTAGATACCTACCTCAGTCTTCAGGGCCTAATTAGTCCAAGACTGGTGATGCATCCCAGAAAAAATTACTCTTCATAAACACTGCAGTGAGAGCCTCAAAACTTCGCAAAAATTCATTACGTGATAAGATTAAGACAAAACGTTAGGGTAAAAAATGAGTATTCTAAAGAAGAGTGTAGCATGCAATTGACATCAGGAAACACAAACATTACGAAGGCAATTTGACAACGATACAACAGCGATGTTGGCTCATTACATAACAAGACAGAACGGAATACGTAGTGACTGGGACTTAACAGTGTTTAAATTACCGCCAGTCTTGGCAGTCATCGGTTGGCAGTAATTACAAACAGCAGCAGAAGATGACAAAATAAGTAACAGTGGAAGATACGCTTCAGTCGATATTTCAGCGTTCAACTCTGTCGAAAAAAAAAAATCATAGAATACAGTAAGAAAGCGGTAAACTCAATACCACGTTTCGATCTGGGCAGCAGCAGTCCAGGACTTTTCAGTTCACTGAGACTGGACATTCTTTTTTCCCAAGTTTGCTTTATGGACAGAAAATTTTGTACGTAAACAGACGCTGTTTTCTCAATATACTCTACGCTCCGAATTCAATAATTTCTTGGATAGCCACAACAACTCGGTTTTGAAATTTCGACAGGTTCTATGATGGTCCTGGTAGGCTTATATGTGATAACACATGTGGCAGTATACAGAAACAGACACCATAACCTATGGCGACCGACCGCTCGAGCCAAATTAAATTGCGGCGAGACTCCCCGCTTCACAAAATTTAATAACCAAGCACACGGGTATGGAAGTAAATCTGCACATTGTATTTGGATATTACAGTACTTGGTTCAAAACGCAGCTGGGGGTTCCGGATATTCTGACTGAGATTTTTGTGATTTTTCTCAATTTCTCCGTCGTATATTGTGGTATACAAAAAATGCGTCAAGACCAACCCAGTCCAATTCTATAGCCACTCATCATTTACGACTA